>CM060191.1:42713619-43168619 GCA_030549335.1 Pontederia crassipes | reverse complement strand
TAGTAGTAGCAGCAGTAGCAGTAGCAGCAGCAGCAGCAGTAGCAGTAGCAGTAGCAGTAGCAGTAGCAGTAGCAGTAGTAGGAGCAGCAATAGTAGTAGTAGTAGTAATAGCAACAGCAGCAGTAGTAATAGTAGTAGCAGCAGTAATAACAGTAATAGTAGTAGCAGCAGTAGCAGTAGTAGTTCGGACTTCAAAGTTCATCCAACATGATTCTTGCTGGCACAAATTATATAAAATAGATTGGATGGTGTATGACGATGATGCACGCACGAGCGCTTGCTATTTAACAATGTGTAAAAACAATTATAATTTACAACAAATTTCTTAGTGCAAAATCCCAGACCATCTAAAATAAAGTTTTGCAATGGATTTTTTTTGGCAGATTATGATTGTCCAAAACACGTCCTTGAAAATAGATTTGTAGTGGAGTTCTATCGCAACTTTCGGTAAAAAATATGATGTTTATTAATTAAATAAATTTATATTTTAAAAGATAAGGATATATAGGAATAAAATATGAAATCGCTAACTCTATACTGTAGGAGTAACTTATAACATTTTATATTCATCCTATTGAAAAAATATTTACCAATTTTTTATAGTAATATTTTTATTCTAACAAAATGCTATCCACTACTTTCTTACTCGTTAAAGAGTGTCATATTTTGCAATGTTCGTCTAAAAAGTTTTATCAAAAATCACAAAGTAATGTTTCTACCTCCCAAATTTTGGGATAAATTACACACGTCGTCTCCAACTTTGAGTTAATATATCAATAGTCCCCAATTTTAATTTCTAATTGAAATGTCCCTCAACTTTTTTTTTCACGCATTGTCCACTTGACCGTTGATAGTGAGTTTTTCGATTTCCTCACCTTACGTAGCCGTCACATGCATCATTTCTCTTTCATCCACATCATTTAAGTCATCAACATTATTTAACGCCATTGTCCTTTGCATCCCGTTATGTGTGCCCCGTTAAAAAATATAAGTTAAACCCATTATCTTTAAAATAATATAAGTTATGTAACACCATTATCCTTTTAAGTTTTGCCTTTCCCCATTTAGTCGAAAAAATTCAACTTCCCTATTAAGTTAAACCCTAAACACGAAAGGTGAGCTCTCAGATGATCTCTATAGCGACGACCTTGGCATGAGATCTCTCTGCCGACAACGATAGTCCGTGTCCACGCTTAGGGAGACGAGCATCTATGGCTGACGATAGGCGAACAACGATAGAAAGTGTCGGCCGAGATTGTGCAAACCCTCAGTCCGCGGCTAATCCTAGGTAATTTTTTTGTCTGAAATCCAACTTTCTTGTCTTCCTGCCTCTATTTTCTTTCTTGTCGACGATTGTATGTTGTTGTGAACATTTTTTATCCATCTTTTAGTGCCCTAGAGTGTTGTAGTCCCCTAAACCTTAGTTTCATTTTGTGTGGTCGAAGACTACGATCCTTTGTTTCTGACAGATTTTTGTGTTTTTGCATTTCTTAACATGGATTGCATTTATTTCTTAACATGGATTGCATTTGTATACAAAAGAGTTAATTCGAAGATGATAGTGATTATACCGGTGAGTTCTTGTCATTTTATACCTATGTTATATTTAAATGGCAAATTGATTATTAAATGCATACCTTTAATCTTTCTTAGATGGTCTGTTTGATTTGCATGTGCACTATAATGGGGACAAGGGCGAATGTGTGTATCATAATGGTGAGGTCAAAACCTTTATGAGTTGTGATTATGACCTAATGTCAATGATTGAAATAGATAACATGTGCAAAACTATTAGGGTAGAAGAGACTGTGTCATATTTATGAGTTGAGATAGGCAAAGATTGGCAAAGTGGTCTAAAAACTTTATCCAATGACACCCATGCATTGGAGATGTGTAATTAAGCTAGCAAGTTGGGCCGCATGGATATATATCTGTGGTACTTAAGTGAGGCAATCCTGAAAGCAATGTTCATCTCAGTCATTTTCATCACTCCCATCAATCAAAACTGGGGTGATTGAGAAAATAATAGAGGATGAACAAGAGAATAATGCAATGAAAGGATGGATGGTGCAAAGGAAAAATGTAACACCGCAGATACAACATGAAGATCCTCCAATTGATAGTGAAAACAAGGATGCAAATGTATTAGATTATATTAATTACAACTTCATGGAGAATGATGAAGATTAAGAGGAGACAATTAACAATGCCAAGGAAAATATATGTTAGTACCACAATAAAACCTATGTTTTTCTACCTGTGACCTCGGCATCGATAGCAAAAACTTCGCACGGCTTGGCGAAACCTTCATGGTGACCTTGAAGACGACCTCAACCTTCACGGTCACTCTGGTGTTGGCCGAAATCTTCGCAGCGACCGTGGCGACAGCCTCCGGACGACTCTTGCATCGAATCGCATGTTCTTCAGATCTGGTGCGTCACCGACAAGTTGCGAAAAAAGGGGAAAAGTAGAAACGAAGGGATTAACGCTGGTGGGGTGAAAACAAAACATGTTATATTTGTTTTTGTTGCCTAGTGACGAGGATTAATGAGAACCAACATATGTGATAGCCACGTAAGTAAGAAAATGGGAAAATCAACTATCAGCGGTCAAGTGGATGATGCGTACAAAAAAATTAAGGTTTGGGAACAATTCAATTACGAATTGAAGATTGAGAATCAAGTAGTTGCAACACTCAAAGTTGAGGAACGATCCGTGTGATTTACCCATTTGAGATAACTAACCATTCACAAATTGAGAGGGGTAACTTATCCTTCACTTCTTTTTTGTGGATTGATTTGACAAAAGTTGAAAAAGAATATCTTGTTCGTTGCAAAATTTAAAATTATAAAAAAATAAATTAAATTGTAGATAGTTTTAAAATAAATAAGAAAACATTTATTGAAAAAACTTCAAATTACTGAAGTAAAATCACAAAAAAATAGTCTACAAAAATTTAAATAATTTTAAATATACATTCAAGCTAATTATCCTCCTCCTCATTTTCGCATTCCTCATGCATTATTTATCTAATAATCGCTGCTAGTTATTTCTATTATTCATTTGGAACTTGTAATATGTGCTATTGGATTTATTCCTTCATTTTTTTGTGTGTGCTTGTTGATAAGTCATTGTAAATTCAATGTCAATATAAATTTGCAAATGATCCAAGACTATATATGTGACCTTTTTTTACCTAGACATGAGTCATCTAAAATTTGGAATACTCCTCGTTGTGACATTGTCCCAGTAACATGAGGATTGTGCTTCTTTATAACTCTAGTTAACCTTGATTAATAGGATCGACCGGTGAACTCAAGAATCTGACTCATTTGGGTGAGGTCGGATTGGGTTCAGGTTGAAACTTTTCAACTCGACTTGACCTCACCCGACTCGATGACCCAAAATTTTTATTTTTTTAATGATTTTTATTTAATATAAAATAAAATATTTTACATGTAGAAAAATATATTGATATTTAAAATAATATTTTTTGGTATATAAAATAAAATATCAAAGCATTTCTTGACTAACCCGATCTAGTCTGGGTCGAGTTGGGTTGGATTCTATTGTCACCGACGTGCTCCACGACCATCATTTTAACATAATCATGCTTCTAATTGGCATATTAAGTTATTCTATATGCTTACATAGTTAGGTTTGTGTGTAGTAATTAACATTTGGATTAAAGCATAATGATAATTACATTATCGATAAGCGTTATAAAGAAATTATATAAAATTATTAGGAATAAACTTTAATATTTATAAATATTATAATAAACTTGTTTAACTAAGGTTATATAGAGGTTTAACACTAATTTTTAACCAAATAATATGATTGGACCTTCATTTCAACCAATAGGGTTTCAAGCAGCTGAAGCAGGCAGCTCACCAGCTGCTTAGAAAACGATTTTTCCAAACCGTCATATGACGTGTTAAAATTTTGTAAAAAATATATAAATCATGTAGTCTTATTATCTGCAAGCCTAAAACTTTCCAAGATCAGATCCATTGCCGAACAGCCCGAGGAAATTCTACAAGTTTATTAGGTTAAGGTCAATTTGCGGATCCGAAACCAATCCTCATCTTCATACGGTTGTATCTTCCTGATTAGTTCTTCATAAATCTTAATATTTTACACGCTTCATCCTATCGAAGTTAGATTTCCATGACCACAATAAAAAGACCTTTGTATAGAAAGTTATGAACCCAACATTGTGGGTCACTCATCCTGTCCCGAGTCTGACACAGGTTCAACTTGTAAATTAGGACATGGTTCAAATATATTTAATTAGGGTTTGGAATTTGGATATGATTAATTAGACATTCTAAGAGTTCGTTGAGAAATGGAATCATCCTGTTTGGACCTGTATGTTTGGAGAAATGATTTTTTCATTTCATAGTGATTATTCTATCAAATTTCAGGACATGGACATATCACGACCCTAATTAACCATTTTTGTTATAAGTGCATACAAGGAATTAAATTCTACCATTTTTATGATTAAAAACTACTGAAGTATATATTCTAGGAAAATTATGATCTCGTCAAATGGATAAGTATTGTTAAACATATAAATTAATCATTTAATGATACACGGTCTTCCAAAGCATAAACCCTAGGTCAGATTGCCTTGATTTTTATGACTTGATCACTTCGAATTAGTTAATGATATTTGGGGATTGGAAATCTTAATAAGTATAGTTTCTAAATTATCTAGAATCATGAGATTTTCACTTAGAGTTAAGAAGTTATTAATTATTTATTGAGACACACCCAGTCTGGAATCCTGAGATAGCACCTAGTTAAGCTTTGAAGAATTGAAAAGTTTCAAGTGTGAAATAGCCTATAAACATTAATATTTAAAGTTAGACATTAGTATTAGAAGGGATTATGTGAATTTTAATGTGAACAAGTGTTCATGCATGAGCGTGCATTGCATATTATTATTATTAGTAATTGGAAAGTGAAATAGCATTATTGCTTGTATGAAACCAACAAGCTACAAGTGAAAAGAGAAAAATCTAGTAAACCTCTTTGAAAACATTAAAGTACAAGGTGAGTGGGTAAATTTATAACATAGCAAAATGTTATATGTTAGTTATTTTATTTATGATATTATCTCAAGCAAGGATTATTAATATTATTATTTTTGAAACATATCTTGAGCTATGAAAAGTATTTATGATATGTTTCAATGATTTTATATGAGATGGAACAACCTCTTACATGAAAATATTTTGAGGGAACAATGCTTGTGAAGTTAAAATAAGTTTTATTTGATAATGATATGAGATTATGACGTGTGTATTTTGATATTGTTAAACTACGTGTGCCAATTAGCCATGCTATTTGAAAAAGGTCTTTGGGACCGCATTCGATATACATGAAGCCTTTGGGACGTATATCGGGTGTCTTTACCCTTTGGGGCTCCTCTGCGTGCACGTATTCACCCATATCATTCTGCGTATCTAAGAATCATGATTGTGTGACACACAATCATGATTGAGATACGTATTGACCCATGATTTGCTCTGCGTATCTGAGACCTTTGATTGTGAAGCTCTGCTTAATCATTGATCACTAGTTAATCATACTAAATTTTTACTAATTTTCCATCCTAATTCATGTGCATATAAGCCCTAAAATGTTCATATTCTAATAATTATGCCTAATCTACATGCATTTATCTTCTCAGCATAATATTATCCTACATTTGCACATTTGAGCTGGATAATATATTGATTTAGTTCTTATTTGTCTAATTTTCATTTGGAGAGTTTGATGCTTGCTGTTCAGAATGTTGTAGGACCAAATCAAGGATAAAAGAGACACATTTTTGCTGGAAAAGGAGGGGGACCACAAGTGTGCAGGCTGCAAAAAGCAAGAAAAGGAATCTTTTTGAAAAGAAGAAAGGACCAGAGACAAGTGGCAAAATTAGATGTAATGGAAGGTTCTAATGATGATCAAAGGGTGATGATAATCCCCATATATAAAGGGTATGTTGAGGAGCAAAAGGAGGGAGCTCCTCTTCTAGCTACTTGGTTGGAGGCTGGATTCTTGATTGCTTGAGTTTTGGAGCTGAGAGTTTGGTTCTTCTTTTATGTTTTAGGATGTTTATTATTTTGTTCCTCATATGCTTTGTATTGTTTTGATTAGCTATGATGAGCTAAATCTTAGCTCTCTTAGGATAGGATAGTAGTTTAATTTCTGTTTATGGATGGATGATTGAACAACACTTTTGCCACTGATGTTAGTACATTTTTAAATGTTTTCAAATCAATTTTATGTTGATGTGAATCTTATTTTCTAGTGACAACTGAGAAATTGTTGTTTGATTCTTTCTTGCTTAGAAATGACTCAAGAGCATCATCATTGTTTTCTGGGTTTAATCTTTGTCAAGATCTGAATGCATCCTTTTACTTCTTGTTAATGTGAATCTCATCTTGTAATGACAGCTGAGAGGCTGATTCTAGATTCTCTTGATGTTTAGAAATAAACCAAGGACATTAACAATTAGTTTATAAATTTTGATTTCAATTGTGATTTTTGTTGAGTTGGTTTCCTGGTTCTAAGTAATCCATGCTGAGAATGGATCCATTTACTTTTGTTGATGTGAATCTCATATTGGAATGGCAGCCGAGAGATTGATTTTAGATTCCCTTGTTATTTAGAGATAAACCAAGAGCATCAGCACTAGTTGTGGATTTGATTGTATTTATGCATTGAGCTAGAGGTTTCATGATAATCTAATATTAGTGGAAACCCTTGTTGAATCAACCTAACTAATATTTATATGAAAGTATGATATTAGTTCTAACTTTAATGCACTGTGAGAACAGTCTTTATAGGTTGAATCTTGTTTGATTTGTATTGCTAAGTTGCTCTAATCCATTCTATAACATAATATTATATGAACCCCTTCCTAAGAGAACATTTCATATTTGTTAGTATCATCTTATATTTGTTACTTTAAAACACCAAAAAGAATTACCTTAGTCTAGGATTAATCTAGATTAGTTAGTGAATATTTAGTTTCAAATCACGGTGGATACGACATTCGAGTCTACTACTTTGATCTGTGCACTTGCAATTTAGTGAAGTGAAGGAGTTTAGACCATATATCATTTAGTTGCATTTTCAATTCTGTGCTATAAATCAATCCATTAATCACCCTCCACACAAATCACATCAAGTTTTTGGCGCCGTTGCCGAGGATT
Organism: Pontederia crassipes; assembly: GCA_030549335.1. Taxonomy (NCBI): domain Eukaryota; kingdom Viridiplantae; phylum Streptophyta; class Magnoliopsida; order Commelinales; family Pontederiaceae; genus Pontederia; species Pontederia crassipes. The sequence continues at coordinate 43,161,396 of CM060191.1, read as the reverse complement.
TGAGGCTGATTAGATTCACTTTCTATAGTTTAGATTAGTTTACTTTTCAGCAGTTATTTTCTTTTATTTAGATTAGCTTCATTTTATATTTACCTCTATTTTTCTTATGCATCACTGTTTATATCAGATCCCATTGTTTATATTCAGTCCTATTTCGTCTATCATTTTTCCTGATTAGATTAATTCTTTTTGTAATTTTCTTTTGCTGCTATCAATCTTATGTTAATCTCTATTTCATTTTATGTTTACTCCTACTTTTGATATCATTACACTTAATCTCATTGTGTGACAAGTTTATAGTGCAGAAAATTCTGAATTTGATTTCTGAGATAGATTAAGTATATGATGGATATGAGTTGGCAGACTTGACCCAATGACTATTATCAATCAAGTGAAACACCAATGAGCCAGGAGGAATTAGATTTTATAGTTGAAGATGTCGTGTTCAAAACTCTTCAAAAATATGGTTTTGATGTTGGAGAACCATCACAAGTTCACTGCAATCAAGGATCACCACAATTTCAACAACCCTCTAATACTTGCATGTATGCCTCACATGGTCATGAAAGTTCAAATTACTGAAATCGTGAGAAAGACTTCTCAACTAGTAGTCATTATGTTTCAAATTAATGGAATCATGAGCAAGAATCCTCAAGCAGCAATCCTTATGCTTATGACTCACAAAATTATTTGTATTACCATCACAATCAAGGTCAAGTGTCAGATTTTCATGTTGCAACCATCGATATTTCAGAAGATCAATAAACACTTTATCAATCTACAAAAGAGTCAAAATTGGATATTATGTTAAAGAAATTAATCGGGAAGCAAGATGCAATCTTGGAAGGGCGAGATGCATACCAGAAGGAGCGAGATGCATACCAAAAGGAACAAGATAAAATATTGACGAAGTTACAAATGGCAGCAGATGCTCTTGAAGTTCAACTCCAAGTCTTGGAGGCTAAGCTTTGTTTGCAGTCCAGTCAAGAAGCCCCACAAATCCAATCTGCCCATCTGAAAGAAGAAACTCAGAAAATGAAGATGGAAATTGAAATGAAGATGGAAATTTAGAGAGAGATATATGAAGAGAGAGAGAGGTGCTCATGGAGGCTGAAGTTGAGATGGAAGTTGTCACACTTAAAGCACAAGCCACTCATGAAGTTGCAGAAGTCACTGGAAAAGTTACTCCAATGATACAAGCAGTGAATCACATTGAAGACCCACTTATAAGGGAACAAGTCATTACAGCAAAGACACATGATGAGACTAAAATGTCAAGGATGATACAAAAGCAGAAGAAATTTCTTTCCAAATAGAGGCTATAACAGAATTCAAATTTGTAGAAGGAATGAAACATTCAATGAAGGAAGATCAATGTTTGCCTATTGAAAGATGGAACCAAGAGCTCAAAGATCTTCCAACAATATTGCATTTTAATAGGCCATTAAAGAAATGGCTGCTTAAACAAGATGGTGATCCAGAAGATTCAGATGTCATAGATGAGAAGTTTTGGAATGAGAAGTTAGTATATTTCTGATACAATGAAGAAGAGATACATCCAACTGAAAAACAAAGGTCAATTATTATCAAACTAAGAGATCCATACTTGATTAGTGAAGTTGTCCACAGATTGAGATCTCTACTTGATCATATCATACTATTTAAACCTCCTTGATATCAAGAGTTGTAACAATGTCTAGCCTAAGACATTAACGTAGGGTGCTTTTTGGGAGGCAATCCAAGCCTTTTACATCTAATATCCTTTTGTTTTTGCAGGAATAAATCAGATAGGAACATCTACTACCACTGAAAAGGGAGTATCTTGACTCATGTCTTTGATTTTTCACTAGAATGCATTTGATAATTGATTATCTTAATTATCCTTACTTAGCTCATGTTATGGTCATCATAATGATAACTATAATTTTTTGTTCATATCAGTTGTTCAAATCTAATTTGGCTAGATTTCAGTGAATTTAATCCTTACTGAATTTTATTGATTGTTAAATGGATCATTCCTCATTAGTTCAGTTCTAATCAATTGTAGGTTTGATTCATTATATGCTGAAAATGATACACCCAAAGAAGAAGTGGAGCAAGACATGCCTACCTCTCATTTCAAAGATAAACACCCACCCAACCCTCTCCCTTGCTTGGATGATTCATCACTGAGGACAGTGCTGATGATAAGCTTGGGGGAGGAACTTGATACATTTCTGAACTCTATTAGCATGTTTTAATTTCATTTTAAAGTTAATATCATATCTATAACCAGGTTATCATTGTTATCACTATTATCATTATTTAGCTCAAGTCATGTTATCATTTGTTCTCATCATTGTTAAGTAAAAATCCTTTAGTATAACAGCTAGTACACTCCAACCCCAAGTAATCATTAATTTGGTTGTTAATCTTTTTGCTTCAATCAGCTCATATTCAGATGCATTTGATTTCAATTCAACTAAAATTTTTCTTTTTGTGGGTAACACAAGCTAACATTCATGGGTTGGTTAGAAATTAGAAGATGTCTAGAATTGAATCAAGGCTTTTGCTGCTATGTTAAATAGGAAAACTTGACTCTTTGTATTAAGGAATCTAAACTTTACTTCAGTTTGAAATGCTGCTCACTTCATGAACAGAAAAGAAAAGAATGAAGAAAATGAGAAAATGAAAAGTTGCATTTTGCATTGCATGCATGCATGAATAAAGAGAGTTAAATTCCAAAAGGAATCTCTCCTGAATAAAGCCAGAATTTTTATCCTATTGACCAGCATGAATAAAAATCAGGTTTCAAACATGTTTATTTGCATTATCATGAATAAAAGTCAGGTTTCAAACCTATTTAAACAATACACAAATATGTTCATCAAGAGATTTGTATTTAAACCTTTTTAGTAAAGTTTTAAACCCCTGAAATTCAAATCAGTTATTGTTAGTACTTCTTTCATGGCTTAAATTTGCTTTATCCTTTGTGATTCCTTAACTAGAATTTGGGAATTGGAAAGAAGTGTTAGCAAAGTGGGAAACTCATTTGATTTTAAACAGCTAAATCTGAATTCATTTGTGAACTATTTGATTCATTCATTGTTCTTAATATCTGAATGTTTTGCTTGAGGACAAGCAAAAGACTAAGCTTTGAGGAGTTTGATCACTAGTTAATCATACTAAATTTCTACTCCTTTTCCATCCTAATTCATGTGCATATAAGAACTGAAATGTTCATATTCTAATAGTTATGGCTAATCTGCATGCATTTATCTTCTCAGCATAATATTATCCTACATTTGCACATTTGAGCTGGATAATATATTGATTTAGTTCTTATTTGTCTAATTTTCATTTGGAGAGTTTGATGTTTGTTGTTCATGATGTTGTAGAACCAAATCAAGGATAAAAGACACACATCTTTGCTAGAAAATGAGGGGGCCCACAAGTGTGCAGGCTGCCAAAAAGCAAGAAAAGGAATCTTTTTGAAAAGAAGAGGGGACCAGAGACAGGTGGCAAAATCAGATGTAAAGGAAGGTTCTAATGATGATCAAAGGGTGATGATAATCCCATATATAAAGGGATGTTGAGGAGCAAAAGGAGGGAACTCCTCTTCTAGCCATTTGGCTGGAGGCTGGGTTCTTGATTGCTGGAGTTTTTGAGTTGAGAGTTTGATTCTTCTTTTATGTTTTAGGATATTTATGATTTTGTTCCTCATTTGCTTTGTATTGTTTTGATTAGCTATGAAGAGCTAAATCTTAGCTATCTTAGGATAGAATAGTAGTTTAATTTCTATTTATGGATGGATGATTGAACAACACTTTTGCCACTGATGTTAGTGCATTTTTAAATGTTTTCAAATCAGTTTTATGTTGATGTGAATCCTATTTTCTAGTGACAACTGAGAAATTGTTGTTTGATTCTGTGCAGGAATGAAATTCTTATTTAGAAATGATAACTTTATGCCCGGAATGATAACTTTGCACCATATCATCATAATTGTCCAAATATGAGTGATTCAAAGCAGTGAAAGACTTCAAAGGGATTAGGATAGCAAGTAAATGAGGTCAATTATCAAGTGTGGGTAATATTTCATAAGAATGATAACTTGAGTCCCGGAATGATAACTTTGTGCAATTAAATGATAACTTATTGTAAATTTAATTATGATTACCCAAATGTGATCAAATCGGAACAGCAAGGAGTTAGGACATCAATTTATTTCCCAATGCTGTTATTCAGAAATGATAACCTTACACATCGAAATGATAATTTTGCCCCCAAAATGATAACTTGACACCAAGAATGATAACTTGTGTATTGAGGTGATAACTTTGCACAAATCAAATCATGACTACCCAAATATGATTAATTCATAATAACAGGGGATTTAGGGCAAGATAACAACTAGAAATCAGCTCAATTAGCAAAATGATAACTTCATGACTTGGAATGATAACTTGGCCAAAAAATGATAACTTGGCATAGAATTGATAATCTTATAGATTTTAACAATTCAGAACCTCTATTCACATGGAATTAAGTATAGAACGAGGATGGTCAGCTAGTTATCACAATCAATTATATTCCATGCATATTTGACCAAGTGTAAGGCAAAATAAGGGCTCGATAGACGTGAAATGAATAGAAAATGGAGTAAAAACCTAATATGATCAGTAGCGATCACCGAAACTCGGCCTCGCCACGCGGCACGACCTCCTCCCGTGGCGTTATTTTGACTCTGACTTTTTTCTTCATTCTTTCATACTTTGACTATTTGGTTGACCCGAATGGTCAATACAAAGGAAAATGCAGAGCAGAAGACTAAAGGCATAAAATAATACGACATGTAAGGGAAAATGCAGAAGCTGATATATATATTAAAATACTTCAACTAGCCTTCATCGGATGTAACAATGTAAGAGCTACATACATCCAAAAGGTGACTTAGTATGAGAGACAATCTCATTACTGATCACGGTGCGGGAACTAAAAAGGTGTACTCATGCGTCCAAAAAAAGTAGTGGCTCACAAATGCAAGGCTAGACTATATGAAGAAGCGACTCCGGTCCATAAGGACTCAATAGGTTCCATTTCCAAGGATACACCAACAGATACAACGATAAAGTAAATAACTACTACGATGCTCGACTAGGACCATATGCAATAGCAACCCCCCCCCCCCCCTGAGACCTTTGCACACGCATCACCACCTCCCGAATAACAATCATGCACCTGTGGGGATCACACAGCGGAGCAAGCTCAACCATTAGCATAAAGCTAAGTGTGAGTTCATATAAATCATAAATCAGTTCTGTCAGAATATAGCATGAGGAAATGACATCAATATGAGAGAAAGATCAATTCATCATGAATTAGTTTCATCTATGGAGATCATAGTATCAATATCATAAAAGAATCATATCACGAGAGAGAAACATATTTACATACTCATTTCTTTTCTTCAATGGTTCTTTTACGTATTCGTTGTCGTGCTTATATTCCATACTTCCATTCATTCGTTCTTGCATTCATCATTCTTTCATTCATCAGAAGAGCTCTTTATTCTTGAAGGGGATACCATTGCATGCATTGTGAGATCATGGACGGTGGGTGATCAGTGCCACGGCGAACCCCGTACGGCTGGATGACCTCACGCTCGGCGGAAACATCCATATGGGAGAAACTCACGCTTAGATAGAGCAAATGGTAACCCTGAGGGAGGGCCTGTTACAAGGCTGGAACATCTTCCCTCGTCATACATTGGCCTTGTCTTTTGATTCGTAGACCGATCAAGGCATAGAGAAATATCTTCTTATATTCATTTCATATACTTGAAATCAGGTAGACAGAAGTTCATTTAAATTAGGTCAAGATGAAAGGTCTTTTCTTTCGATCCACACGACGGGTGCCCGAAGGTCAAGGGTCACATGTCGAGGATCATCTCGGTCGACCGAAGGGTGCGGTCGTCGTTTCTTGTCCTTCCTAGTCATCATATCATGGTTTATAATCATTCATCGTCAAGGTCATATTCATCATAATCATTTGTTGGAAAAGTTTGAGAGGAGAATCATCATCATTCTTGTCGTAAGGAGCATAAGCATACTTCGTTCATTTTCCGATGAGAGATCAATAGTCATTTTCATGTAGGAAGCATAAGTTTCGTACAAAAATCATAGATCAAGGTAAATATGTTTAATAAGGCAAAAAATCAGGAAGTTATACATTAAACTCAAAATTGGGAATCGAAAAGGCGAAAAATCGCTCAGAACCCGGGCCGGGCAAAGGGAATCTGGGCCGAGTCTGGCCTGGATCGGACTCGGTCTGTCGAGGGGAAAATCGAGAAGAACCCGGGCCGGTGCGGATCATACCTAGGCCGAATCTTGGAGGACGATTGGGTCGGGAGAGTCATCTCTCTCGAAAGTCTTCTCCGCGCGAACCCGGGCCGAGTCGTGGGTGACTCGGTCCGTTCACCTGGTTCGCATCGGGTTCAAGCTCGGTGTCCATGGCAGACCCGGGCCATGCTCGTCGGAACCCGGTGCGGCAAGATAGGACTCGGGCCGGGTTTTGGTGAACTCGGGTCGGGTTCTGTCTTGTCGTAAAACAGATTGAGTTTTTCGTTTCCTCCGGCGAATCGCCGGTGCATCACAACTAAGTTATTTACATTGCAAGCATGATTCTACATGGCATTTAGGCCCTATTTGTTTAAAGAATAATAATCCCATGAATAAACTCACATATTCTTTTCACTTTAATTTTTTTTAGATCTAAGAGCCAAGAATAATCTTATTCTAGCCTTTAGAGGAATTACTTATCTCTAAAAAGTGCACTTTTGACCAAGTCATATTTTAAAAAAATGGCAAAACTACCCTTTACCTTTTTCTGATGAATAAATGATTTGTTTGGTAGAATAAAAAGGAATAAAAGCTTATTCTATTGTTTATCCATGAAACAAACAGGGCCTTAGAGTCTACACTATGCAAGTATCACATTAAGCATGCATTTTATAACAAAAGATTTCGATAAACAGTTCATGCAGTTCCATCAAGAGTTCAGTACGGTCTATCTTATAATCATTTCGGTAAACATGCAATTCTTCGTTCATAGTAACAAGGTCGTCATGTCATCATTCTAAAGCACATTGTACATTCATTTTCGAGGTTCTGTTCGTGGGTTTAAATCAAGCATGCTCAATTCATCAAGAGACTCGACTTATGAAAATGATCCGAAGCACACACACCTTGTTGCCTAAGCAGGTTTGGCCTAGCTTCGTTCGGTTCTCTCTCCCCTCCTGACGTTGCCCTCGTCGAAGAGAGTCCACGGTGCCGCCCTTCCGCTTCCTGCTGTCCGCATGCACAAGAGAAGAAGGATCGAGTGAGAGGCGAGATGAAATCGGAAAAACAAAGGAAAACAAAGTAGGAAGAGGAGAGAGAAGGGCCCTTACTGCGTCGATGCCTCCCTTCACCCCCTTCGTCGCTTGTGCCGGAGATGACAACCGGCCCAGCAAGCTCGTCCCCTGCTGTCCGCCCCCGAAGGAGAAGAAACAAAAATGAGTGAGAACAAGGCTTGAGCTCGAAGCAGCAGAGGGGAAGAAGGAGAAAAGGTCGGGGCTTCATATAGGGGTGGAGGGCCGATCGTTGCCCTCTATCCTCAGTGGTGGAGACGGATCCCGGCGGCAGGATCTCAGACAGACATCCAGATGCGGCCATTGGGGAGCTCGAACAGTCGTCAGCTAGCCCCAATCGTGAAGAGAGAGAGAGAATGTGGTGTGTGATGGGAAAATTCGAGAATAGGAAGAGATGATCGTAGAGAAATTGCAAAAAAATAGAGGACGCACACGAATTACCCAGGTTCACCCTTGAGATTAGGGCTACATCCTGCAAAGAGGTTCCACTATATCGTTTAGGTTTACAGCCGCCACACTAATTATATCTGAAAATAAGTTATAAATAAGCATCTCCTAAACGGGTTCAAAACTCGAATAAAACAGAGAAAAACCTAATCCGAACCACATGGGCCGGCTAAACAAAAGTCCAAAACCCGTCTAGGTTTCGGGGGTGCTGCCCCCGAACCCCCGCCCGCTCACCGGTGAGCGGGAACGCCGTCGAGATGCGGTGCCCTCCGAACCCCCCCCCCCTTTTGTTCGCACGCCAGCAGTACAGACAATTGGATAATACTCAGATTCTCCTAAGCTCACGTGGACGAACCCCGTGTGAGAAACAAGGGGCCATGAAGTATTCACCAACTCCAACATTCTCCCACTTGGTGGATACTTCACACCAATGAGAACCTTGTCAGCAACATTCTTCTTCAATCCGACAGTAGTAGAGCACCACTCAAACTTTGCAACTGTAACAGCTTTAATCAGTAAATCAGAACTATTCTCTGTTGTTCAACCTTTTCAAGCTGAACCTCTTTCTTTTTCACCTTTTCCCGGATGAAATGAAATTGGATGTCAATATGCTTTGTGCATGAGTGAAATGCAGGATTCTTAGCTAACTGAATAGCACCTTGATTATCACATCTCACCTCCATGGCACCTTGCTCAAATCGAGCTCCAAGCACAATCGTCGTAGCCATATGGCATCTTTTGCAGCATGAGTAAGAGTCATATATTCAGCTTCTGTAGAAGAAAGTGCTACCACGCTTTGTCTCTCGCTCATACAACTTAGTGCAGCTCCAAATAATATAAAAACATATCCGCTGGTGGACCGTCTACTATCAATGTCTCCACCCCAATCAGCATCTACATGGCCTACAATATCAAGCCTCTTTCCTTTCCTTGTACCTTCAAAACACAATGAAAAATCTGAAGTTCCACAAAGGTACCTGAAAACTTTCTTGATAGCATTCAAGTGTTCCCTACTTGGGTTAGACATATATCGACTTAAGACTCCCACTGCTTGGGTTATATCTGGACACGTGCACACCATGGCATACATCAAGCTGCCCACTGCACTTGCATATGGCACACGGTCCATCTCTTCGGCTTCTTCATCCGTCTTTGGGCATTTTTTTGCAGAAAGTTTGGTTCCTAGAGACATAGGAGTACCAACTGGCTTGCAGTCTGACATGTTAAATTTCTGCAACACTTCTTTTATGTACTTCTCATGTCCTAGCCACAACTTTCGCTTATGACGATCCCTTCTAATCTGCATACCCAAAATAAAATTCGTCGGCCCCAAGTCTTTCATCTCAAACTTTTTTGCCAACAAACCCTTCACTGAATTCACCATCTTCATGTTGTTTCCAATCAGTAGCATGTCATCCACATGCAGTGTAAGAATGATAAACTGATCGCCAACTCTCTTCACGTAAATACAGTGATCTAAATCTGAACGTACAAACTTAAGTTCGAGCATGTACGTATCAAACTTCTGGTACCACATCCTTGGTGACTACTTCAATCCATACAAAGACTTCTTCAATTTGCACACTAGATTCTCTTTACCTTGAACTTCAAAGTCTTCTGGTTGCCTCATATATATCTCTTCCTCCAAGTCCCCATGAAGAAATGTCGTCTTCACATCCATCTGCTCTACCTCAAGATTATATGCTACTGCCAGAGATAGAACAAATCTGATTGAAGTCATTTTCACCACGGGAGAAAAAATCTCATCATAATCGACTCCCTCAATCTGAGAGTACCCTTTAGCTATCAGTCTCGCCTTGTACTTCTCTACAAACCCATCCGGTTTCAGCTTTCGCTTGACACCCATTTGCAACCAATTGCCTTTCTATCCTTAGACAATTTACACAAACTCCATGTTTCATTCTTATCGAGTGACTGCATCTCATCCGCCATAGCAAGCTCCCACTGAGTTGCATCATCCCTAGACCTTGTATTTTTTACAGAACTAGATTCTTCTCCAATGATGCTCAAAGCATGAAACGAACTTAGAGCACTAAGAGAGTATCTAAGAGATGCTCTTCTTTCTCGTGTCGATCTCCTGAGAATTGGTATGGTACCAATATCTGGGTCTTCATCTGAATCTACATCTTCAACTTCATTAGCTGAGTCCTCTTGATCAGATTCTGAAATAGACTCAACTAAGTATCTTGTGCAACCACTTCTGTAGCTTCAGAATCAGAATCTTCTTCAAACACTACAGCTTTCTTAGGTTCATCATTTTTCTGAGCCTCAACTTGGGATCGTATTTCGTGGAAAACAACATCCCTGTTGTATACGATAGTCCTTGTCCTTAGATTCCACAGTTTATAGCCCTTGACCCCTTCCTTGTATCCGACAAATATGTTCTTCTCAAACTTACTGTCAAGCTTTCTCCACTTTTCCTTGGGTATATGAACATATGCGTCACATCCGAACACCAGAACAGAGATAGATTTCGGCTTCTTCCCAAACATTGCCTCATAAGACGTCTGATCCTTCACTGATGAGGTCAGTGAGCGGTTCTTCAAGTAGTTTGTTGTGGCTACAGCTTCTGTCCATAATTCTTGCCTCAATCCAGCCCAACTCAGCATACATCTGGCCTTCTCTATGAGTGACCGATTTAACCTTTTAGCTACTCCATTCTGCTCAGGTGTATATGGAGTTGTCTTCTGCCTTGCAATATCATTGTACATAGAACTGCTCAAATTTATCTGAACAAAATTCACCTCCATTATCTGTACGAAGGACCTTGATCTTGCTACTCAATTGATTTTCCACCAAAACTTTAAATTCTCGAAACTTATCGAATACATCTGACTTATTTTTGATAAAATAAATCCAACTTTATATTGAAAAATCATCTATAAAAGAGACATAGTACCTGGACCCTCCAATAGATGGAGTCGGAGTTGGTCCAAAGACATCACTATGGATCAGTTCGAGAATTTTCGTAGCTCTTGTACCTCTGTGCTGAAAACTGACCCGGTTCTGTTTTTCATAGAGACAATGTTCACAGAAACCGAAGCTCACAGAACAATCTGAAACTCCTTCTACCATCTGACTTGATGCTATGGTAGAGAGTCATTTTTCACTGATATGGCCTAATCTCTGATGCCACAACATAGATGTGCTATCTTCATCTTCTTTGGCCTCTTTAGAAATAAATTCGCAGCCCACAGATATCGTCTCTCTGAGCAACTTGTACAGTATGCCATAGCGAACCCCTCGTGCAATCACAATTGATTCTCTGATCATCTTGCACGAATCCTTGTCGCAACTGAATATAACACCCGAATCAACCATTGTACCAATAGATAACAGACTCCTGCTCATAAGTGGTATATGCATCACATCTGGTAGAATCTTCACCGTGCCATTATTCATCCTCAACTTCACCCTGCCACGTCCAACAATCTGAACCACGGTATCATCTCCGAGCATGACATCCTCACCTCCTCATATTCACAAAACCAGTGTCTATGAGGTGTCATGTGGTATGAAGCACCAGTATCGATGAGGTAGACATTCTTATCTGACTGTGCCATACATGCAGAAGCCAGATACATATCTCCTGCTTTAGTCTCCTTTTTGTCCGAGGTTAACTCAACTTCTTTCTTATGAACCGGCTTATTTTTACAATCTCGTTTCAGATGGCCCCACTCTTGACATCTCCAGCATTGCACCTTCTTATCTCTACTCTTCGAACGCCCACGAGATTTGGATCTGGACCCTTTCTGATTCTGAGTTCTTTCTGGTTGTCATCCTCTAGCCGCCAGCGCCTCTTTACCAGAACTTGTCGATCCCTTTCTTCGGGTTTTCTCTGATAACAAGGCAGCGCATACACTTTTATACGAAAATTCTTTATCCCCGTCACCAATCATGACAATTAGATTGTCCCATGAATCCGACAGTGAACAGAGTAATGTTATTGCCTTATCATCATCTTGAAACTTAACACTGATTGATACAAGTTGACTGATCACCGTGTTAAAGTTATAAAGATGAATAGAGAACAAATCACCCTCATGCATCCGAAGATTGTACAGTTTCTTCCTCAGAAATAACTTATTAACCAGTGACTTACTTTGATATAGGGATTCCAACTTTCTCCACAGATCTCTGGCTGTAGGTTCGCTTATCACATTTGTAAGAATTGAATCCGCGAGGCAAAGTCAAATCAAACCCTTCGCATTTCTATCAATTCGATCTCACTCTTCAATCGCCTTTGGATCTGCCTGACTGGAAGAAGCCCCATCCGCGACCTTCGCCGCTTCCATGCTTGGCCTCTCCTTCTCGATTGCCGTCCAAAGATCTCGATCACAGAGGATATCCTCCATCTTCATCTTCCAGAGATCATATCGTGTTCCATCAATTTTTTCTATCTCAATCCACGATCCTCCTGACATCTCGAATAAACCCTAATTCCTCGAACAACCTGTGCTCTGATACCAATTGATGGGAAAATTCGAGAATAGGAAGAGATGATCGTAGAGAAATTGCAGAAAAATAGAGAAGGCACACGAATTATCCAATTTCACCCTTGAGATTAGAGCTACGTCCTGCAAAGAGGTTCAACTATATCGTTTAGGATTACAGCCGCCACACCGATTACATCTGAAAATAAGCTATAAATAAGCCTCTCCTAAACGAGTTCAAAACCCGAACAAAATAGAGAAAAATCTAATCCGAACCACACGGGACCGTCGTCGGGGGGCGGTGCCCCCCGAACCCCCCCTTTTGTTCGCACGCCAGTAGTACAGGCAATTGGGTAATACTCAGATTCCCCTAAGCTCACGTGGGAGAACCCGGTGTGAGAAACAAGGGACCATGAAGTATTCACCAACTCCAACAGTGTGAAGAAAGAAAAAGGCAGCAGAAGAAAACAAAGAAGAAGAATAGAAGACGAAGGAAACAAGCAAAAAGAGACAATGTTTGGAAGGGGGAGGGTCGGCCAATCATTCCATTCTTTCCTCTTTTTTTTACCGTGTTGTTACATTGATTGCATAAATAAACATTGAAATATATCATTATTTTGATAATATAGGCGAACATCTCCTAAAATATAAATATATCAATCAAACTTTAAAAAAAATGTAAAATCACCTTAAACTTGTATTCTTCTGAAATGGAAGAATATACTTATTCTCAACTTTTTAAACTTTTCAATCGCATTTTAATTTTTAAAAATTCAATCATATTTCATTATATAAGTATTTTTTTTATTATTATGATATTTGAACACCGGCTATATATATAATATTATATTTTTAAAATTTATTCTCTTCAAAGCAAATAATAAATAGAATAAAAATATCTTTACTTTTTCAAAATATGATATTTTTGTGTTTTATTCTTCTCGATATTATTCTGCAACTAAACGCCCCATAAGATTAGCTGCAATAGCATCAACAGGAATAGGAACAATGTGGGTGGAGTGCAATTTCTATCTATATGTCTGATGACACTGTCTTTTTATGTTTAGTCTGATGCCAATTAAATCTAATTTAATTCTTTAACATTTCAATTAAATTTCATTGAGAGGGTGTTTATTGCATTACTTTTTCACATTGCCTGACACAAAGATTTCACTTATTAAATTACCAACAATGTGCACTACGTTATTTAGTAATCTCTCCATCAATCCAAATGACATTGTTTACTTGAAATAAATATTACTAGGTAATGCACATTTCTACTAAAATGCCCTTTATTACTAATGTCAAGATAAAGTTTATTTAATCTGGCTAAAAATTTGAAAAAAAATATAAATTTAATAAATATAGTAATGGTAATAAATTAATAAATATTTTTAAATGAAAGTGGTAATAAATTCAAATTAATAATTAATAATAATATACAAATTCATGTGAATAATAATTATAAAATAACAATTTAAATAAATTAATATTATTAGTTATGGTAATAAATTTTTTTGTTGTTATATAATTTTCTTTTTTTATTTTAAAATTTATTTGTCTAAAATCAGAAAGGGCAAAAATGAAAAGAAAATAAAATCATATTGTCACTTGAGTGGTAATCTAAATGGATACTCCTCTTAGTCAATGTGGATTGTCATTCAGCGGCAATCTGCATTATTGAGGAATTCAATTTACCTACAAGTTAAAATAAAGTAAATAAGGCAATGTGGTGGCCTAGGTAATTTAACTTTAAATTATCAGTAATGTAGAAATATTATTTTTAAGTAAACGCCCCCTAAATATTTTTCAACTTTGCCTGCTTTTTTGGTTTCGTCCTCTAATTTTATTTTGTAATGAGACTATCCTCCAATATTGACTTTTTTCACCAATTACCATTTTGACCAAAAACTAATAGTCAATTTCTTGATAGTTTAGGTGACGTAGTAATGCGTGCAAATTAAGCGTAAATATACTAGCAAGTATATTAGATCGTATCAAGTAATAAAGAGTGAATAAGAGTGTCGAATCCACGAGGACTAGAGATTAATAATCTTCTCATCTAAAAGTTATTGTGGAAAAGAAATGAATATTTCGAAGTTCAAATTACCAATTGAGAAAGGGAAGTGTCAAATCCGATTTAAAATGCTAATAAAAAGGTGCCCGACAAAGATAAAATCAATAATAATGAGGAGTTAGGGTCCAACCTCGTATCCACTGTTATCTCTCAAGTAATCAATAAATCACAAATTATATTTTTAGTGGAAAAGAGTTGCTCATAAATATTGATCTCAAAAACTTGAGAATCAAAGTATTCCAATAAAAATACCATTAAAGCCGTTGAAAGCTCGATCAACTATAATTTTACTTTAAATCAAAACACATTAAGATGCAGCTAACAAATATAAATATAGCACTAAAAAACTTGAGAAACTAACTATCTCATATTAAAATAAAATTATAGTTTGCTAAAAACTCAATCCACAATAATCCAATTTTAATTGAGATGCATTAAGCACAAAAGAGGATCGTTAAACATAAATGACTCAAAAATTTGAGAGCCTAACTATTCTAATTAAGATTAAGTTCAACTAGTTGAAAACTCAATCAAACTGAACATAATCATAATCATAATGCATAAAATGTAGATCCTTCAAAATCCACAATTATTAGCAATTAAATTCAATTTACAACAATTAAAACCCTTCAAATAGTGCCCGACCCGGGTTTGGAAGAACTCGGCCAACGTCTGGAAACTGACACAAAAGAAAATCGGCCCGGGCTCAGAGAACGCGCACTATAAGAAAATCGAAATAGCGACCCAACGAAGGAGATGCTACTGCGGCATAATTGAGTCTCTAGAACATATAGCGTCACTTTAGCATCGAAATAGCGTCGTTAAAATGCGACACCGTTAATCGGTGGCTAATGGCGTTGCAATAGAGCCAACAAAAGAAGGGACGCTACTAGCGCCAACGGTTGATGCTATCTCGATGTTACGAAGACGCGTGATGTCTGGTTGGGAGCAGTAGACAGACGTCGCTAAAGAGACACTAACGTGGCGTGACTTAGGAGGCGCTACTCCAGCGCTCAAGAGACACTAACATTATGCGGTAGTTGACGCTATTTCGGCACTTCTGTGAGGCCAACATCATGTTTGTTGCGTTGCCAATGAGACGCTAAGGTGATGTGGTATGTCGACGTGAAGGAAACATTAAAGTGACGCTAAGGACGATATATTTAATATAAATTCAACTATGTGGTCGATGCTAGGGTAATGCTATGGAGGCTCTAACTGTAGGTTTGGGAGTTGTTATCGTTTCGGACGTTCGATCCCGACATGCTCGATCCATGGCGGCGGGCTCGTACCTTCTTAAGCAGAGAAGAATGGCGGTTGACGATGGAGGAGGGTAAGAGGTGGAGGAAGGCGATGGGTGACGGTCGGCACCGGACGGAGGAGCACATATAGACGGCGGGCGGAGGGCAAGGCGAAGGGAGGACCACGGAGGAGGCGGAGGGTAGGCCGTGGAGAAGGCAGAGGGCGGGCCACAGAGGAGGCAGAGGTGGATGATGGCGAAGGAGGCGGAGGGCAGAGGATGGCGGTGGAGGAGGCGGAGGGCGGCGGGCCGCAGAGGCAGAGAGCGGAGGAGGGCGGGCCGCGGAGGATGTCAGCGTAGGGCGAGTTGAAGGAGCAGTGGACGTCGGAGCAACGGGCGGGCGAGTTCGACCGTCGGAGCAGCGGGGTTGGGCGAGTTCGATGACGGCGAATTCGATGAGGGCGGGGTCGGGCGTCGGGCTTCAGAGCAACGGGCGTCAACCGTCGAGTGTCGTCGATCGCAATGAAAATCGGCGAGCGAGCGTAATAGTAAAAAGTGAAATCACTGAAGAGGGGTTAGGGATTTAAGTTAAGTATTTAGCGCCTCAAATAAAACGACGCTACGGGGACGCCATAATCGAGATGCTATTTCGAGACTGTAGGGATGCTATATCAAATTTTCTTCCTAATTTAAGATTATTTGTGCGAGATTAAGTTATAATAATATGTATATGTGCACGACTTATATATGTCTATTTATATGTCAATATGTACCCGATTAAGTGAGGGTAATAAAAAGTCGGCTAATGCGGCACTATAGAGAAGCTAATGCATCGCTAAGATATAGTAGCGACACCATAGCATCGTAGTAGCGTCTCTACGAACTTAGCGTCTCACAATGGAGACGCCAGGACGACGCTAATAGGTTTTCTATATTTTAATTTTATATTATATATATATGTAATTTTCTTTATCAAGGGAGCGTCTCATCGCATTATGCCCCGTTCCAATCGTTTTGTTCCCTTCCCACAATCTAAAAATTATGGAATGCATATATAATTATTCATGTATGTATATAAAATTATAAGTCTATATGTATATGACTATATAACAAAATTGTGTATATATATATCAAATATATGTGTATGTATATGTCTATGTATGAGAGATTAAGTCACAACAATGTGTATATCTATATGTATTATAAGTATATACGTGTACGTATATGTCTATATATGTGCGAGATTAAGTGACAATAACGTGTATATGTATATGTATTATAAGTATATATATGTATGTATATGTTTATATGTGCGAGATTAAGTGATAATAATATGTATATATGTACTTATTATATATAAGTATAAATATATACGTGTATTTATATGTCTATATGTGCCCGATTAAGTGAGTGTAATTATTGCGGCGCTATAGAGATGCTATCGAGTTGCTAAAATATATTAACGACACACTAGCGTCGACATAGCGTCCCATACGTGTTAACGTCCCAATAAGGAGATGCTAGAGAGATGCCAATAGTGTCTCTCTAGCGTCGACCATAATTGCAGCTCTAGTGTGGCGCTACGTAGACGATATTGAGTCTCCACAGAGCCGCTAAAATGGGATAATTTGTAACAAATTATGTCTCTTAATTAACCATCATAATTTCATGATTAAGAATATAAAATAATATATGTATAATTAAGATATAATATATATTGTATGAATAAGTAACATATATAATATAGGTAACAAATTATATATTTATGAACACTCCATAAGTAATTATGTAGGAATACATATATATGTTGAAGGCACATATACAATATTTAATTTATTTATTGATTAAAGTATAGTATAGATAATATATAGGGTTGCGTCAAAATAGATAACATATACCGATATAAATATAGATAGCCTATTTATAATTATCTATTTCTTAATTAACATATATACTTATGAGATGCCAAGTAAGTGTTAAAATAGTGCTTCTTCATATTGGCGTCTACATAGCGCCGTCTTAAATGTGACGCCAGATAGAGTCTCCATAGCGTCTGAGAAGTTGCAACGCTAGTGTCGCGTCGAACGCTACCGACACGAGAACAACGCTAGGTTCTGCACTTTCGCTTCATGGCGCACAATAATAGCGGCTACCTGGCGTTGATATGACGCCTTCAATAGCATCTATTTCTCGAAAATGCTAAGAAAATGATAATACAATGCTATTGAGAGGCAAGTAGCGTCGCTTATTTGGGATTCAACTGAGACACCATAACGGCGCTCGTGGCGTCAATTTAGCGTCACCATGTTCCGAGACGCTATTTTGCGTCACTAATCACCAGTTTTCTTGTAGTGGCGGCCCGAATTCAGACAAAAAAAATTTGATTCTAACATTGTGCAACTAACACGGCCCGAGCAGAGGAGAAGTAACTCGGGTTCCGATAAACTCGACCTGGGTACAAACCGGTTCCACAGAAAATGCAGCAACAATTCAATCCAGATCAGAGAACTCGGCTCAGTTTAGGGATACCCGGTTCTGAAATTGCAGAAATTCGTGAAAATAGAATAGAATTTCAGAAGAATTTAAATGACTAATCTTGCAAAAACTTTCAGAGTAACACAATATGTAGATTAGGTGATATTCTAACATTAACCATGCACGAATTTCAATTTAACAAGAAGTCTAATATCCAAATGTATTAAGAGATAAATGAGGTTCAACTCAGTTTTCCCCTAACAATAAAACTACTCCATACATAATTATTTTGACATCAAATCAAGAATGATAAATATGAAAATCATCAAGAAAATTACTAAAGATGCTTCTAGGAGTTTGGCGTGCCTCTGTCATGAGCTTCGATCGTCTGTTCATCTCAAGGGACCGCCAAAAAGGCTCCAAGTTGCTTCAGAATCCAGCACAACGAAAACACATAAATTTGATGAGTGCAAATTGGGCGGCTAGGGCACTCAATTACCACTACATGGGATGCGGCCAAGGTCTCTAATCTGTAGTATTTATAGGGGAAATGTTCCCTAGGGTTACACGTCATTTCAAGAGATTAATTTTGTGTCCAACATGTCGAAAAAAATTTGTTGTCTGATAATAACATCTATGATAAGCAAACCCGACGCGGGTTCACAGATACTCGGTCCGAGTTTAAGTGTCATGCACAACCCGAGTCAGACTCAGTCTGATGGGATAACCCAGCCCGGGCGTATGGTATACTCGGCCCAGGAGAATTCCAAGTTGTTGGTCCTATTTGACCTCATTTTACATGTTCTCGAGCTCCGAACCTCTTGTACATTCAAATAATGATCCTGCAAAACAAAATAGAACAAGTGTGGGTAGCTTTTGACTCTAACAAATATTAAAAAATTAATTAAGAAAACAAATTCATGCAATGATAAAATTATGAAAAATAACCTAAATTATGCGTGGAAAATATGTATAAAATTGCATGCTTCACGTACCACATTATTTAAACATAATATATATAACATTAAAATAATAACATAAATTCTAAAAAATAAAAAAGTGTGTGTGTGCCCAAGAGGAGAGAGGGCACCCATCCCCCTCTGCATGTGCATGATCAGTGCCAGAGGACGGGGAGGGGGCGGTCCCCTCCCCCTCTCTTCTCCGCCATTGGAGAGGAGAAGAGGGGGCGGCGCCTCCTCCTCTTTTGCACATCGATGGCGCACAAGGAGGCGGGGTGCCCTCCTCTCTGGTGTCGGAGAGAAAGGGAGAGGAGGCACACCATCTTCATTTTGAAACAATTATCATTTTTACTATTATTTTAGTATTAGATATAATTAATTTTTTAATAATATTCCATGTCAATTAAATGATTTGAAAATGACTATTTTCGATCAAAATGGTAATTGATGAAACAAGTAAATAATGGTAGGGTAGTTTGGTTACAAAATAAATTTGAATGATATAGTTGAGAAAACGAATAAAGTCGAAGGGTATTTAATAAAACCTCCTTGCCCATAATATATAAACTCTTAACAAATAGTACTAACAAGTAGTAACTATTTATGCTTGAAAAGAACATTAAACTCGTGTATACAAAATTCTATGATATTATTTGTTGGATCGAATGAAGTTTTCTTAGTCCAATTATTAAATTTATCAACGCTTTTCATTTTTTTATTAAAATTATAGTAAACTTTTAATTATAGCAACGTTCTTATATCTTTTATGTTATAAATACAAGAGTGCAGAAAAATAGTTATATGGTTGTAGAAGAGAGAGAGTTGGAAAGAGGGGATTTTTTTTTAATTCTTGCTCATGTAACTTATTCATCTTTTTGTATTTCTCATGTTATTTTGTGTCCTAAATTAATAATACAATTATGAGGAGATATTGCCTTGGAAAGTAAATCGAGGTGGCTGCCAGTAACCCAATTCTTTCATTTTCTATTCATGTTTTTGCACCATTGTTTCCTATTATACTATTATTCTACAAAATATGATACAATTTACTATTTTTGTTCTAATGAGATCCATTATTTTAATTTGATATATTCTCGATCAGACGATCATTTCATAAAAAATGGAGAAGATAAATGCAACAACCTTAATTTTTAAATAAGGATATTTAAGTCATTTGGGAAAAAATCACTAGACTCTATAAAAACTCTCAAATCCTTGTTATTCTCTCTTTTCTTATTTCTCTCACGTGACAGCTACAACAATAGAGGAGAATAAGAAGAAGAAGAGAACAAAGAGGAAGAGAACATGAATAAGGGAAAAGATATCAACAAAGAACAAAGAAATCAAAGTCCTAATAATTGTATTGTTTGGATTAAGAGATCTAAGAACATCCCGATTCTTAGTGTGGATTGTGATTGAGGGTGCATTGATCATATATTTAAATCTATATGTTTTATGTCTATATCTATATGTTTATATGCCTAGAAAATGATGATCACATTGTACATCTAAGATTTTGTGTGTTTCAAGGAAGAACACTAAATCTTACTTATGTTATGATTCTATGATTTTATTCATCTTATATGCCAACTAGATGTATGCGAATGTCCCTTGAAAATTTCATGGATGATATGTATGATTTCATCTCAAAAACATGTATTTTCAGGTTGAAAATCAGGATTTCAGGATGTCGGCACCGCGACATGACCATGCCAACTCTATGAATGACTATGACCGAGCGGACGAGATCAAGACAATTAAAAGACTCTCGATCACGCCCGTGACACCTATGTCACGGTCGTGACAAGGCCAAGCACGGTCGTGATTAATTTAGTCATGACCGTGAACGAGAACGAGGAAACCAAAATTTGATTAAAATTGGAAATGATTGTGAAAAGGCTGAGCACAGTCATGACAACACAATTATGGGCACGATCGTGATAAGGCTCGGCATGGTTGTGATAATGCTGGGCACGACCGTGACAAATGTTGGGCACAATCATGACATTTCTGGGCACGACTGTGATGCTGAAAAATACCTTTTAAGATGTATTGAATATATTTTCTAATGTATATAGGTTATTATGGATGTGTATTGATTGTATATAACACATATATCCACATGATGCATGCTCAGTTATAATTAGGCTAAGATATGAAAAATGATTGATATGAATGATTAATGTATTACAAAGATGTCATAAGATAAAGTAAGAATGAAATCTAAGTTTAACTTCAAAGTATTTTATAACAAAAAAGTTAAGATGACGATGATGAAGTAAAGATGGAAAGTAAAGTTCTATACTGAAGTATGTACTTCAAGGGGGCTTAAACCTGAGAAGTAAAGTCTCCTCTATGTATGTACTTTCTAAAGAATAATGTCCCTCATCATATTATTAAAGATGATTAGGAATAAAGTCTCTCACTATTATAATGTGTGTGTTCCTAAGGCATGACTTACGACATAAAATGAAAGTAAAGATGATGTTATATGATAAAGATGAAAGATGAAGATTACACTTTACGTATCACATAATAAAGAAAAGGAAGAAGAATGAAATAAGTTCCAACGGGTTATAAAGCAACTTTGAGAAAATGTAAAGTAAGAAAGGTGTTAAGTAACAAGTAAAGGTCAAGGAGTTATAAAGAAACTCCTAGGATGTATATGACAATGAAAATGAAATGAAATAATAAGTTATGTCATGTTTGTTTATGAATGATATGAATTAATATTCTTATTGTATGATATATGCAGATGATGTGTTTAAAATTAAGCAGGTATGTCATAATATTTATGTTTCAAGAATATTATGTTATGTTAGGAATATAAAAATGATATAATATCATGTAAGAATATATCATTAATGCCATGAATATTTATATGCTTATGATGTGTAGAAGTATGTGATAGGTTATCATGCATATATGATCTTTTACATACTTTAACTAGAAAATTCTGCACTCTAGACATGTGCAAAAGATAAAAGATTAAACAAATGATAGATGACAACTCAAACTCATGATAAAGTGCTGCACATGCTTAAGATTTAATAAATTTTATAATTCTAGTATAATATTGATGCTCACTATGTAATGAAGGATGCCTCATGAAATATTTTAAGAAAGATGTTATATGCTTACTACTAAGTTTTTATTATTATGATTTTCTCAAAATTATTAAGTCTTTCGTTATTATTTGATATATGACAAATGGACTAACGAAGTGAAATTCTCCTAAATTCCCAAAATGTTTAGGATGAATTTTAGATCGTTACAATAAATTAAAAAAAACTTTATTTGCTTTAATATACTCAAATGATCATTTTAGGAAAAAAATATATAACAAACTATTGTGTTATTGCAAATATATAAACAAATATTTTTTATAAATAATGGGTTATAAAATATTTTATTTTATTTTTGCAATAGTTATTTTTTTTCATCTTTGGTTGAATATGAGATTTGATTGAGTTTGACTGTGTCAAATTACCTCAAAAACGAATTTGAGTTAAGTCGTGTTCAGATACTGGTCGGACCGGACCGATTTTTACAACTATGGTTATACCAAATTACTAGATATATAAAAGACCTTTTTTCTTAATTCTTTTTGCTAGATTGGTTTTGTACCGTGTACATCTATTATAAAAGTAATATTTTAAAAATCGAATTGGAGATAAAATAATTAAACCGATTTCATAATTATTATTTATTAATATATGTTTATTTAAAGTAGTCTGATTTTATTAAATATATTATAACCAATATAATAGTGCTAAATTTACTTTCAACATTAAACACAATTATATTTTATTCTCTTTTCATCTATAATTATCTTTATTTTATTTTATTTTATTTTTAATAATATATTTTCACTTTTATTCATTTCTTCTGCCTAACATCTTTTCTTTTATTTTTTAAAATTTTGAATTCTTTCCTTTTTTTGTTACATAAAATTAAAATTTCACTGCAAACTTTTTTGGTAACTTTATATCATCGTAGTCTCCTAATAAATTTTTTTCATATTACTTATCTTTTAAAAAAAATAGAAAATCATGTTGAATCAGATTTATCGGTTCAACTCGATTTTTTTTATTTTCTTTTACTCAACTCGATTATTTGAAATTTTCGATTTTAACGTCAAACTGAACTACGAATTCGTGGCCTGTCCGAATGGATTTTGAAAATATTGTTCCAAAGTTTGCGCTTAGCATTACGGCTTTGACATTTTTTTTTAATGTCCCCGGAGATAAATAAGGGAAAAAGAATGGCATATGCCTCCCTTTCTATTCGATAATATTAATACGTAACAAAAAGTTAAGTTCGCGGTAGACGCGTTGTGATTAATATGATCCCTCTTATTCGGTACCAACTACGTACTTTTAAAAGGAAAGTAATATGAATAGTTAGATAGAGTCCAATTACATTATCTATACGATGCAAAAAAAAGAATATTAGCCCATTATTTAAATTAGTATTATATTTATTAAGTTAGAATTTACTAAGTTATATTTTCATTGATGTGCCATAAAAATGATGAAATTATATAGTAATATGCTGTAGCCGGATAAAATGAAGTAATAGTTAAATTTAAGATACTTTTGATGGAAAAAAAAAAAGATGGATGACTAAGCAAAGCATAAGATTTATAATTATAATAATATTATGTGATTTACCAATTGATAGAATTTTGGTTTGTCCTATGACCGATCAGTGTTTCCAAATTTGATTTCTAGAGCTATTTGATTTTATCATATCTTATTTATCTAAATTTATAAGTTAATTATGTATTAGTTGCTATGCAAACACTGCTCGTTTAAAACTTGTTTGACTTTGCTAATAGGAGATAGCTAAAAAGTAAAGTGCTAATAAGTAGTTTAATAGTTGAAACTAATTTTAAAAATAAATAATTATATATTTGATAATAAAAAAACTTATAAGTTATGTGTAAAATGGAAGTGTCTCTCTCTAGAGGACGCCGGACAGAGGCCGCGGCGGCAAGGGCGAATGGCGAGACGACGATGAGGACGAATGGTGAGACAACGGCAAGGGCAAATGGTGAGATGACAACGAGGGCGAATGGCAAGGCGACGTGATCTCTAGCAAGGAGACGACGATCTCTGGCCAAAAGTTGAGAGAGAGAGAGAGGAAAGGGGGAGGGAGACCAGTTTCATCTCGTGAGATTAATCTCAACCATTTGATTAAATTTTGATGGTATCCGATTGTGTCAGATGTTGGCCATTAGATTTGATATGAATGGCTGAGGATCCGCTTCACAAGGTGTGAAGCAAAAGGTGCTACACACTTCCATTTTACCCATAAGTTATTATTCGAGCCAATGATAAAAAATTCTTAACATTATAATAGAAAAAATGTGAAAAAAATTATGTATATTCTAAGGACAAAATAATGCATTCACTATCAAACTGATTTATTTTTTTCTCACACAAAATAAGTTGGTGTTCCTCAACTTTTTTCCTAACTATAATTAAGCAGGTAAAATAAGTACTTATTAACGTTTTTACAGTTACCAAACAAAACTATTTATATAAACAACCCTTAATATTGTCTAATAATAACTTTTTTGGGTGGCAATCACCAACATACAAAAAAAAATAGATTAAAAGTATATTGACCTACATCATAGTTAATCTAATGTATATTAGAAGAAAAATGAGGCTAATATTTCATCCACCTAAGTTTGAGAAGATATAAGATTAATTGGGATGATGTTGAGATAAATCTCAATATTGTAGGATAGAAAATCACTAAGAGAGGAGAAGGGATGAACTGGTATGTTAATGATTTTAATCTAAACTTCAAAAGTTGCTTAGAAAAATCAAGCTAAGGCAAGCGAGCAATAATAGAGAACAAGTAAGAATATGAAAATGCAAGAAGGCGAGACATGTTGACGAGATTCAACTAAACTTCTTGGTCGATATTTCCGTTCTGACTTCTCGACCTCGAGATCTTCGGAGTTCCATTATCTTTTTTTCTTGTAGGGAGAGAACAATCATTTTTACACCCACATTGTCTTCTTTTTTCTTAAGTGGCAAGCTACACTTTTTCTTACAATGAGCTCTCAACTTTACCACAAATGACAAGAAATTATCTAAACCACTCTCTTTCTTACAATAGATGCTCACAATTTAGGAACAGAGAGACATGGAAGATTTGCAAATAGATATGAAAAGTGTGCTCTTGGATTTTTTAGAAGCTTTAGAGTGATTTCACTTACATGAGTAATGTTCTCTTTTGGTTTTTGCATCACTCTTATAGGGTCATTATAAAAATATAGTTGTTTGAGGGGATTTTCAAAAAGTTTAGCTACAAAACTAGTCATTACTATAATTGTCAGGCGGGGACTGATCCACCAGTCAATGTGACTATTGCACTTCCCCTGCTGACCGGTCGTAGTTTTGGGAGTTGGTCGATCGGTCTTCCATGATGCATTTCGACAATGTTAGTGGCAGTCGATATAAGTGGTTGGCCGGTTATTTCACCTTTTGACATTCTCACGGTGGTCGATATAAGCATCAACTAGTTACTCAATCTTTCGTGGTTCATTTTGACATGGTCATGGTAGTTGATATAGGCAGTTGATTGGTCCATTTAGAGTCTTCAACTGATGAGCACACTAGGACGTCTGATCAATGAGTCGGTCAGTCGGTGAAGAGACCGGTCGCACTTTTTTACTTTGTTCTTCTTTTGCCATTCGACTGGTTGGTGGACTGATCATAAATGTTTAGACTATTAGTCGACTGGTCGCACAATAAAATTTTGATTTCGTCCTTCAACTTCGCAAATCTTTTTAAATATGTTCACTTGTTAATCTTATACATGTGTTGTCACAACTTAAACATGAATTAGTAACTTCACATTCAATTTCATTTAATATCATCAAATTTTGAGAATGAATTATGGGATTCAACAAATATATTATTTTTAGATTGCCATCGCAAATTTATTTGACTTCTTACTATTGTGGTTTGAGATCATAATGAGACTAATAGTCTACCTACTATCTATTAATCTAGACCCCCATAATGTCTTGATACATATATTGGAGGATACCCGAAGGTGGGTATTGCTCCCAAAAAATGCCATCATTAGAGACGCGAGCCAAATTTGCAAGGCAATCGGGTACTTGATTAGCCTCTCTATAACAATGTTAGACTTGCCATTGCACAAAATAATTGAGATAGAAATGTATATCATTGATCAGGTGCCAAATTCTCTATGGTCGGGTAGAACATGTCAAAATTAAATTCGCCAAGACTGTCGAGCCAGTTTTCACAACCCCTTTGTGAAGCCCCAACTGCTAGCAATGCTTGATGCCCTCCAAAAGGCCCCATGCTTCCAGCTCTAAGATCATCTCAACATCCCGCCTAAGAGACCCTATGGCAACAAAACTACCATCAGGAGATCTAATGATATAGCTTGCACCTTCTGCTTCTTTGGTTTCGGTTAAAGAACCATCTGAATTAATTTTAATCTAGTTGGAGGGAATGACTCAAATAAATTACGTTTAGCATATTCTTGAAACCTTGCAAGGGCCTTCTCCCAAATAATCTATGTGGTTGTCCTTCGAGAACAAAAATGAGCCTCGTTTCGAGCATTCCATAAGCCACAGAAGCAAAAATCAAGGAGAGAAAGAAGTTGTCTTGGATATGATATCAAGGTGCTGACCCTCAGAGAGCCAACCACCGGAGTGCCAAGAGATCATGAACTCAAAACTAAAGTTGAGGTTAAGTTGAGCAAGGTTCCAAAGATGAACAACATTTTGGCAAGAAAGAAAAAGATGAGAAACCATTTCCGATTCTTGACCACAAAGGGGACATGATGAACAAATATTGGGACTAAAAGATTGTATAACATCTAGGGTGGGTAACTAATTATATGCTTGAATTTCCATAAAAAGAAATGTAACTTTGGAGAGACTCGGATACTCTAAATTCTATTCCAAGTGGGCGTCCAAGCATAAATTATGACAAGGTCATGTGGTACAAGAAACTGTAAATGGATTTGTCATTATCTTTGTTGTGGGTATCATTCACCCAAATCCAGTGTTCATCATTGACACTTACATGCACAAAAGGGATAAAATAGCATTAAGTATGGACAGACTGAATGAGAAAGAGGGGCTCTCGTATTGAAATTCTGTGGAATCAAATCATACTTTCTAGCCATTATTTAGGTCATATTTATAACTCTCAATTAAGGTTTTTTATTCTTATTGGGCCTTGGTCTATTTCTCCATCAATCATAACCATCCATCATTAATTATCATCTCTTAAATATTTAGATTTTATTAAATTTGGCTTTCACTAATTATTTCATAACCATACTTATCAAAAATCTATTTCTACTCAAATTCCTTTTTATCTCTTTCATAACTTCTTTCAATCAAACTCCACTTTTATCTTTTCCTTTTATTTCTTCATTTTCTCTAATTTTCGGAATTATTTAATTCCATAATATTTTATCATCAAATTTTTGGATTAAAATAATATTTATTATTATTTTAATGGCTGAAATATTTTTAAGCCATAAGACTTTCAATTCTATCCTATTTGGAAGTCTTATATCCATTAAATATTCTTTTAGACCTCAAATCAAATTAAAATCCCTAATCTCAATCTAATTATGATTTCTACTCCCAATAGGATTTAATCTTTCTTTCTTTTCTTTTTCCTTTCCAATTTTCCCTTTTATCCATTAACTTGGGCTAAATTACTTTATTGCCCTTACTGAAATCTTAGAGTGTTATAGGCATCATGGTCTACCAAATCTCAAGAATTTACACAAATCACAATGTGGCTTGAGCGATATGTGGTTAGAGTAAAAAAAAAAAGATTTAAACACATACATATTATATGAAAATAGATTATATTCTCCAAATCTCTACTAAGCTAACTTTGTGGCTTGGTTGATATATGGAATATAAAAATAGATTGAGGTAGATAAATGCAACTTGAATGAGACCATTGTCTAGAAATAGAGAATGCTAATCATGTAATATCAAAATAAAGATATCATCTACAAGTTTGCGAGCATATCCTTAGACAACAACCATATAATAGTTATACAACTCATTATATATATATATGTGTGTGTGTATAATATTACTATCAAACATATCGTTACATTCCTAAAAACTCTACATTTTCTTCTTTGATCTTCGATAATAATTTAAAACTTTCTCCTTTTCTTCTTCAACAATATGTTGAAACATTTTTCTTTCTTCTTTGTCGTTAAATCATTTAGAATAATTTGATATTGAGGTTCAACTTTTGAAACAAACCATTGAAAAAATATCAACGCTCATTTTGCTAGGAAATCTTGAATCAAACTAAATAAGATGAAATTACATCTAAAAACAAGAAGCTTACTTCAAAATATTTGTAGTCATAAAATTTACGACCGGGATTTACTTCGGTTCTTGAGGTCTTAATGGCAACTTCTTTATGGTAACGACAAATTGGTAAAATTGTGACTTTAACCTTCGACATTATAACTAAAACATAGTAAAATGGACTGACTGAATTTAGTCTTAGATTGGCAATCTCACTAGTCAAAAAAAATATCTTAATTATAACTTATTAAGGTTTGACCTTTCAAATTACAGTTACAATCTTAATGATAGCTTATTAAGGTTTGACCTTTCAAATTATAATTACAACATATTCCTAGGAGAATCTAAAAATATGGGGTATATCAACATCTAAAAACTGAATTTAGAAATATCAAGGATCTAATACATCTAGTCACTATTTAATCAATTAACATTAGATAAAAATTTTGTAATTACCATAGTCTATGTAAACATGAATGTAATTGGCGCATACATTCATATAATCATCCAAGTAATTATTCTTTCAAAATGAAATGATTCTACGAATAATCAAAACATGACCATTTGGAATACTGAAATGTATAATTGAGCTTGAGATTGAGGAAGCTATAAATTGAAATGTATAATCAATGCCAATTAAAGCAATATGAAACAATTCTACAATAATGTGAATATAATCAACCTCTTTACTTTGACTAAATGATTCCATGAATATAAACTGTAATGATTCTTTCATATTGTAAAAAAGCTTGATATTGAGGAAGTTAACTATTGTGCGAGGAAAGAGGTTAATTCACCCTCGTTCCCGTTCATGACGAGCTAGACCCTCAAAGAGATGGCGAGAACAAGTGATGACATGAAACTTCTCGGCATGTCCTCCACAAACAATGTCCATTGAGGTCATAAGAGAAAACTTGGAGGGATCACAAGGAAACCTTGAGTTCACAAAATGGAAGAAGAGAGAAGTGGTTGCAAGGAGAAACCTTGGAGCTCATATCGTGAGATTTCCTTCCCTATATGAGTTCATAAGAGAAGATGATGAACGCCAATCGTGTGGTCTTGACGGAGAGAGATAATTAACGAAACCTTCTCATGCCTTAGTAGTAGGGGTGAGGAGAATAACGAACGTTATTATGTGAGTGATCTTGATAGGAGTGAGGAGAGATCTCCTCCTAAGATGGTTTTCTGCCCTAGCTGAGATCGTGTGAGAGATTGGTTGAGAGGAAAACATGGTCGTGTAGAGTGCATGTTTGTGTGTTTCACTCAAAAAATAGGATCATGTGACGTTGCCCGTGCGAGGGTCATGCGCGATAGCTAAGATCAGCTGGAGGGAGGACGACCTACGCTCACTTCGTGCTTTCTGCCCTAGGTGAATAGATAACGGTCTGCGCCATTTTAGTTTGGATCATAAATCATACATTAGTTTAGATCATTTAATTTACATTTTAGAAATCTTTTGTATTTAAGAAAGGAGAGAATTGATTAATTTTTATAAATTTATTTTAGATTTGATTTCTACCTAAATTTGAATAATTTTATTGCAGGAAATCAAAACAATAAGGAAATTGTTTAGAAAAGTTGGAAATGTAAGCTCAAATGCACCGTCACGTCATGACTGTGCCCACTAATGTAACGGTCGTGCTTGCCTCAACTCGTTTAATGCAACATTGTCACGATGTCTCTAGTACATCACGCTCATGACAGGAGCAAGAACAAGGAAAACACAATGCTCTGTAATGGGCACGATGTGTGTAACGATCATGCCTCCAGCACATAACGTCCATTACAATGGCAACTCATAACTACAGCACTGTCATGGCTGTGCAATATATTATCATGATCGTTCCATATTGACGACATCACGCGAAGTCGTTATAGAGTTTCAATTTCTTTTTTTTTGTGGGGGGGGGGGGTTGAGAAAATATATAAAAAGCATAGAAAAGGACCTGAAAAACATTCCCGGAGCATTATTTTGAAAGTCATAAAGAAAATTTCCAGAAGAATAGCGAAGCTTTACCGAAAATTCGAGAGATGACGTGCTTAGTCTATGTAGGAGTTCTTCGTTTTCTTCTCCTGAACAACATTTTTGTTAGATTTGATGTTCTTTGTATTAGATTTATTCCTTTATTAGGTCATCTTAGTTGAACCCTATTTGTGCTTTGAATCTTTCTTAATATTAGTTTAGTTTGAATCTTTAATAGTATGCAATTGTTGTCTAATGCTTTCCTTTGATTCTATGGTTTAAGACTCTGAGTAGAAGTTATTGATTTCATAATAGTTTCTAGGATTGAGTCTATTTATTGCATGACACAATTAGGAAAATCGAAAGAGTCCTAATTTGTGTAGTTATTAAGGTGACTTGAGAAAGTCCTTAATCATAATTTCATTTGAATGAATATTTTGATTAATTAGATATGTTAAAAATTGGAATGGTTAATTTATTCTAGTTATTATTAAGATAGTAGTTACATCCTAAAATATTGATATTACCTCATCTTGGGAGTTAAACTTTATTATTGATCCGATTAATTCTGACATGAGAAAATCTATTGCAACGTAGTGTAAATTACATCAAATGCCCTCCATCTTTGACCGTTTTTCTAGCGTTACCCTCCAACTTCATTTTGTAACACGAATACTCTCTATCTTATAATTTGTTACATGAGAATGCCCTTATGATCGGGAATACTCGATTTTCGATCACTCTGCTGATGTGGCGATACTCCATCTCCACCACGCAGGAGAACATCCGACATGGCACTGCCACGTAGACTCCACATCAACAAATTAATAAAAAATTAATTTTTTAAAAAATTAAAAAATAATAATATAATAATAAAAAAGTGCTTCCTCCTCTCCTCGCCAGCGATGAAGCGGCAGAGGAGAAGAGGAGGGGGCGGCTGGCAGCCGCCCCCACCCCTCTCCTCACCGACGACGGAGAAAAGAGGGGGGAGGCAGCCCTCCCCATCGCCAGCGCACGCAGAGAAGGGGGCCTTGCCCCCCCCCCCCCCCCCCCCCGCAGCGTCGACGCGCGCAGAGAAGGGGGGCCTCACCCACCCTCCCCCCCTTCCGACCTTCGGCGCTTGCCGGCCCCCCTTTCTCTACCTCAGCGTACGTAGAGAATGGGGGCCTCACCCCCACCTCCCTCCCTTCGGCGCCGGCAAGGTCATCGGAGGTCGCCTTCTCTTTTTTACTTATTATATTATTTA
Organism: Pontederia crassipes; assembly: GCA_030549335.1. Lineage (NCBI taxonomy): Eukaryota > Viridiplantae > Streptophyta > Magnoliopsida > Commelinales > Pontederiaceae > Pontederia > Pontederia crassipes. The sequence continues at coordinate 43,129,793 of CM060191.1, read as the reverse complement.
ATCATTCCATGTAAGAGAAATAAATGTTATTCGGATGGCTTCTCGCATATAGGAGAGAGAAAATTATCGCATGGACGCCACATTGATGGGTAACCGAGAGACGACCGATCGTAGGTAAAAAGAACATTAGGTGAAACGAGTTAAAGTGAAGTTGGAAGGCATCGGTGAGCAAACGTCAAAGTTTGAGAATATTTGACATAATTTATTTGATGATAGTAGGATATTTTAATCATCAAATTATTATTTCTCCTAATCATTTACTTTATTTTTATAATTATATTCACATTATGAAAATAAGTCATTTTCTTAATTTCTCAATTAATAAGGTTGAAATAGAATTTGAATTGTTAATCGTACTAATGAAAACGCTACTTTACTGATCTCTTTATTACTTGAACGATTAATATATTTGCTAGTGTTTGTTATCATTTTGGACACAACACTAATCGTGCTGAGAGTGTGTAAAAACCAGATAGTTCATGCATTTTAACGAGAGGAAATAGAAAAATCAAATCTGTTCACTCGCAAAAAAATCGCCCGGTTCATCAGTGCTTAATCTCCTTCGTCGAAGTTGTCAATCAAACGGCCGTTAGAGGCACATATGCATGTTAATATTACTCGTAATAATATATTGAAAGAATACGTGCACAAAAGAAATTAGGAACGGTCTAGAGACGTGGAGGCAGGTGGCCTGCCAATTCCCCCGAATTGAATTCGTGCATTCCTTTCTTTCTCCACTTTTTTTTTTCTTCTTTGCTCTTTTATTTTATTTTATATTATTATCTGCTCATAGTTCATCCCATTCTCAGACCTGTGCTGTCCTCTTCAGCTGGTAAGCACGTCCCCAACCGCAACTTTCCCATCCTAATTTATTTAACCATCATAGGCACATAGCACCAACCAATTACAATGAAAATAAATAACTAAATTAAAAATAAATGAGTAAACGTCCTGTTTGACCTCTAAGTTGCCATTTATTATATATATATATATATATATATGATAACTGTGACGGCAATTAACCAAAATGAAACCGCTCCGCTGGCGTCCGCCGTAACGGCGACGTCGCACCGGCTGCGCGTCCCCTTCGCCGGCGGCGCTGCTGCGGCGTTGCTGGCGTCAGCTTTTCGCGAACAGCGACCGGTTCCGTCGTCGCCTTCCCACCCCAACCGGAAGAAAGCAACGGACGTTACGTGACAAAGCGGGGGGAAGATGCTAATCACACGATTAGGACGGGAGTGCCTCCGGGCCCGCCACGTCAACAACCGGAAAGATTCAAGATTCCAGCGAGTGTTTTGACATGCACCCCACTCCCTCAGCGCTTAATTGTTTTTTTTTATGACTAATAATTTATATGTTCAAAATAAGATAAACCTACAATACTCTTTATATTTTTAAAATTTAATTTGGTTATACAATTAATTTTTGGACTTAATGGGTACTACGCCCCATTACCGATAGCATCGTGCTAAGCTTTTATTCAGATCGTCCAATTGAAAATGGATGTCTGATCAAAGAAGGTGCAACAAACTGATTTGAGATTTCTGCGCACCCTTGAACCGGTTTAGGACACCAGCAATATAATATATATTAGAGATTAAGTACTGTGTAACTACAAATACTAATCATTCGATCTTAACTGATAGATCAGTGATCGATGATTCAGATCAGCATGCTAATAAATAAGTAAAAAAAAATCAAAAGAATAACTAGTTCACAATGCTCAAATCTAAATCGTTGATCATCGATCGATCAACGGCTGAGATCGAATGGTTACAAGTTATAATCTTTTTTTGTAGTTACACAGTACTTAAACTCTATAAATTATATATATTTTACTATTTATTATTTTTTTAAATATTTTCCCCCTAATTTCCTTTTGGCTCTCTCCCTATCGGATTTGTGCATCCTTGCCTTTCTTCTACCACCGATGGTGCTTCCTTCCGATGGGGGTGACAGCGGCCTCATGATCATCGTGATCTCAGCTCAATTGGCAACATCCAATGCTCCGTGGTCCTACATCTCGGCGGCACTGTGGTGCAGCATGAAGCGGTTTATCGGATGCTCTCGCACTTGTGGACTTGCTGCTTTAGTTGGAACACGGACTCCGCGAGGTCAACGTCCCGCGCGCCAAGGGATCTTTGACAAGGGGATCTTCGACGATGATGTAGAAGTGTGGCATTGTGTGGACGATGACGGTGACGTTCTTTGTATCGACCCCTCTGGCGTGTCTGCTCGAACTTGGTGACGACAAGGAGTTGAATGCGAGAGTCGCGGACGATCTCGTAGTGCTCAGTGTCATGGTCATCAATGAGCTCCTGGCCGTTGAAAAATAACCTTTGTTGGAGGGCGGAAAACCCTCAGGTCAATGCATGATCGAAGGGAGTGATCCTTAGCTTTTGTGCATCGACGTTGTGTCATGGGGGAGGAGAGAGAAATGCCCTAAATTTTTGGGCGTTCACGAATCGATTCAGGCAACATAAACTAGTATGATAAATTTCCAATTGGACAGTATGATGCATGGTCCACGGGATGTTGATGCGTGATTGTCCGCAAGACGTGGATGCACAATCCGACAATGGGCGTTGATCCGTTTGATGATGCAACGCGATGAAAGGCGTAGTACACTCGTTAAATCCTTTTTTTTTCCAATACTATGAATTGTTGTTCATTGATCTATAACATCCAGAGTTACTAATATTTAACGAATTCAATGTTTTAGAACATAAATGATAAATCTTAATTAAAATGGCAATAATAATAAATGTAAACTATTTATCATAAAATATTTTAAATATAAAATATAAAATTTATCTTTTTTCAATTAAACAAGAGGTAGCCTAGTATAAAAGTATAAAATACTATATTATCTTAAATAAAATTGATTATTCGTGTAAGATATTATCTAACCAAAAACGACAAATCTCCCCCAATATGAATCTCCGCTAATTTGAACCGGTGCATCCTCCTCATCCTCACCCCCTCTCCGTTCTCCATTCGCCTGTCCAACGACCCCACTGCTGCTTCCCCCACTCGAACAAGCAAGCAAACCAAAAACGTCACAGGACGAAGAGAGAGAGAGAGAGAGAAGCTGCACAAAAAGCTCTTTACCACAAAGTTGGTTTATTAATCCTGTCACAAGGCTCGTGAGGGTGATGATGTCCTGGTCCTCCTGCTGTTATGTCCAGTTCCTCCCTGCTACCACCACTACAACTGTTGCCATTGACCGTATGGCTCTATGGAATCCAAGGCCCCCCATCGGCCATCGGTGGGGTACTTTCGACATTTCACCATCGTTCTAAGCTACTTCAATGCTACGGGAGGCGTTTTGCATCTGACATGACGTACCTCGACAGTACGCTTGAGCCCCCCCCCCCCCCCCCCCCTCTCTCCTGCTCTCTCGATTCACTAATAAGTAACATCTCGTCGTCTCCTTTTGCCTGTCCCTAATTTATCGTCCCTTTCCCACGCCATTAACACAAAAAGTTCAACTAAAATAATAATTCGAAACGATTTAAATTACTTGAGGAGAAGAATAACTTGACCCATTTGGTATGTGCAGCTTAGCTACTTACTTAATCCTGCTGCCTTTGATGGATTGGATGGTGACCATCGAAAGGGGGAAGCAAAGTGGAAGTGGGGTTGCATTTTGGTTGGCCTCCTGTTGGGTCACCTTACCACTCCGGTACCATGTCCGAGGGGGATGGGATGGCTCACATCTGAGTAATCAGTAAAGAAAAGTGCTGTGATGTGTGCTCCTAAGTAGGATTAACAACCTTGTGGTTTAATTAATAATGGGGTTTAAGCAAAACAACCTACTGTGGTTGCACCTGGCGACATTATTGGAACACGAGACAGGGGGAGATGCATGGGACCCCCTCTTGAGAGGTCAAAGCCGTGACAGAATAATTAATACTAGTTGCAAAAATAGACAATCGATAAATTAAGCATACACATATATATAGTTTTAAAGAAATAATATAAGGCAGGTGGGAAGGACAAAAGATTAGTCCAACCATTTCAATACAAATAAGGGTTTATATTACATTTATTGATGTACCGATACATACATTGTATATATTTATGGGCAATAGTATATAAATACAAAACTTATATACCCAGAAATTAATAAAGTAGTCATATTATTGTTAGCTGCAGGCCACACACACCAGAGCTCCCATTTTTTATTGCTAACCTCGCCATCATTTCTTCTTCTTCTTCTTCTTCTTCTCTCTCTCTCTCTTTCTGGTATCTCTTGTTGCCCCTTCGAGGAGGAGGAGGGGGACCCAAGAGGCGAAGAGACAGTGGAAAGAAGCACTCACCTCCGGCTCGCTATTCTTGTTCCTTCTCTAACCTGCTAAACCCTCTCAGCCCTTCGTCTCCTCCTTTAACCTGCTTTTCTTAGAATCTCCCCTGTTTCTCGCCTTCGTTGCGGTAGTCACAGCCCGGAGATGGCGAAGGAGACGGTTCATGAGGCTGCGCTGTGGCTCCCATCCGAGTTCGTCTACGACGACCTCGTTCTGGTGGCGGAGCAGGAGGCGCTGCAGTGTTCTACCAAGAGCAGTCCTGTCTCCGCCGGCGGCTTGACTTCGAACCCTGAATCCCCAGTGATGGAGAGCGGTGAGGAGGATTACATAGCGGGACTGACGCAGAGGATGGCTCACTCGTTCCTGCTGGATGACGATGAACCGTCCTGGGGTTTTGCTGCGGCCGGCGACGCAAAGGTATGCCTCCAAGCTATCTCCGCCAGCGGTCGTGCTTCTATGTCGTGTTTCTTTGAAGCTCTGTTTTCGGTTTGGAATCGCTGATTTGGAGTCATCTTTTATCTGTTAAGGTTGGAGACATGGCTGGTTCGCCACAATCCACGCTCTGCGACTGGCCGTCGTCGAAGAAGGGGAGCCCCGACGGCGCCTCTTTGGTCTCCTCCCCGCCGTTGTCTCCCGGAGAGGAGGGACAACAGAAGCAGCAGCTGCAACAGGAAGATCCGTGGGCTCTTCTCTCTGAGGCTGCAGGGCAGGTGATGCGTCTCAGGCTGAACGACCCGGAGCATGGCCGGGATCTTTATCGGAGCGGTCTTCTTGGTGGGCCGGGAAAGAGCTCGACGGCCCTACATGCGCCTTGCAACAAGGCTGGCACCGGTTACTACGGCCCTTCCCCGACTGTTGAACAGCTGCGGGCAGCTCAGGTAAGCTCCCTGTCAAATCTTGATTACTAAAGGGTTTTTTTTCTCTAAATCTTTAGCTAATATTTCTGTTTCGCAGTTCTATCGCTTGAAGCAGCTGCAAATGATGAAGCAACATCAACAACAGATAAAGCAAATCACTCCTTGGGGAAAGTATGTCAAGCCAAGAGGGGGTGGCGTCGGCGGCGGCGGAGTTTACGGAGAAGGCAGATGCGAGCAGCCTCTGGACCTGTCGCCCTCAGCTTGGCCGCCGCGCCGTAAGAAGCCTGGATCCGGCGAAGCCATGAGGGCCGTGTTCCTTAACCGCCCCACAACCAGAAAAGATTCTGTCGGCACCGGCGTCTTCATACCACGGCACGCCGACAATATCATAGATCCACCACCCCGCAAAAAGCCTGGTATATTTCGTCACAGCCCTCTCCCCCCTCTGTTTCACCAATGGCAGATTCCCGACAGTAGTGCATGTGTTCCCCTGTTTTGTTCTACCTGGTCTTCCGCGTATCCCTGGATGATTAGAATATCTGGTGATGCTGTGCTGGTGCTCTTTCCCCTCTGCCGCTGTTGCCAATCCGTCTCCTGTCCACGAGTTTTCTGCACAAGGCGACATTGATCGTGCATTTTGTTTCCTATGTCGTGTATCTTGTGAATGGCCGGCCCTCTCTAGATTCAATTCCCCCTGGCTTTTTACATGCTGTGAACCAACTACATTTACCATTTTACGTGACCGTAATGTTACTCCCGTTTTGTGGTCTTTGCAGCCTGCTCGACAGTTCTGGTCCCGGCGCGAGTGGTTCAAGCCCTCAACTTGAACCTGGACGAGCTGGGAGCCCAGCCGCGCTTCCACGGCGCCTATGCACTCGATCAAGGTAAAAGCATTAGCTCTTGATTTGGCTCCATGCAAAAATATATGCCAAGTTCACACTTCGAACATTCATTTTAATGTCACATGTTTACGCAGCTGCTCTTGTTGGCCGGAGCATGTCCCAGCAGAAACGCTACCACCTTTGCCCTCAGCCTGCCGCAGCCATGACCGCTGCCGCCGTCCCCCATGAGCTCCGACTCCCTCAGGAGTGGACTTACTGACTGACCCTCCCTCCACGTGTTTTAACTCCACTAGTAGTGTGTTGTAGTAGGATCATAATGTAGGAAAAGCCAAAGATGATACACAGCAGCAACATATTACTTATATTAGCGTTAGCTTTTGTTCTAATGGTTGGTCCATTATAGGGATTACATATTGCATTTTGGGGGGTGGTGGAAGGTATTGGGGGGTACAGTGCAGTGCTCTCCTAGCATGGAGGACCGCAGAGATGAAGCAAAATAAAAGTAATCTGGTCATGTTTGGAAGAGAGAGATGGCAGTGCAGAAGGGTTGTTTTTGCAATAAGACCCCCTCACATTTTACACATACTTTTGTAACTCATCAAACCCGATGTTGCGGCTCTCTCTCTCTCCACTTTTGCAGCCTTTTCTTGCTTGGAAGACGGTGCAGATGGGCTGTTTGCCAAGGAATAATAAATCATCATTTCCTTGTTGCCCTTTCCCTTTTCTTTTTTCCTTAGCGTTGTAAGCTTTCTGTTTTTTGTACGCATAATGGAATGAATCGATATATAAGTTGTTGTTTTGCTTATCAAGCGTTTTTAATGTTCATTGTTAAGGCATTATTTGTCACGAGATCCATTTCCTGTTTTAAGTGTTTGAAGCAGTTTATGATGTGTGTTTCCGTAGCCGCACGTTCTTAAGATAAGGTTTAAATAGGGCAACCTTTTTTGCATGTGGCTTGCCGAAAGTGTAGTCATGAGTAGGAGGCGGTTCATTGTGCGTGAAGGGGAGGGAATGGAATGGATTGCTGCAAAGCCTTGAATCCATTTTGTTATTTTTTTTTTTTTGGGTTTCGGCGTTGTTGATTTGCTTTTGACCAAGTCAACAATAAAAACAGCAAAAATATGGACTCCAAAATTTGCGCTATTAATTTCATTTTAATCCTTTCATTTACTTTATATTTTTTTGTTAAAAGATTAAATTACTTTTTTCTTTATAACACATCAATAAAAAACTTAGTCTTAGAGAGAGGGAAATTAGTCTTTTTACGAATGAAAAAAAGTAAAGATAACAAAAAAGTGAAAAATGAAAAACATGATAATTTAGAAGAGATATAAGAAAATAACCCCTTAGATGTTTCGTTGAGCTGGTGCTACCATGTCTTAATTGAGTTGGCTCGGAGGTGTGAGATTTGTTGCTAAGTTCTGATCACCTAAAATTATTGTATTATATTTTTCTCTTCTGTTTCACTGATTGGCATGTTTCTAGATTTGAGTTTTGGCAAACGTATAATATGTAATGTTTGTAACTAAATGCATCAAATACCACCATTTTGAAGTAAATATTTTTAGTGCACAGAAATTTATTTTTAAATACCCTAAAATTTTCTAATAATCAATTACAATTATTAGAAATTTTATTATTATCTAATTAATTTTAGAATTTTTTTATTCCAAGAAAATATTTTGTCTTAACTATTAATACAATAGATTAGTTAATTATAATCTTTATCATTAGTAAATAGATAAAAACTTCAATAATATAACATAAAGTTATTGAAACTATTATCAGTGTCTTTTACATCATTTCATATTTATTAATTAATTTGAGTTATTTATCAAATTTTATTGATTCCGACATTAAAATTTAATCGCATATCATGAATTTAATCGCAAATTTTATAGTTGAGAAAAAAGTACGCGCAAATTTTCACACCCCCACTCTTTCTGCACATTGTTATTACATGTGCAAAAAAACAAATATTTTTTTTAATATGTAATTAACTCTTCTCATCACGTTATCAATTATACAAACATACTAAATTATAATAAAATGTAATAATATATCCCCCCCACCCCAATTTCTTTTCAGGCACATAAATAATTCAAATTTTCGTGTTATGATGTCATAAGCAAACATTAGTCCACACTTGTGTTAAGTAAGATGCTTTTAGAATTGTTTAGTTGGCCTAATACATTTCTGGATCCTATCATTATCATTTGCCCTTGTTGTTGTATCTACCTTCCGGACCCATGAGGCTACCAGGTACTCAATGTCTAGGTTTTTAAATGTTTGCTTACCTGCTACCAATCTTCCATACTGTTTTGCTAATTTAATTTAAAATTATCAATTTCATTAGATTATTTTTTACTTTTATATGAATATCAAATTACTTATTCTATAATAATTTTGGACAGTTTAAACAGGGAAAAAATATTGGATTGATGGTGGCCAATAAATTAAGTGCAAAGTAACTCTCTTCTTATGTGGTGTTGCAATTGGTGTAGGGCTACTAGTACTTTAAATATTTTTGCTTTCAATTACAAAATGAAATATGAAATTAATTTAAGTAATAAATCGATCTTGAGATATTAGGATAAAAGTTGAATTCAATCTTTTTTACTTTATGTTTTTTATACATGACTATATATCTTACTGACATTTTTTTAGAAGTTGAATTTTTTTGGACACCTTCCTCCCCCCTCCCAAATAACCTTCAAAGAGCCCCATCCTTCTATCCTTCATTGGTGTTTTTTTATAGAGTTATTTTTTTAAAACCTCCTTTAAACTATCACGACTTTTCACAATTAATCTTGAAGTATGAATTTACCTTAAGATATCTTTAAACTTTTATCGCATTTTTCAGTTTAATCCTTTTGTCTCATTATGTTAATTTTTCTTTTTTTTTCATTTGTGAAGAAGCTAAAGTTCCCTACCTACATAATAATTAAAATATATGTGTTATTTCTTAATGTTTTGGAAAAAAAATATAATAAGACTGCCTAGGATTATTTCAAAAAAAATTATATTATTATATTCTTTTTAGATACTAAAAGATAGTACATATATTTTACTTATTACGTGGGGAGAGCCAAGAGCTAAAGAAGGGGTGTTCGTGGGATATGGTGCAGGAGTGAAGGGTTACGGAATCTTATCTCCTTCAGAACACAAAGTCATCCATAGCACAAGCATGACCTTTAATGAAACATCAATGCTTCAGTTGAAGATGGAGGCTGAAAAGAGTGTCAGCAAACAAGTGGAGGTTGAAGTCACTCTAGCTGGGAATGATGCTGAAGGATCACATCAAGAAGCATAACCAGAAGATGAAGAATCTGATGAGCAATCTGAAGAGGAGTCAATTTGTTGCTAGATGTCCTCGCAAAGAAGTGGATCCTCCTAAACGATATGGCTTTGAGGACATGACTATAGGTAGCTGAAGATGTGGAGTTCCTAGAGCCGTCCTTTTATAGGGATGCTCTCACATGTGCTGAATCTGAACGGTGGATCACTGCAATGGGTGAGGAGATGGGATCTCTTCACAAGAATCAGACTTAGGAGCTGATCAAGTTGCTTAAAGGCAGAAAGATCGTTGATTGTAAATGGATCTTCAAGAAGAAAACTAGAATTCCAAGAATTAAAGGCACAAGATACAAAGTACGACTGGTTGCTAAAGGTTACAGTCAGAAAGAAGGTGTAGACTATAATGAGATATTCTCACATATTGTCAGATATACTTCTATCAGGGTGTTGCTTGCTCTTATAGCACATTAGAATATAGATCTTGAGCAACTAGATGTGAAGACCGCTTTCTTCCATAGAGAATTTGAAGAAGGCATTCTTATGAGCCAGCCTGAGGTATTCTCCATTCCAAAAAAAGGAGGATCAAGTTTGTAGACTAAAGAAATTTTTGTATGGCTTAAAGCTATCTCTCAAACAATGGTACAAGAAGTTTGACAGTTTCATAATCAATAAGGGATTCAGTCGAAGTTTCTACGATTGTTGTGTATATCACAAGAAGGTCAAGGACGACTCCACCATCTATCTACTCTTATATGTTGACGATATGCTCATTGCTGCTAGAGACATGACCGACATTTAGAATTTGAAGAAGCTCCTCAGTGCAAAATTTAACATGAAAGATTTTGGTGCAGCACAGAAGATTTTAGGGATGAAAATTTTAAGGAATCGCGCAAAGGGTAAACTCTTCTTATCTTAAAAAATTTATATTCAGAAGATTTTATCCAAATTTGGAATATCTGTAGCGAAGCCTTTAAAAACTTCATCACATGTAAATGTTCATCTCTCTGTTGCTTTCGTACCAAAATCAGAAGTAAAGAAAGAGTACATATCCCGTGTTTCATATGCTAGTGTAGTTGGAAGTCTAATGTATGTCATGATTACATTGCTCATGCAATCAGTATTGTCAGCAGATTCATAAGCGATACAAGAAAAGAGCACTGACAAGCAATGAAGCGAATCTTTCGGTATCTGAGAGGAACATCTGATATTAGTCTCATCTATAGAAGTGTTAAAGAGTGTTTTATTGCAGGATACTCAAATTTAGACTATGCTGAAGATGATGATGGAAGACGACATATGACAGGCTATGTCTTCACTTTGGGCAATTCGGTTATTAGTTGAAAGGTCACACTTCAGCATCAATTACATTATCTACCACAGAGGCTGAATACATAGCACTGACACAAGCTGTCAAGAAAGGCATCTGATTAAAAGTCTAGTTGGAGATCTCGGATTACATTAGGACCAGACTATAGTGCACTAATAGTCTGAGTGCAATATGTTTAGCCCAGGATCAAGTGCATCATGAAAGAACCAAACATATTGATGTCAGATATCACTTCATCTGCACTAAGAAGAGGATCAAGGTGAAGAAAATTGGCACTAAGGACAATCCAATTGATATGTTCATCAAATCTGTTTCTTATGGCAAGTTCCAACATTGCTTTGATTTGCTTAACATCAATACTTGATAATAGTCCCAAGGTGGGGTGGGCGGCGGGTGAGTATTGAAGTTTTTTGTGCTCTGAAGATGATTCAAGTCAATGTGGAGATTTGTTGATAATGCTTTGAATCTGAACATAGTTGTAACCCTTTGTGGTCCCCCTATGTAGTCAGGCGCTTCAGCAAATTGTCCCTTCGTGTGGAGATTTGTTAATAATATCTTGAATCTGAACGTAGTTGTAACCCTTTGTGGTCCGCCTATGTAGTCAGGCGCTTCAGCAAATTTTTCCTTTGGGAGTCTCACTGCCTGGTCAGCGAGCTTGTGGAGGGTCAAGGGGATCCCTTGGATCCCCCCTGTGGGGGTGCAGGGGGCGGAGATATATTGATTTATTTCTGTATGTGATTTGGAATTAATTTATTTTCTAATCAAGAGAGGGGTATCCTATTTTGGAGGATTATTTCAGAGTCTCAGTCGGTATGTAATTCCTATCATCTGTAAAAAAAAAATGTCTATATAAACTCCATAATGGCAGGATTATTTGGTATTCTTGTAATCATCATTATTCCATAATAAAGAGCCATCGTCCGAGGTCGGAACTCGATTTGGAGTGAACTCGTAAATCTCTGTGTTCGTCTGTGTTCGTGCGATCTCTCTCCCCCTCTTTTTGTAACACCTCCCTTGCAGCGCAACGCCACCTCTGGGTTCCCCCTCCATCACTCCAGAGTTTTATCTTTAGACATGACGTGTTGGTCGGCGCGCTTCGGTCGGTTTGCGAGCGCCTCCAGCACCGTTGGAAGACGACTAATCCTAGGAGGACTTGGATGATCTGCTCCCAGCACCTAGAACTAAGCGTAAGAAGGCTCATCTCCTTCGGCTGATGCCCCCCACCCCTTCTCTCTCCCTGCGTACGTGGCCAACGTCGGCTTCTACTCCTGACAAAGGTAAGAATAAACCAATTACTATCCATTCCTCTGATTTTGTAATTCTTGTTGAAAGTCATGTCGGTTCTGTAAAGTCTAAACAAATTATTCGTCGCATCAGACCCTCTTGGTCTGATACCTTTTGCAAGGGCTAGGGGGCCTCTAAACATATTATCCTTGTCTGGCAAGGGCAGGATATGTAGGTTACTCCTCTCCTCACTTCCGATTCTATTTTGCATGTCGTCGCACGTGTTTATGCTAGTCATTTATCTACTAATAGGAACAACTCATAGAACATGCTTAGTTGGATTGACTCAAATGATTTTTCTTGGGCTTTAATTAGTTATTTTAATTGCATTTTGCCATGTGATGACAATTTTTGTACTACCTTTACCTAGTGTAATAATTGTTCAAGTCATACCCGCATCCTTTGCAGACTTGACCGCATGTTTGTTAATCACTATTGGGTTGATGTCTTTCTTGGCCTAGAGCTCTACTCCCTTCCCCCGATGTGCATCAGATCATGGCCCTATCATTTTCCAATCTGACCTCCACCTACCCCACCCTCGTTTATTCAAGTATGAGCATTTTTTGTTCCTCCATCCTGAGGTTAAGGAAATCGTTAGGTGCCATTGACATCCCGCTCCAATATGGTTCTATCTTAGGGAAACTGAATAGACACTCTACATCAGAATCGTGATGTTCTGAGTAGACTTGAGGTCCAAGCGAAGGAGGATCTTGCTCACATCTCACACTTTGAGCATTTGGATTTCTCCCTTGGCCTCTCTGATGATGACCTTGACACTCTCAGAGCCACATACCATCTCCACGCTGCCCTCCTTCATCAAATTAATATCAAATGGTGGAGCAAGGCCCGAGCGTCCTGGTTCCACCACGGCAATTGGAATACAAAATTCTTTCACCTGCAAACCATCATTAGGCACAAATAGAATCTCATCCGCCAAGTCCAACTTGACTCTAGTGAAACCATCAGTCGCCCTAACCTCATCCAGCAGTAGTTCATAGACATTATCAAAACCAATGGAGTCTTCTCGATAGATCAGATACTAACGAATGGCCTACTATGCCGACCTAGGACTCCTCACTCGTACCATCCCTCACTAGCCCTATCACCTTTGAGGAGGTTCGATCTCCCGTCTAGAGCATGCTGCTAGGGAGTGCTCCATGGATTCACCACGAACTTTTATCATACCTACTGGGACATTGTTAGGTCCAGAATTACTTTCACGAAACCTTCTATAATAATCAGATTCCTAGCGAATGGTACAAAACCGCACTCATCTTCATATCTATGAGGAGCTCTCCCTTGTCTATTAGAGACTAATGCCATATTTCTCTTTGCAATACCTTGTATTGTATCTTCGCCAAATTCCTAGCCAACCGACTCCAACCTTCCTTGGATAAGGTCATCAGTCCTATGCAAGCAGCATTCATCCGTAGCCATAGTATTCAGGATAATATCCTCATGGCCAAGAGCTCACACACTCCCTCTCTTTGGGTCGTATAAAATACATGTTAATGACATGAAAAAAGCTTTTGATCGTGTCTCAGAATCTTACAACTCATAAATTATCCCTAGTGTTTCATCACTTGGATCGACCTCTACATCCGGTCCCCTATATTCTCTTCTGTGATCAATGGACAACCATCATCTTACTTCCCTACCTACCGCGAAATCCACCAAGGAGACCCGCTTTCCCCATACCTATTCATCATTATTTCTCAGACCTTCATGGCTCCAATTAATCAGCAAATCAAATTTGATAGAATCAAACCCTTCAAGTGGAATGACTTCTCCCCCAGTCACCTACCTTTTTTCGCAGATGACCTTTTGGTTTGTATCCGGACTAATTTGGCTAATTGTCGCCAGCTCAAATCGGTTCTTCAGTGCTATTAGTCCCTTATTGGCTAGTGTATGAACCTACTCAAATCAGCTACCTACTTCCCTTCCCGGCTTTGCGCTCGTAGAAAATGGTCCCTCACTACCTACCTCGATATTTCATTTGGCACTTACTCCTTCACCTACCTCGATGTTTCCATCTCTGCAAAATACATATCTATCAAAGACCAAAGTTTTTTCATCAAGTGTGTTGCTACTAGACTCATAGGTTGGCGGCGCATGCTTTTGAGTCAAGGTGGCCGTACTACTCTCATCAAGTTGATCCTTTCATCGCTTCCCACCTATTTTCTAGGTGCTACATACTTGTCTGCGGGCACTCTCTCCTCCTTGGAGCTCCTCACCCGTCCCTCCTTTGGGACTCGGCCAACAGGCATCATGAATCCCACATTATCCATCGGTCAATCGTCCAGTTCCCCCAGGCTGTTGGGGGATTTGGAATCAGGAACCTCCACCTTATCCGTTCCTCACTCCTCGCCCGTAGACTCTTTAACCTCTTGAACAACTCGCAATCTCCTTGAGCACATTTTGTCCTATCTAAGTAAGTATGGACCCCTCTGCCTTGTTTGGCATTGCTTGGACTTTGTTTATGATCTCCACCCTAGCTTCATATGGGCTATTGACTCTGGTCTGAACACCTTTGTCCTCTATGATCCTTGGTTGTCTCCTATTCCCCTTAGTAGATCCTCGACTTACTTAATCATGGATATTGACATTAGTTCCATAAGGGCATCAAACCTCATCATCAATCACAACTCCTGTTTTCTTAGATTTTCCATGCTTTGATTTGTGACGCTATTTGCAACATATATATTTCCCGCTCTACTTATGATGATGCATGAGTTTGGGCGACCGATGATCATGGGCTCTTGAATGCTAGAGCAGTATATAAGTTTGTATACTGGCAGGCTTTGCCAACTCATTTGGCTAGAGGGCAGCCTTGGATTGAAATTTGAAATATTCAGGTTCCTCACACAATTCATTACTTCCTCTAGAAGCTCCTCCATTAGCATCTTCCCACCATGGACTATATTCATCGCTTTGACTCCTCAGTTGATCCACCTTGCTCACTCTGTGGCCTTGCCCTTCAGACGAATTAACACTTATTCTTTTTCCTGCCTTGTTGCCCATCAATTGTGGGATCTTTTCTGGTTGAAGTTACACTATAACTTTCAATTCTCTTCCTTATGAGACTCCAGTTCTTGGATCACGAGGGAGCCACCTTGGATTGAAAGAGTCTTCTTTCTAGTTTTGCTTATTGCCTTTAGGGCATCTCGAAGATGGAGATTTTGTTGTCGACTCTATTCTTTCCATCGAGGCTCGGGCACTTCTTCTTGGAATCTACGCCTGTGCTAATCGAGGCTTCACCCACGTTAAAATTTACACAAACTCGGAGACATTAGCACACATTATTCGCCGCACTCGTCGCTGCCCGTGGCGCCTCCATAGTATTTTGGTGGATATTTGGGACATCATGAACTGTCTTGTATTTTGTCCAAGAATCATGAACTCCGCTACTAACTATGTGCAATTTTAGGTCGACGGGCCAGCCTCGACAATTCGACAATATTTTGTACAATGACTCTACGAGTCTTTTCAATACATAATGCAAGTTAATTTTCAATAAAAAAACACTACGAGAAAATTGCCATTTTTCGACGGGCAATTTTTGACGGATAGAAATTCGTCGCAATTTGTGACGGCTTTTGCGACGAAAATATTTTCGACGGAATTTTCGACGGTTACAATCGTCGGAAATGAAAATAATAAATTATGTAATTTGTTATATTATTATTTTATTTTTTGACGATTAGGAACGTCAATATTTCCGATGGATATCCATCCATCGCAATTTCCGACGGTTACAACCGTCGGAGATGAAAATAATAAATTATGTAATTTGTTATATTATTATTTTATTTTTCAACGATTAGGGGCGTCAATATTTGCGACGGATGGATAATTTTCGATGGAATTTTTTACGGTTACAACCGTCGGAAATGAAAATAATAAATTATATAATTTATTATATTATTATTTTATTTTTTAACGATTAGGAACGTCGATATTTTTGACTGTCACGGACGTGCTCTACAAATGTCATTTTTGCATAATTATGTATTTAATTAACATATTAAGTTAGTTGAATGTTCATTTAGTGATATTTGTATATAGTAATTAATATTTCGATTAGAGCATAATGACTACTTAACTGTCGATAAATTTTACAAAAAATAATTACATAAGTTTATTAGAAATAAATTATAAAATTTCTAAATATTATAATATATATGTTTAAATAGGATTAAGTAAGCTTAATTAGGGTTAAAACACTTAGCTATGACAAAAAAATGTGATTGGCCATCACTTAAGTTCTAAGCAGCTGAAGCAGATAGGTGAACAACTGCTTAGATGGATATTTTTTCAAACCGCCATATGACGTTCGTAAATTCTGAAAAAAATATATAAACCGCTTAATCTATCCTTTGACGGACCAAAAATTTTCAGAAGAAGAACTCGAGCGAAACGACCTGGGGAAAATCGACAAGATAGGTTGTTCAAGGTGAGGTTTCGATCCGAAAATTGTTCTTCTAATTGAGAGGATCTTTTCTTTGTGATTACCGCACCACCAATTATGAAATTTTGTATGGTTAATGTATTCGAAGTTATCTTTCCATAGCCTCTGGAATCACCTAAAAAGGAGTTCTATAGAAGAAGTTATGTACTTAATTTAGCTGGTCACTCATCCTGTCCCGAGTCTGATACAGGTTCAACTTGTGAATTAGGGCACAGTTCGAATATATTGAATTAGAGTTTTGAATTTTGATATGATTAATTAGACATTCTAAGAGTTCGGTGAGAAGTGTAATCATCCTATTTGGACTTGTATTTTGGGAGAAATAAATTTTTCATTTCATAGTGATGCTTCTGTGAGATTCCAGGACATGGACAGATCACGACCCTAATTAACTATTTTTGTTATAAGGTCATACAAGGAGTTAAATTCTACAATTTTTATTCCTAAACACTACTGAAGTCTAGATTCTAGGATAATTAGGATCTCATCAAATAAATAAGTATTGTTAAAGATATAAATTAATCATTCAGTGACACACAGTCTGCCAGGATACAAACCGTAAGTCAGATTTCCTGGGATGTTTTGAATTACTCAATTGGAGTTAGTTAATGATATTTGAGGGATGGAAATTTTAGTAAGTGTAGTTTCTAATTTATCCCGAATCATGAGATTTGCCTTTGTGGTTAAGAAGTTATGAATTATTCATTGATAAGTACTCAGTCTAAAATCCTAAGACATTACCTAGTTAAACTTTGGAAAATTGAATAGTTGGGAGTGTGAAATAGCATATGAACATAAACACCTGAAATTACACATTAGTATTAAAATAGATTATATGAATTTTAAGGTGAATAAGTGTTCATGCATTGCATATTGTTATTATTAGTAATTGGAAAATAAAATAGCATTATTACTTGTAGGAAACCAACAAGCTACAAGTGAAAGGAGGAAAATCTAGTAAACCTCTTTGAAAATATAAAGCACAAGGTGAACGGATAAATTTATAACATAGCAAAATGTTATATGTTAGTTCTTTTATTTATGGTATTACCTCAAGCAAAAATTATTATTGTTATTATTGAAACATATCTTGAGCTATGAAAAATATTTATGATATGTTTCAAAGATTTCATATGAGATGGAGTAACATCTTATATAAAAATATTTTCAGGGAACAATGCTTGTGAAGTGAAAATAAGTTTTACTTGATAATGATATGAGATTATGACATGTATATTTTGATATTTTTAAACTCCGTGTGTTCATTAGCCATGCTATTTGAAAAAGATCTTTGGAACCGCAATCGATATACATGAAGTCTTTGGGGCGTATATCGGGTGTCTTTGCCCTTTGGGGGCTGCTCTGCGTACACGTATTGACCCATGATTGCTCTGTGTATCTGAGAATCATGATTGGGGTGACACACAATCATGATTGGGATACGTATTGACTCATGATTTGCTCTGCGTATCTGAGACTCCTGATTGTGAAGCTCTGCTTAACTGTATGGCACACAATCATAGAGGGATACGTATTGACCCATGATTTACTCTGCGTATTTGATACTCTTGATTATGAAGCTCTGCTTAACTGTATGACACATGATCATAGAGGGATACGTATTGACCCATGATGAGTAAGTGCAATGACATATGCGTGGAGTTTAACTATAAATATGATGATATCTTGAATAATTTGTATTTATGTAAAAGTTCATATAATTTGAAAAGTTATGTGATAGTAGTTATGCTTTAAATGTTTTCTCATATGAACGAAATATGATTATTTAAATGTTATATGCACTCGTATTGTTCCCCTATATTGTACTTTTATTCCACTCACTGAGCAAATGATTGTTGCTCACAGTACCCATTTTAAATTTTTCAGATACTCATAAGTTCTCGAGTTGAGTTAACTCGAAGCTTGGTTTAAGGCATATAGAAGAGGTCCATTGCTATTTTTCTTTCACTTTTATTTTCCCCTTCATTTTTATTTTTGAGACATACATGTAATAAATAATCCTAGATGTTGTGATTAAGTTGGTGAGAAAACTTTTTGTAAGGTTGTATAAAACTTGATCCTGTGGGGAGTTATATGTGAGGTGGTTAGTGAAAAAAAATTATAATGATAATATGTAAATGATATATCTTATAACTGTTTATTTAAATTTTGATGAATATATATATGCATCATTTGTATGTATTGATAAATAACACAAAATAAGGGAGGAGGTTTTGCTAATTTTATTTATAGAATTGCTAAACATAATTTAGGAAGGCAATAGTTGAAATTAGAACTTAGTCACAGAGTGGGGTGTGACATCGACGGTCGTAACCATCAGTAAATGTATAATAATATAATATAAGGAGTATTTTATTAATATAATTAGCGGGAGTCCAATCCGTGATAAAATAAAAAATAAATATTATATATAACTAAATATAGTATTTTATTTTTATAATTAAATATTTTTCGACAGTCACAATCGTCGATAACATTATAAAAAAATTAATATTTGCTTTTTCGACGATTAGAATCGTCGATAATTAAAATTTCATTATCCCGCTTTTTTTCATTTTCTCGCTTTCTCATCTTTCCACCTATATATATATAAGTCTATATATACCCAATCCCTTTATTTCTCCCCCCCCCCCCTCCTCTCTCTCCCTCTCCCTCTCCCTACCGGTGAGTCTCTCGACTGGACGTCAAGCGTCGACCGCCGGCGACCCTCTCCCACCGGCGTCCCTCTCCCCTCTCTCTCTCTCTCTCTCTCTCCGACCCGGACCGCCAAGCGGCCGGATCGGCCGCCTGGAGGTGGATCCAGCCGCTCGGCCACCGGCCTTCGGATTGGCCGCATAGCGGCCGAATCTGGTCGTTGGCCGTCAGCGGTCGGCTAATTTTTTTATATTATAAAAATTCTTTGCGATAAAAAAAAGTGTTGACCGTCAAAAATTTTGGCAGTCGCGCGACGACCGCCAAAATTTTCGACAATTGCAACCGTCGAAATTTGTGGTGATCGTCGCGATCGTCGAAAGTTTCGGCTGTGTCGACCGCCGAAGTTTCGACGATTTCATCGACCGCCGCAAATATCGGCGATCGTGACCGCCGGACTTCCGTCAAAATTTTCGGCATTTTTTCCCTACCGTCGGAAATTGATTTGCGACGACCAATTTTCGGACAAATCGATTCTATCGAAAAAACTGCCAGAAATGATGTTTCCGACGATTTACGGGGAAATTACAGACGATCGGAGCCGTCTGTAATTCCCATATTTCTTGTAGTGAAAAGTAGTCTACTATTAGTATAAAATGCAATGGGTGTAGTCATTTGTTTGGGTCTTCACACTACTAGAAAAATGCTGATTACCGACGGTCCGGACCGTCGGTAATAAGCCCGAAAACCGTCGGTAACGCGATTATCGACATTTTTACAGTCGGAACCGATCCGTCGGAAAAATGCTCGTCGCAAATCGATTTGCGACGGTCGAAAAAAATTCGTCGGAAATATTGACGGTCAGAACCGTCGAAAAAAGTCCCGGCGATTCGAACCGTCGAAAGTTTCCGAGCGCCACCTGGCACCAGATCCGGCCGCCGACGCCCAATCCGAACCACTGGTGGCCGGATTCGGGCCGCCGGTGTCGAATCCGAGCCGTTGGGGGCCGAATCCGGGCCGCCGGCGCCCAATCTGGGCCGCTGGGGCTGGATCCGGGCCGCCCGGCGGCCGATCCTGCCGCGAGAGGCCGGATCGCCGGCGGCCGGATCCGAACACCCGGCGACTGATCCGGCCGCTGGAGGCCGGATCCGGCCCCCAGCGGCGAGATCCGACCGCTGGGGGCCGGATTCGGCCGACAGCAGCCTCCGGCCGGAGAGAGAAAAAGAGAGAGAGAGACGCCGACGCGGGAGAGGGTCGCCGGTGCGCGAGAGGATCGCCGGCGCGGGAGGGTCGCCCCGACATCCGGTGCGGGAGAGGGTCGCCGACGCGGGCCAGGAGAAGGAGAGAGAGAGAGAGGGGACAGGAGAGGATATGAGAGAGAGAGGAGGAGGAAATATATAGAAGGGAAAAGATGAGAGAAAGCGGGAAAAGAAAAAAAAACGGTATAACGAAATTTTAATTACCGACGGATTCAGCCATCGAAAACGTAAATATTAATTATTTTTAAAATTACCGACAGTTGTGACCATCGAAAATATATTTAGTTATATATAATATTTATTTTTTATTTTACCGACGATTTGAATCATCGGTAATTGCGACGGTTTGGGCCGTCGGTAGTTATATTAATAAAATACCCCTCATATGATATTATTATACATTTACCGATGGTTACGACCGTCGAAAATTGCGGCGGATTTTGCGACGGATGAATATCCGTCGGAAATATCGACGTTCCTAATCGTCGAAAAATTAAGTAATAATATAAAAAAATATGTAATTTAGTTTTTTCATTTCCGACGGTCGTAACCATCGGAAAATTCATCGAAAAAATTAAATAATAATATAACAAATTACATAATTTATTTTTTATTTTCGACGGTCGTGACCGTCGAAAAATCTGTCGAAAATTGCGACAGATGGATATCCGTCGGAATTATCGATGTTCCTAATCATCGAAAAATTAAATAATAATATAAATCATTTCCGATGGTCATGACCGTCGAAAAATCCGTCGGAAATAAAACTGTCGAAATTGCGACGAATTTCGAACCGTCGAAAAATCGCGATTTTCTTGTAGTGTCAGTAATTGTCTTTTTCCATTTTAACATAAAGTTCATTTTACCTTTCTCCTTCCTCTCAGCATTTCTCTTCCTTCTCTACATTTCGGTTTCCTTTCTTCCCCTCCTTAGGCAAGTGAACATCATCGGAGCTCAAGACCAATTTCTTGACAAGGCTTGCTGAGGCCTCCCTTTCTAGTCATACATTGATATAAGTTCTGCTTATTCCATTGCCATCTCCATCAGGTGATAGCTATTGAGAACAACTCAAAATGTGTGTTGTGTTGTAATATACAAGTTGTACATAATTACATGTGGCTTGTGACATGTCATCAATGACAGTTATAACTGTCGTGTATATAAAGCTAAAACTCTATAATGAACATTCTGATTGATTTGCAATACTATGGACTTCTTTCTGTGATGCTTCGACCATTTCTTGTTCTCTTTGCTATTCTGGAATCTTCTTATCATGGTATCGAGCAACACAGATTCGATCTCATTCAACAACAAAGAAGTGCTCGTCGATGATTGAAGACATCCAGGTTAATGATTCATATCTTACTTGACATCGAATTGTCATCTCGCTGATTGATCGTCTGTAGTTTCTGATCCCTCCTGATCTGATATTTGATCATTTCTGATTCAATATTTGAATCAATTGCAATTGTTGATCAGAATCCTATATGATCTTCTGAAATTCACAATTCTCAATTTTTGAGTCCCAGCTGATATTGATCTTCTACTCATTTGATCTTTTGGTCGTCAATCATGTCTCAAGAAACTGGAAATTCTTCAAACAGAAATGTTCTTACCACTATTGATCAAATGCATCCACTATTTCTTAGTAGTTCAGATGGGCCTGGAACTCCTTTGATTTCTTTCAAATTGACTAGTCTAGATAATTATGCTTTGTGGAGTAGAGCAATGAAGATTTCTCTGTTAGGGAAAAATAAATTTTCTTTTGTGGATGGTTCTTTTACTCGAGAATCTATGGATGATTCCCTTAAAGCATTGTGGGATCGTGCAAATGCAATAGTTTTGTCATGGATCATGAATGCAGTTTCCAATGAATTGTTAAGTGGAGTGATTTATTCTGAAAATGCATCCTTCGTATGGGCAAATCTCAAGGAAAGATTTGATAAACCCCATGGAGCCAGGATTTTTCAAGTTCTAAAAGTGATTCATACATTACATCAAGAAAATATGACAATATCTTCATATTTCACTAAACTGAAATATTATTGGGATGAAATGTCATCTATTATAGACATGCCTTCTTGCTCATGTGACAATTTTATTAAATATGTACATTTTACTCTACATATGCATTTATATCAGTTCTTGATGGGTTTAAATGAAACATATGCTCAAACGAGAAGTCAGATTCTGTTGATGAATCCTTTGTCATCAGTAAATCAGGCCTACTCTATGCTACTTCAAGAAGAAAGTCAGAGGGGAATCCAATCTGGTATTAGTCCAGTGATGCCATTTGAAATTTCAGCAAATTATGTATCTAAACCTAAAAGGAATTGGAATCTTGTCTGTGATCATTGTCATCTTAAAGGTCATGACAGAAAATCCTGTTATAAACTGATTGGATACCTTCCATATTTCAAATTCAGGAAAAGGCCAGTCAAGCAGAGTAGTTCTGCAAATAATGTTGATACTACTGCAGCTTCTCACATGGAAGTAAATTCGATTCAACTATCAAGAATGTTCAAGGTTTTACTTCTGAACAATACAATCATATAATCAGATTGCTAAATAAAGATTCAAGCAAGGAAGATTTAGTTAATATGGCAGGCATATCAATGGCATTAAATGCAACTACTAATGAAGGTTGGATTCTAGACACTGGTGCTACAAATCATATGTGTTCTTCTTCAACATTTTTAAAAAAATCTCAAAGTTCCTGAATCAGCTCATGTTGTGAAAGTGCCAGATGGAAGCTCCACCAAAGTTACTCATTCTGGGTGTTATATGATTTGCCCACAGCACATGATAACTAATGTCTTGTGTGTTCCTAAATTTAGAGTTAATCTGTTATCTGTGTCACAGCTATGCAAAGATCTGAACTGTTCAATTACATTTTTTTCTAATTCATGTGTGTTATAGGACCTCTCAAATGGGAAGGTGATGGGGATTGGTAAAGAAAAGAATGGTCTTTATTACATGGTGCATGGAAGGAATGATAGACATGTTGCAGATTGCTCTCAGGCCTTGCTCGATATTGCTGACAATTGGAGTTTTCCTTCTTCTGTACCCTGCCAACATCCTTTTGTTTCATTTGCCTCACATAGTTCAGCTTGTAAACTTTGGCATCTAAGACTTGGCCACACTTCTGTTTCTAAATTGAAACTCTTATCTTTTCTAAATTCTAATGCCATGGACAAAACATTTGAATGTTCTATTTGTCCATTGGCTAAACAAACTCGTTTGCCATTTCCTAGCAGTAATTCTCTTGCTAAGGAACCTTTTAATTTGTAGCATATGGATGCATGGGGACCATATAATTACCCAACCCATGACAATAAAAGGTTCTTCCTTACTATTATTGATGATTATACTCGATATACTTGGATTTTCATGATGCATTTCAAGAGTGACACTTTTTCTGTCTTCAACAGTTTGTCTCATATGTTCATACACAGTTTCGTGGAGTCATTCAAAGAATACGAACTGATAATGGATCAAAATTTTGCAATTCTCAGTGACATACTTTTCTTTCTTCCCTTGGCATCATTCATGAAACTAGTTATGTCTATTCCCCACAACAAAATGGGATTGTAGAAAGGAAACATAGACATCTCCTTGATATAGCTCGTGCATTAAAAATCCATTCCAATGTTCTGTAGGATCCCAAAGGGCACCAAGAGGGGGTGAATTGGTGTTTAACCAAAAATATCTATTTCACGAAATTCATCGCGGAAGCACAAAATCGATTTTTAAAACCTTTGCAATTCAGATTATAAACACAATATTAGAGGGAGAGAGAGTGAGAGAAATCAAACACAAATAGATGCAGGTGGTTGTTGACGAGGTTCGACCACACCTTGACCTACGTTCCCGCTCCGACTTTTCGACCATGAGACCGCCGAAAATTCCACTAATCCCTTCCTTTGTTTCAAATGGGGCAAGGAAAAAAGCCTTTTACACAACCACATTTTTCTCCGCTTCGAGGGGCAAGGTAACCTCTCCTCCTATGAAGCTAATATTTTCTCTCGCTCAAGAGGTAAGATTTGGAACCTCTTTTACACAAAGGCTCTCACAATCTTTCTGAAGAATAGTTTCTCTCTTTTACAATAGAACACTCACAAGAAGAGAAGAGAGAAAGAAAGAAGGCTCTCAAATGATAACTTCAAGAGAAATGATCTCATTTTGATTTCTTGAAGTTTTACTTCAATGCTTGGATGGATGCTTTTGCTTCTGGCCTTGGCACTCATTTTATAGGCTCTGGTATGTGGAAAATTCGTCCAGAATTAATTCCACATTTTTCTCCTCAAAATATAGTCGTTAGTGTTCATTTCAGTAATGGACCGGTCGATCGCATTTATTGATCGGTCGACCGGACTATATGACCGTTGCGCTGATTTCTTCAGTTGTCGCAACTGATCGGTCGACCGGACCATCGGCCGATGTCTCGACCGGTATAGTCTCGCAGTTTTGATTTGTAGCCGTTGAGCTGATCGGTCGGCCGCTGCATCGACCGGTACAGTCTCGCAGTTTTCATTTGAGTAACTTATGCCTTGATCGGTCGACCGGTATCTCCGGTCGGTCGACCGGCCTTCATAGCTTCGGCCGGGAGGTTGACCGTCCTGCACTATTTTGAGCATAACTTTATGCACGGTTATCCAAATTAGATGATCTTAAAGTCTATGGAAAGATAACAGAATTCTCTACAACTTTGATATTTCACATTCATCCAAAACTAATAAGATCATGCCAATTATTTAATCAAAGTATAGTGCATAAAGTTCTCTCTTTTTCTTTAAACTTTTTAGCATTTTATTTTTAATCATTCGAGGTTTGTATCATCAAAATATAATTTAATATATCATTAAAACTTAGATCCAACAATCTCCCCCTTTTTTATGAAGACAAATCGAGAAATATGAAAAATATATAAATTGCAAAAAAGTTGTAAAATCTTGTAAAACCAATTTTACTCCTCCTAACACATAGCTTTCCTTATAATGGTAGATATTCACATAAATGTTATAAGGTACTCTTCATATAAAATGATATTCATATCATATTTCTCCTATACTTCTCCCTCGTTTGTTTCATAAAAAGAATAATTTGTATATGAAGCATATAAGAAATCTAACTCCCCCTTAATCAATATTTTTTAAAAAAGAATATTTTCCCCCTTTTGTCATATAATAGTCATGTAGAGAGTATTTCAACATAAGAATTTAAAAATATGACTCCCCGTAAATTTATGACTACTTTATAATGATAAAAATGAAGACAATTTGATGAAATCCAAAAAGATATTTATGGATATGGCATAAAACTTTGATGCAACAATGATATCCATGATATGTAAAAATAAAGTTTTAAAATTTTAACATGCTCCCTTTATTGTTATGACCAATTTTCTTTTGTTCCTATCTTCTCATTCAAAGAAATAGTCATTTTGAAATTTTTGAATGGAATTAAAAGAATAGGCCTAATCACTTAAGAAGTATAAGAATGCAACCAATGATACTTTTACCATAATTTTTGTGCCTTCACATTTTTAATTCCACTTGTCCTTTGCATGTGAGGCACACCTGCAAAAATGATTATGTAACATTTGGTACCCAAATTTCTTTGGGTCCTATTTTGTTAGATGTTGTTCCTTTCGGAACCCAAATCATGTCATTTTGTGAAAATTTTCTTGCTTTGCATTGATACGCAAAATGATCATTAAATCCACATGTAAAATATGTAATATGTGATTTTTTATATGTATGATTATATTTTCAATAAGAGTTTTCATGTCTAAAGTGTTTTCTAAGATTATTTTTTGTTACATGAGAAATAGCTATATTTTTCAAAGAGACATTTTCATTCTTTTCTTTTTTTAAAGAACATACTAGTTTTACAATTTCACATGCATGTGTAGCTTTTAAAGTTTCAATTTCATTTTTTAGATTTTCATTTTCCATAGAATATGTATCATTTTCTACTTTTAATTTTTCAATCTCATTTTCCATAATATGAAGATCATTTCTCAAGGTTTCATTATGAATTAGACAAGCATCTCTTTCTTTTTTCAAAATATCAAGGTCATCTTTTCTAATATGAAAGTCATTCATCAATTTTTTATTCTTCTTTTTAAGAATAAGATATTTTTCAATTAAGAAAGAGAATTCCTTATGTACGTCAAAATTGATATTATCATTCTCATTATCGTTATCACTATTAGCACTAGAGTAATAAAAAGAGTTGGATAATACCTCATCATTATGTGTCATTAAGCATAGATATGCATCCTCGCTGGACGAATTTGATGATTCACTTGGTTCACCTTCACTTGACTCATCATGTCTTTTCTTTTTTCTTCTATGAGATATCTCTTCTTTGTGATTTTTGCATGATCTTCAGGTAGGCTTCACATTCTTTTCTTTCTCTTTCACCAATTTGAGATACTTATCGAGCTTTCTTGAGTAGAGAGCGAGTCTCTTTTCATCTACTTCTTCTTCACTCGAGTCATCTTCACTTTTGCTTGTTTTCAAAGTCAATGTCTTATTTTTGGAAGCATTTGATTCTTCTTCTACTTGGATTCCGATCTCATAGGTTAGAAGTGAACTAATTAAATCGTCAAAATTCAATTTGTTCAAATCTTTTTCTTCGATCACCGTCATTTTTGTATGCCAACGGAAGGAGAGAGACCTGAGAATCTTTTTCACTTTTTGGAGGTTAGTTCTCAGCTCGCCCAAAGAGGCTAAACTATTCACAATATCATTATATCGAGCAACCATATCATTTATAGATTCATTATCATACATTTTGAAAGAATCATATTCATGATTTAGAATATTCAATCTAGATTCTTTGACTTTATCCGTTCCTTCATAAGTGGTAATAAGTTTCTTCCAAATTTCGATTGCACTTTCACAACAAGAAATTCGATTAAAATCCGTTGAATCCAAAACACAATAAAAGATGTTCTTCGCTTTCCAATCCAATTTTGAAAAAAAAATTGTCTTTCGTCATGTTTGGAAGGTAATTTTTCTTGTAAGTGATAACCTTTTTCGACAATATCCCACATGTTTATATCAATAGAACATATATAGGCTTGAATTCGAATTTTCCAATATCCAAAATTTGATGCATTTAAAAGGGGAGGACGACTAATTGATTATCCTTCGGCAAAAACAAATGCACTTGATGCCATAGATCATAAGATTGTTAAATCTTTAAAAAATGATTGAATCTTGAAAATGATTAAATCTAAAATGATTAGATCTGAAAATGGGAAGATTTAAAAAATCAAAACAAGAGCAACCCGCTCTGATACCAATTGTAAGATCCCAAAGGGCACCAAGAGGGGGGTGAATTGATGTTTAACCAAAAATATCAATTTCACGAAATTCATCGTGGAAGCACAAAACCAATTCTTAAAACCTTTGCAATTCAGATTATAAACACAATATTAGAGGGTGAGAGCATGAAAGAAATCAAACACAAATAGACACAAGTGGTTGTTGATGAGGTTCGGCCACACCTTGGCCTACGTCCCCGCCCCGACTTCTCGACCTCGAGACCGTCAGAGATTCCACTAATCCCTTCTTTTGTTCCAAATGAGGCAAGGAAGAAAGCCTTTTACACAACCACCTTTTTCTCCGCTTCGAGAGGCAAGGCAACCTCTCGTCCTATGAAGCTAATCTTTTCTCTCACTCAAGAGGTAAGATTTGGAACTTCTTTTACACAGGAGCTCTCACAATATTTCTGAAGAATAGTTTCTCTCTTTTACAATAGAACACTCATAAGAAGAGAAAAGAGAAAGAAAGAAGACTCTCAAATGATAACTTCAAGAAAAATGATCTCCTTTTGATTTCTTGAAGTTTTGCTTCAATGCTTGGATGGATGCTTTTGCTTCTGGCCTTGACACTTCTTTTATAGGCTCTGGTATGTGGAAAGTTAGTTTAGAATTAATTCCACATTTTTCTCCTCAAAATATAGCTGTTACTATTCATTTTAGTAATGGACCGGTCGACTGCATTTATTGACCGGTCAACCAGACTATATGACAATGCACTGATTTCTCCAATTGTTGCAGCTGGTCGGTCGATCGGACCATCGGCCAGTGTCTCGACCGGTACAGTCTCGCAATTTTGATTTGTAGCCATTGAGCTGATGATCGGCCGCTGCATCGACCGGTCTGTCAATCGGTACAGTCTCGCAGTTTTCATTTGAGCAACTTATGCCTTGATTCGTCGACCGATATCTCCGATTGGTCGACCGGACTGTCTCGATCGGCCTTCATAGCTTCGACCGACAGGAACCGCCCTGCACTATTTTGAGCATAACTTTCTGCACAGTTATCCAAATTAGATGATCTTGAAGTCTATGAAAAGCTAACAGAATTCTCTATAATTTTGCATAAAAAAAACTAATAAGATCAGTGCCAATTATTTAATCAAAGTGTAGTTCATAAAGTTATCTCTTTTTTTTAAAACTTTTTAGCATTTTATCTTTAATCATTCGAGATTTGTATCATCAAAATATAATTTAATATGTCATTAAAACTTAGATCCAACATGTTCCTCTAATTCTTTGGGGGGAATGTACCCAAACAACTGCCTACTTAGTTAATAGAATTCCTTCCTCCATTCTACATAACTTGACACCATATGAAAAGCTTTTCAACAAGGCTCCAGAATATTCCAATTTAAGAGTTTTTGGTTGTCAAGCTTTTGCTACTAATGTAAATGTCAAGGACAAATTTGACACTAGAGCTCTGCCATCCATTTTTTGGGCTATTCTTCCACACAAAAAGGTTATAAGCTTTATGATCCAATTCTCCACAAGATGTTTATTAGCAGATATGTTATTGTTCATGAGAATAAGTTTCCATTTCATTCAGCAAATGATGGTTCTCATTCTTGTTTGTCCTCTCCTTTGTTTCCACTTGATATTCCTTCTATAGATACTATTCATGATGATGTTATCACTGACTCTGTTAATGATATCAGTGATGTTTCATTTTTTGAACCACCAGTTGTTCGTGCTTCTTCTTCTGATCCTGTTTCTCCCTCTACACCTGCATCTTCCTCTTCTTCATCTTTCTCCGGTCCTTCTTGTCAAAGCCTCAATCCCTTGCCTCCCTTATCCACAGATAATCCAATTGTCTCAGTACATGAGCAGGTCAGGAGGCCATTGAGACAAACCAGACCTCCCATTTGGCATAAAGATTATGCTTTTACTTCTGCCACAACCTCATCTTCTCAGCAGGGAGTTACTGACACAGTCTTATATCCCATTTCAAATTATGTCTCTTATTAGCATTTGTCTTAGAAATATCAGTGTTTTCTAACTTCAATATCGGAGGTACAAGAGCCACATACCTATGAACAAGCCAAAACTAATAACAACTGGGTTCAAGCCATGAAAGATGAAATCACAGCTTTGGAGATGAATAAGACTTGGAGTTTAACAACCCTGCCAGAAGGTAAAAAGGCCATTGGGTGTCGATGGATTTATAAAATTAAATACTTTGCTTATAGCTCCTTGGATAAATACAAGGCTCGATTGGTTGCCAAAGGGTATAATCAACAATATGGGAGTGATTATAATGAGACATTTTCTCCAGT
Source organism: Pontederia crassipes (assembly GCA_030549335.1). Lineage (NCBI taxonomy): Eukaryota > Viridiplantae > Streptophyta > Magnoliopsida > Commelinales > Pontederiaceae > Pontederia > Pontederia crassipes. The sequence goes on along the minus strand of CM060191.1, from coordinate 43,099,892 downwards.
GGCTAAGATGACAACTGTCAGAATAGCTTTGGCCTTGGCTGCCATGCATTCTTGGCCTCTTTTTCAAATGGATGTTAATAATGCTTTTTTACAAGGTGATTTGGAGGAGGAGGTATACATGGAAGTTCCTGTGGTTTTCAGCATAAATCAAACCAGCTAGTATGCAAATTGCATAAATCTTTATATGGTCTCAAACAAGCTAGTAAGCAGTGAAATTGCAAATTGACTTTAGCACTCATTAACAATGGCTATACTCAAAGTTTCAATGATTACTCATTGTTTACTAAAAGGGAAGGAGACAGATTGGTGTTGATGCTTATCTATGTAGATGATATTCTCATTACTGGGAATGATATTGCTTTCATCGATGAATTGAAGAGTGTTTTGAAACAGAATTTCAGAACCAAAGATATAGGAGAAATGAAATATTTTTTGAGCATTGAGATTGCAAGAAATGCAATTGGAATTGTGCTGAATCAAAGAAAATATGCACTAGAATTAATATCAGAAATAGGCTTTTAGCATCAAAACCAACTATCACTCCATTGGAAGTTAATCAAAAGTTCACCTCTATTGAATATGATAATTTTTTTCACGTTAATACTGAAGACAGAGTTTTGGCTGACACATTTGTCTATCAAAGATTAATGGGACGTTTGCAATATCTCACCATGACAAGGCCTGATATAAGGTTTGATGTTCAAACTCTTAGCCAATTTATGCATGCACCTCAAGGATCTCACGTGGAAGCAGCTAAACGAGTGGTTTGATATATTAAAGGATCACTAGGGCTTGGGATCTTGTACAAAGTGAATTCAAACATCAGAATTGAAGCCTTCTGCAATTTTGATTGGGCATCATGTCCCATCACAAGGAAGTCAGTGACCGGTTATTGTGTTATGCTTGGAAACAATCTGGTTACATGGAAAGCAAAGAAAAAAAAAACTATTTCTAGATCCTCTACAGAAGCTGAATACAGAAGCATGGCTGATACAACTTCAGAAATTATATGGATTGAGGGAATCCTTAGAGATATTGGTATCATTTCATCAAAACCTTTTCAGATTTTCTGTGACAACAAAGCTGCATTACAGATCGTAAATAATCCAGTATTCCATAAAAGAACTAAACACATTGGTATAGATTGTCATTTCACTCGAGACAGAATCAAATCTAAATTATTACAAGCACATTATATTCCTTCAAAAGATCAATTGACTGATGTTATGACAAAAGCCTTATGTTCTGCACAACATGAGAAGCTCATTAATGCACTTGGAATGTATAATATATATAAATCGTGTAAAACAGTGTCAACTTGAAGGGGGTGTGTTGTAATATACAAGTTGTACACAATTACACGTGGCTTGTGACATGTCATCAATGACAGTTATAACTGTCGTGTATATAAAGCTAAAACTATGTAATGAACATTCTGATTGATTCTCGATACTATGGACTTCTTTATGTGATGCTTCGACCACTTCTTGTTCTCTCTGCTATTCTTGAATCTTCTTATCATGGCGCTTAAGCTAAAGTAGAAAGAACAGGTGCATATAGGAGGATCCTACTGCACTCCATCCGCGTCTTAAGTGACATAATATTTCTTCAGCAAATGGAGAAAATCCAGAGAAAGAAAGAACTGAGAAAATACAGAGGAAACAATTAACTATTCGACAAGGAACCAGGGGAAATAGCACAAGTTGGGAAATTAGCAAACGGCAAGCGTCCTTGTGCTCTGTAACCCGAATCCCGGGGTGGCTGAGTAGTTTAATTACATGAAAAGGGGGTATAAGAAGTGATGAAAATGGAGCTGAAAGAGAATGCCTTCTTGAACCTCCTGAGAGAATGGGGTGTGTGTGTGTGTTCTCTCATTGCTCTTGGGAGTTTGAACAGGTGCTCCATACTTTGATAATTTTTTTTTCTCACGAAATCAACGGCTTGAATTCTAAGATACTTGGAGCTGATCAATGATCTCTGTGATGACGACGACGAGGTGGATTCCAACGATCCGGACCATGGACAAAGAGTTGTTCCACGCTCATCGATATGCAATGCGTTTGAGTTCTAAATTTACCTATTTAATCTAGTAAATAATTTAATGCCTACAAAATTCCACTTGATCATTGCATACTTTTTGCTTTTGAGTTGTCTCACAAGTGTAAAAATAACTATATCCTTTGGAACTATTGGGGCCAAGATTGTCAACATGTTTATACTATTCTCAAGAAAGAGTTAAAGCTATATAATTTTCTATTTATGATAATAATCACAATGCTAATTAATCAGATGTCACTCAAAAAACTTTATGTATTCCACTTTTTTCTCATTTTTCGCAATTTATTTTTTTCCTTCTTTTTTGTTATTTGTGCCTTCTTTCAATGTCTGATTCGTTTGACTAATTTGATTCGTCGGCACTTTAAAGAAATCAAACTCCATATATATTTCCTTGATTTTTTTTGCCACCTATCATTTGTTTTTGTACTTTTTTAACTTGCGAATGAATTGACAGTTGTCTGATGGGTTGAATTATCATTTACGAATGAACACAAAATTCAAAACACTTGCAATATTTAAAACACAAAATTTAAATGGGACTTCGTGCATTGCGCTGAGCCATCAAAGAATCACAGTTGCAAACTTGCAATAACCCCCAATTCAAATGCATGCTCGAGTTGCTTAAAAGGAGCGACGCAGTCGACAGCAAGAAACAGGCAAATACCTGGACGAAATCTAATCTTCGCCAACGTCTGTCACCTCCAGCCGCTCGTTAAAGAATCTCTTGTCATAATCAAACTTTGGGGTTGGGGCCATCGCGCTCGTTGAGGTTGAGCTGACCGCCGGAGGAAGAATCCGTCCGCAACAGCAGCCCGCTCCCAGCGACCAGAAAGCCGACCGCGTGGCCGGCGACGGCGGCAATGAGGACGGCCACATTGAAGGACATGACCGCGAGCATGACGAGGTAATGCAGTCCCGTCTCCACCGCGTGGACGCCGGTCAGGAGTAGAGACGTCGAGACGCGACCGCGCGCACGGCCGCCATGCTGCGGGTTGAGGCGTTTGGAGATGACGGACAGGCATTCGGCGGCAGCGGAGACGGCGAAGACGAGGATGAGAGCCAGGAGGTAGGCGCCGACGCCTCGGCCGCCTGGCCATCCGGCGAAGAGGATCTGGACGTTCTTGCCCCAGAAGAAGGTCATGTGCATCGTCGTCGCCGTTTGCGGATGGCCTTCGTCGCTTGCGGCAGGGGAAGACGGCGCCTGCATCATCCCCGTTCCCTCGTCCATGCCGCCTCCCGCGATGCTGAGTTATCCTCCTCCCTCCTCTTCCTCTCGACAGGCAGAGCAGACAGAGGAATGAATGCGACAGAAGTGGTCAGATGGAGTTAAAGGCGGCCATTTTTAGAGCTGCCGCTTTCTTATTTTACTTCTGCTTGCTTCTAGGACTACTTCAGGTGTGTGATTGTGATGGTGTGGTAAGCAATTTATTCATTTAGAATTTTGTATTAAAAAAAATTGTTGAGAGGTTTATTTTGGATTTTGGAACGAGGGATGATAATTCCTACAATACTTTCATAACTCCTTTGGAATTCATTTTGTTGGATTAACAAAAGTTATATAATTTTCTAATAAAGCTATATTAAAACGTGCATTACTATATTTATTTTGCACAATTATAAATCTACTTAAAAAGTTCAAACAATGCCGGCCCAAGGCCCAAGCCACACAAGCAAAGGCTTGAGGCTCATATTATATTTATTATCGTAAATATTATTAATTATTAACAAATAAATAATTATGATTATGTTCATTTTTAAATAAATGTTATGTTCATTTCTCATTCATTATATACCAAACTATAATTAGATAGTATGCACAAAATATTTTCTTTCTTTCTCGAATTTATCAATTCTTCCAATAAAATTATTTATTTTAACAGGCAACAATACTAACTAATGGTTTTTTAAAAAAAATAATCTTTACAATATTATAATAAATTTCAATGCTTATATTTTACTTTTTTAATTCCGAAGGAAATCGTACAAATAAAAAAACCTTATAGATACAATGGATTGTAAAAATCATTTGGTATTTGTCCAAATGCATAGATTGCTTATAGGATAATGTTAATTGTCTCAATAATTACACCTTTAACCAAATAAAATTTTATCTAAGATCAATGATGATTCAAGAAATAATTTAATTATTTTACCAAATAAAAATGATGAATAATTAAATAATTGTTTGCATTTAAAAATAAAAATATTATATTATATTTTATTAAATATATTTTTATAATATTTTCTGCTTTAGGCCTCTCATTGTCTAGCAGCCCGAGTTCAAATAATAGTACCTACATAGAGATTCCTAAACCTTTAGATTTTACTAATCTTCTATAAATAATGCAACTTTGCACAATTCGATTGAAAATTATAAATTCTAATGATAAGTTCATATAGGGTTAAATATACAAACAATATTATTTCATAAATAAAATGATATATTTATAATAATCATCATAACCAGTAGTATCCATGACAATGATGATCATGATGATGATGTCATGCAAATTATTATATTTTTTAATCTTTTATAACATAAGATCATAATGATAAATATAAAAAAAAAGTTAACGCTCCTGCTCCCCACCTAAGTGGGGAGCATCTTGCTCTCTACTCCTTGCGACGTAGGATCGGCAATCAATGGTTAGTGATAAGTCGCACGGCTTAGCAGGTTCATCCCAAATTCAGCCGGTCCATTGCAAAATTTGATTGTTCGTCGGAGCATAATGCGGCAAGGTAGAGAGGTCGTTCAGCAAGACGACAACACGGAGAGGTTCGGCGTATTGGGTCAAAGTATTAATGCTTTATATAATTATATTTTGATGATACAGATCAATGTTAAATGTTGAAAAGTTTAAATAAAATAGATAACTTTATGCACTGAATTTTGATTAAATAATTGACTATGATCTTGTTAGATTATAGATGGAAGATAAATATCATTGTATAGAATCTTATTAGCTACCCATAGATATCAATATTATCTAATTTGGATAACTGTGCAGAAAGTTATGATCAAAACAGTGCAGTGAAGCAAAGAAGGGCAATCGAAACAATACCGATCGACCGAGTGAAGATGTCGGTTGACTGACTAATACTAAGCCTGCCCCGGACACGTCAAGCCGATACTGGTCGATGTACTGACCGACAAACTATGGTAATTGAGTAAATGAGCGCAACGGTCATATAGACCGGTCGATCGGTTCATTAATGCAGTCGACCAGTCCACTGCTAGAATGAATAGTAACGGTTATATTTCAAGAAGAAAATATGAAATAAATTTTGGACGAATTTTTCACATGCTGAAACCTATAAAAGGAGTGTCAAAGCCAGAAGAAAAAGCATCCATCCAAGAAGCAAAACTTCAAGAAATCAAAAGTAGATCATTTTTCTTGAAGTTATCATTTAGAGATTTTTTTTTCTTTCTCTCTTCTCTTCTTGTGAGTGTTCTATTGTAAAAGAGAGAAATTATATTTTCAGAAAGATTGTGAGAGCTCCTGTGTGAAAAATGTTCCAAATCTTACCTTTTAAGCGAGAGAAAAGATTAGCTTCCTAGAATGAGAGGTTTGTCTTGCTCTCGAAGCGAAGAAAAAGTGGTTGTGCAAAGGGCTTTCTTCCTTGCCCCATTTGGAACAAAGGAAGTGCTTAGTGGAATCTTCGACGGTCTCAAGATCGAGAAGTCGGAGCGGGGACATAAGTCAAGGTGTGGCCGAACCTCTCAACAGCCATCGTGTATTTGTGTTTGATTTTCTTTTTCTCTCACTCCCTTTCATATTATGTTTATTATCTTAATTATTTTGATTTAAAATTTTTAACGAATCAACTTTGTGCTTTTGCGACGTTTTTTTGTGAAATCGATATTTTCAGTAAGAACACCAATTCTCCCCCCCCCCCCCCTCCTTCTTGGTGTCCTTTGGGATCCTACACGATGGAGTTCTTTCATTAGGCGGAGTGGTCCGACGGTGATGTTGCCTTGGCGCCGCAAGGCGAAGATGGGAGAGGTCATTCGTTAGCACAGACGAGGAATGCGGCAAGGCGGAGAGGTCCAGCGGAGTTCCTTCATCAGGAGAGATTCGGCGCGATGTTGCCTTGGTGCTGCAAGGCAAAGATTGGAGAGTTTGTTCGTCGGCGTAGGTGAGGAATGCAGCAAGGCGGCAATGGAGAGAGGTCCAGCGGAGTTCTTTCGTCAGGCGGAGAGGTCTGGTGGCGCTTGGCACTGCAAGGCGAAGATCGGAGAGGTCATTCGTCAGCGCGGACGAGGAATGCGGCAAGGCGGCAACGTAGAGAGCTCCAGTGGAGTTCTTTCGTCAGGCGGAGAGGTCCAGCGGCGATGTTGCCTTGGCGCTAGAAGGCGAAGATCGGAGAGGTCGTTTGTCGGCGCAGGTGAGGAATGCGGCGTGGAGAGGTTCAATGAAGTTCTTTCGTCAAGCGGAGAGGTCTGGCGATGATGTTGCCTTGGCGCCGCAAGGCGAAGATCGAAGAGGTCATTCATCGGCATAGGTGAGGAATGCGGCAAGGCGGAAAGGTCGTTCGTCGGCGCATGCCAAGAATGGGGCAAGGAGGCAACACGGAGAAGTCCGATGAAATTCTTTCATCAGGGGGAGAGGTCCGACGGCGATGTTGCCTTTGCGCCACAAGGGTGAAGGTTGAAACCGAAGAGGGACACAGAAACAAAGATTCGCCTGGTGCCCTAACCCATTGACATCGAACCGGTCAAATTCAGCACCGGACCGGTCAAATTTGGGATGAACTAACTGCTGAACCGCGCGACTTATCACTAATCGATTGCTAATCCTACGTTACATGGAGTAGGGAGCAAGATGCTCCCCACTTAGATGAAGAACAGGAACATTAAATCCTAAAAAAAATATCATATGGTCAATCATCGGCATTTTCTCTCTCCATTATCGCATCACTTCTTTAGCAGTAAGCATCATTAAGTATTTCAATGTCTACAAAATTAAAATAAAAAATAACTAAAATAATAGGGGTTCGATTTAAATGGAAAAAAGCACCAAAGAAAGGATACGCATAAAATATTTCACCCCTTATTCATTTAATTATTATCTTTTAAAATAAATTTAACCAAATCGGATTCGGATGCATATGATCTACGGAAAATTTTCTTGTATCCGGATGTACATGATCTTCGGAAAATTTGAACAATTGATTCTCTTTCAGACTTTCCCAACCATGTTGCGTTCACTGCATTGTCATTCAACATTATCTAACAATATATATTACCTTATTTAGTATTCATAAGTAATCTATCTATTAATTCATATTAGTTATTTATAAGAAAATACATATTTATGAGTTAATATACAATTTTTATCAATATACTCATAATCAAAAGAATTATTTTTAGATATATAAATTATTTTGAACTTCATAAACTTAAATCATAAATATATATTCTCACCCTTAAAATTAAAATTATAAAATAATAATAGATTTTTAAAATATGATAATAATATAATCATAATAATTATAATATTTATTTGATTAATTTATAATTTATTTTATTATTATTATAATTTATTCAATGTGTTTATAATTTATTTAAATAAAACTATAAAGGATAAATGTGGAAAATAAAATTTAAAAACTTGTAACTCAGGTGGTAATGCGGATTGTCTATTCTCCCATAGACAATATGCGTTGTTACTTCATAGACAATATGGTTGTCTGAGCAATGTAAATAATAAGATAATATGGTGGACCCAAATAATTTAATACAATATTATCTGGTAATCTGAAAAAAATCCTAAGTTATTTTAGATGACTAATTTAATGTTAGCTGAGCATAGCATCGAGCCAAGACTTTGATGTTTGCGACCCCAGCCAGTGCGCCTTTCTCTCTCTTTGATTCTCCGCATGTTCGCTAATTACGGCTGATTAACTCATGTTCACTAGATGCTCTTTTGCTAAATTTTCTTGCCATCTTTCTATTTTCGGCTTAGATATCATATACCATTAGTAATTCACTAACTCAATACTCGACTTAAAAATTAACTACATTGATAAATCTAAAGAACCAATCTGAGGCTAGTAAATCTTGTGCACGAAAGAACTCTACTAGTTGATATTTGTGTAAATTATAGTAAAATAATTAGTTAATTTAGTTAACGAAATCGAACTACAAAAATGTAAAATTGTTGAGAAGAAATTTATTTTTAAGATTCACACGTCAAAGTGAATTAGTTAAAATCTCTCGTACGTTCAACTTTAATTTAAAAAACAAACAAAAAGAGATTGAGCCCATTGGTCTTAGGAAGCCCAACCTGTTCAATCACTGTGCCTATTAAGTGTGGAGCTACGTGAATTCAGACGCCTGCAAGTAGAGGAGAGCACGGGCCGGTCGTCCCGGTCCGCACCGGCTCGGAAATTTGAGTTTTTTTCCGGCCCGACGGGTCGGGATCGGGTTTCACTCTTTGCGACCCGGCCGGTACCGGGTTTCACTCTTTGCGACCCGGCCGGTATCGGGTCTGGTACCGGGTTCGGGTTGTAAAAACACGACCCGGTATCATATATTATAGTAATATATTTAAATTATTTAAAATATTATATTTACATTTATTTTAATTTAAAATTTATAGTTTATTATATATATTAAACATACAACATATTGTATTATTATATATATGTATTTTAATTGATAATTATATTTATATAATATTAAATATTTTTCAATATTATGTTTAATTATTTTTATTAATTATGGTCGAACCGGGTCAATCGAAAATATCCCAATTTTTGACCCGGTTCCACCGGGTCGTCCGAGACCGGGTCCAGGACTGGGACGTATTTTAAAAAACTCGAGCAAAACCAGGTCAGGACCGGGTCGGCCAAAACCCGATTTTGCTCACCCCTACCTGCAAGTGTAGGTACTCGAATTATATATGGATAAAATGGGGGTCCCCTCATTTAAAATGGAGGGACTGTCCCTCCATTTTCTTGTGCCCGTCTGATCCCGATCGGATAGGACGCAGATGGAGATGCATGCTTTCACCTGAACAGAATGTTTCGGTCTGAAAATTTTGCGTGAACCGGTATCGCGCGTGAACCGTTTTTCGGCCGAGGTTAAAATGATGGTTGCAGTCAAAATTTTCGCCTTTACTCTCCCTTTTCACCATTCTTTCTCCCTCTTTCTCACCTCTCTCGCTCGAAGACGTGCTCGGCGACTTCCCCGACGACGTCCGCGCGATCACGATCGGCCGGGAGTAGATCTGTGCGACTTCGACTGCCGGCCGACCACGATCGGCCGCAAGTAGATCTGCGCGACCACGACCGTCGGCTGACCAGATCTGCGCGACTTCGATCGTCGACGAGTAGATTCGACCGCCGGTCGACCAGATCCGCGTGACTTCGACCAGATCAGCCGAACTTCGACCGCCGGCCGGATCTACGACCTAAGGTACTTTCCACCATTATGTCATCTATACTTTTGCCGATTTTTATCTCGGGCCGACCTTTGTCTTCGCCGACAGATCTGGTCCCCTGCACGCACGCCCCCGCCTGGCTGCCACGCACTCACGATCCCACCCGCCCGCCGCCCGCCGCCCTACCCGCTCGCACGACAATGCCCACATGCCGCCGCCTCCGCCCTTTGTCGCACGCACGCACACCCCTGCTAACCGCCGCCGCCTAACCGCTATCGCACGCATGCACGCCCCCGGCCCCGCCCTTCGTGGCACGTCACCGCACACACGCGCGCCCCCGTCGCTGCCCTTCGTCGCACGCCTTCGCACGCACGCACGCCCCCGCCACCGCCCTTCGTCGCACGCCTTCGCACGCCACTGTCCACACGCCGCCGGTCGCGCTCGCACGACAACGCCCGCATGCACAACCCCCGCTGCACGCCGACCCCGGCCGCACCCCGGCCGCACCCTGCCCTTCCGCAGTCGCAGGACCCCGCCCGCACTCCGATCGCACTCCGCCCCCGCACGCCCTGCCATTCTCGCACGCCCCCGTCATGCCCTCACGGTATCTTTCGAAGTCGCATCTAGATCAAACTATGTTTATAGTAAATTGTACTTAATTATGTTGTTTAACTGAACTTCAATTGTACTTAATTATGTTGTTTAACTATACTTCAATTGTACTTATTTGTTTCATGTTACTTCATCGTGTTCATGTATGCATGCATGTCTTCTTGTTTCATAGGCCAGGCATGTCATCTTCTACCTCTTTCATATCACGTCAATTAGATATTCCTTTTTGTACGTGTGGTGATAAGGCAATATTACAAATTTCATGGACAATATTACGGTTTTGGGGTGCTCTCATTATCGGGTAAACATTTTCATTGCCAATAAGTAATGTATTTTGGTCTTCATTTTTGTTTCATTGTCTGATGTTCATTTTGTGCATAATGTTCTTACAGGGTAAGTCCCCACACGAAGATTGTAATTTTTTTACATAATTACAAGGTGATCAACTAAAAAGTGTTTAACTAATTACACGACAACCCGGCGGCAAGGCATCGGCGTCCTGCGATAGGTTAGGCGGCGGCAGTTAGCAGGGGCGTGCGTGCGTGCGACGAAGGGCGGCGGCAGCGGCGTGCGAGTGGGCAGGGCGGCGGGCGGCGGGCGGGTGGGATCGTGCGTGCGCGGCAGCTAAGCGGGGGCGTGCGTGCGGCGGACCAGATCTGTCGACGAAGACAAAGGTCGGCCCGAGATAAAAATAGGCAAAAGTATGGATGACATAATGGGGGAAAGTACCTTAGGTCGTAGATCCGGCCGGCGGTCGAAGTTCGGCGGATCTGGTCGAAGTCACGCGGATCTGGTCGACAGGCGGTCGAAGTTCGGCGGATCTGGTCGAAGTCGTATGGATTTGGTCGGTCGGCGATCGAAGTCGTATGGATCTACTTGTCGGCGGTCGAAGTCACGTGGATCTGGTCGGCCGACGGTCGAAGTCGCGCGATCTACTCGCCGGCGATCGAAGTCGCGCGGATCTGCTCGCCGACGATCGTGGTCCCGCGGATCTGATCGGCCGGCGGTCGTGGTCGCGCAGATCTACTCGGGGCCGGTCGTGGTCGCGCGGACGTCGTCGGGGAAGTCGCCGGTGCGCGTCTTCGAGCGAGAGAGGTGAGAAAGAGGGAGAAAGAACGGTGAAAAAGGGAGAGTAAAAGGCGAAAATTTTGATTGCAACCATCATTTTAACCTCGGCCGAAAACCGGTTCACGCGCGACACCGGTTCACGCGAAATTTTCAGATCGTAATGTTCGGTTCAGACGAAAACCTGCATCTCCATCTACGCCCGTCCGATCGATCGGACGGGCACAGGAAAATGGGGGGCCAGTCCACCCATTTTAAATGGGGGACCCCCATTTTATCCATTATATATTAGTATGTTTAGTTCAAATATTTGTATATTTATTATTGGCTTGTCGGTTAGCAGAACTGATTTTCTAAATTCATTATATATAATTCATATCTAATTATTTGCATCTAATATTCCAAATTTATCTTATAATATTTTTGCCTTATATTTTTATCCAATAAATTCATTATTCTCTTCTAGGCATTATATTTAATATTTTTATTTGATTGTTTTATTTATATATTGCCTTTAATCAATTATTTTTCTTAATTAAGTGGTCCAAGTAAATCATTTTTACCACTTATTTTTATAGTTGGTCTTCCAAATTTTATAATTTTATTATAATATTTTTTACTCTATTTTTCATCCAATCAACTCATTCTTTCTATTTAAACATTATGCTTTACTATTTTATATTTTTTTAATTTTAATTATTTCTATTTATATATTACCTTTAATCATTGTATAATTAGGTAATTATGATATTATGTTTGATCAATTGATTTATAATTATTAGATATAATTGATTAGTATAATTAAATATTTATGTTTACTATCTTATATTATACTTACGAATTATTTGTTAAGTGATAGAGTTTTTTTAATAAACTAAGAGAAATTGTATCAATGATCTCTTTTTAACATTGTACACATGATCTCTTTTTAATTGTAGTGTTATAAATAATTTTACAAATTATTATGTTTTAATATCATAATATAAACATTTTAATTAATTTTGGATTCTAAAATTAATATATATATATATGTAAAAATTTTATAATTTACAGAAGGAAGGAGGCGAGCTCTTCGACTATATATATGAGGATGTGAACCCACTCAAAATATTTCTGACTTCGCCATTGTCTCGTATTATATCTCATTCACTAATTATATATATGGATCTAATAGGGTCATTCACATTTGAAGCATATGACCGACGTACACATGTGTGTCCACCATCCTATTAGATAGAACGGTGGGCGATAGATGGTCAGAGTCTCCTATCGTTTGTCTTGAGATTTGGCATGTGTCGTTGTTTGAGATGTCGACGATGGTCAAGTCAAGGGAGTGGAGGAAGTCGACGCGCTCTCCCATGACTGTGACAGGGAGCTTGAGACCGTCGAGCTCCGAGGGAGCGGAGGAACTTGTACATGCAGGCTCGCATTGTGGCGTGCTCGGCCCTCATTTGTTGCAGTCTCGACCTCGCGTAGTGAGATGAAGAACAAGGCAAAGGAGAAGAGGAAGGAGCGGGTTGGTGGCCGGCGTGTGACTGTGAGGGGCAGAGTAAGAGGCAGTGATGACAGCTGCTCTTGGTGTGGTGGCAGTAATGGTGAGGAGATAAATGGAGAAGAGGGGATGGCAGAAGGAGACGTCGAGAGGGGTTTTGGGGACAGCCGGTAGGCATGGAAATTTCATCGGCATTGGCCTCTTATCATCGCTCGTCAGAAGGTGACGAGAGAGAGGTTATTCCGCAATTTCCCCAGCTCCCCCCTCTTTCTCTCCTCTTCTTCTTCCTCCTGGACAATCGCCATGGTGGAGACCAGGCGGAGCTCGACATCCTCGAACTGGCCCCTCTCATTACCTCCGTCGTCGTCTCCGTCTGACTTCAAGGCTCAAAGGTGAGACCTTTTGCCCCAGGCCGAGTCGGCGCTGTCGTCGCAGCTGTCTAGCAACCCCAAGGAGGAGCTCCTGTCGGTGGCGTTAGAGGACCGGTGCAGCAATCAGTCCGCCACTGATTTGACGATGGTCGCCCCCATAGGAGGAGCGGCTAGAACGACGGGCGTGGATGATGTGGCTCGTCGGAAGGTGGAGAGAGAGGTTGCTTTCTCTCACCTGCTTCGCCTATGAGGAAATTGTGCGCTCTATTGGCCATCGTCCGATCTAATCGGACAGTGGGTGCATAAGTGTACGAGGGTCATACGCTTCGTATACGTATGACTCCATTAAATCATATATATATTGTAATAATATCGCCTAATTAGATATTCTTCACTCATTATATCTTTCAATTTTCAGAATTGAAATGATTTGTCCACCAATTCTTTGACAGAATTCAATCCGCTAATAATATAAGCCAACACCAGCTAAGATTATAAATATCCAACAAATTCCATTGAGAAACCTTTTTATTTATTTAAATTAATAATACCAACTCGATGCTCCGTACTCGTTTTTTTGGCTCAAAACAGACAAAAAAAAAAACTTGAAATGATTAAAATTATATTTTATCCTCGTTAGAAAAATCAATCATATTTAGACACATAAAAATTTGGACAAACAAGAAATTCCAGCAATTAAGATGTTATCTCCTCTCCAATCATGACTCTGCGTCCAACTGAGCCAACAAATTTAATTTTGCAAGAAGGAAACTGTTAAAAAGATGAACACACATGCAGATAAAAATAAAACGTGGAAAACATATATTTTCTTCTCATTTAATTTTCTCTTTCTCGCTTGGCTCTCTCCTATAAACAACAGGATTATAACCCTCCAAAATACCCCTATTTTATGTGAAGTAATACACAAAGTCACAAATTAATATAATATTGTCGTAGGAATAATAAATACCGAAACTAAAGGTCTAATTAATTTCAAAGTATTTTAAGCATGTCATCATCGAAGTAACTTAATTACTATATATATATATATATATATATATATATGTAGGGAGAGAGAGATGTTAAGTACACTGCAACCGGAAAAATCGGTTGTAAGGGGCAACCGGTTGATCCAAATCGTTGGATCTACATTTTTATTGATGAATGGATGAGATGGAAGCGCTCGTGAACCAGCATGTTTTGATTTTGGTTTTTTCACCTGTAGCTGGTTCAACCTTTTCCCCTTTCCCCCAAATGCCTCGATCCCTTGATCTCCCTCCCAAAAATCAAATCCCTCTCGAGAAACCCCTCCGGTGCCACTGCTGCTCCTGCGCAACTCCGACATACACCGGCGTCGCTGTTGCTTCCTCACCTTCGACGACCCCCTCTCGAATGACGGCGCTTCCACTGCTCCCTCGCACCTCTGATGACCCCCTCGCGAACTGTTGCTGCTCATGCACGACTCCGGCGATCTCCTGCTCCCTCTCACCTTGGACGAACCCCCTCACGGACTGCTGCTACTCCTGCGCGACTCTGGCAACCTCCGGCGCTGCTGCTCCTCCCTACCACCACAACCCCCTCTCGAACTCTGGCGCTGCTGCTGCTCCCTCGCGAACTGTTGCTTGTCCTACGCGATTCTGGCAATCTCCGGCACTGCTGCTTCTGCTCCCTAGCACCACAACCCCCTCTCGAACTCTGGCGCTGCCGCTGCTCCCATGCAACTTCAGCGACCTCCGATGTTGTTGCTGCTCCCACGCGACTCCGGTGACCTCTGGCATTGTTTCTGCTCCCGTGCGACATCACCGACACACGAAATAATCCTCGGAAGGCATATTATTAAGAAGATGATTGGTGTTCAGAAACGGTCATTTTTGGGGATGATGGCATGAGATGGAAAGTCTATGAGTTGGATATCTCCGACTTGTTCTACGGCATTCCTTTTTTTCTTCAAAGTGTTATTAGTTCATTAATATGCTTTTGTGGAGGAAGTTGCCCTCTTTGATAAATAAAATAGAGCACTCCTATCATGTACTAAAAAATTGTCAGCAAGATTATCAAGCTTGGAATTTTTGTTTCGTGCTCAGCCTCCTCCATCCTGATAATAATCACCTGACTTCTCAATCTTGTAGCACCTTAAATTAATATGTGGCGCATGCTGGTAAATGACTACATGTAGGCATTAGCATAAAATAGAATATGCATAGAGAGTGTCATCCTGCGTATTCTTTTTCTTTACAGGGCGCAATCTACACGAACCTAAAAGAAAAAAAAAGGAAAACTGTGTTTGATTACAAAAAGAGATCACCAAAATCTCTAAAAAATGTTTTCTTGATGGCTCTGAAGGGTTAAATTCTATAGAATTAAAAAGTGATATGGATGTCTTTGGCTCTTTACAAGAAAATAAAATTATTTGAACTGCATCCCATCATCTTTTGTTTATCAATATAATTTTACTTCTAGGGATGACATAAAAACTTGATTGGATCTCCTTCTAAAATAAATTGAGCACTGAATACATTCCTGATTCCAGACAATTAATTATTTTCTTCACATGAAGTTAGTGTGACATGTTGTTAATCATATACATCATATTCTTCACATGATGAACTGTGATGAAGCTCCTAAAAGATGTGCGGCATGATTTCGCTAGAAATGTAGGAGTCACGCTGGAGCAGCAGCAACATCAGAGTGCGTGAAAGCAGCAGCAGGACCGGAGGTCGCCGGAGTCGTATGAGAACAACAGCAGCACCGAAGGTCGCCTAAGTCGCGTAGAACCAACACACAAGGGAGTAGTAGCATTGCCGGAGTTCGAGATAGAGCAGCAGCAGTACTGGAGTTTGAGAGGGGGACGTCAAAGGTGCAATGGAGGAGCAACATCACCGGAGGTCGCCGGAGTCACACAGGAACAGCAATAGTTCATCGTCGGAGGTGCGAGGGAGCAGCAGCAGTTTGTGATGGGGTTCGTCGGAGGACAAGGGAGCAGCAGCGACGCTGGAATTCAAGAGGGGGACGTCGAAGGTGCGAGGGAGCAACAATGGTGGCGGATGTCGCCGTAGTCAAGCAGCAGTTTGCGAGGGGGGTCATCGGAGGTGCAATGGAGCAACATCGACGTTGGAGTTCGTCGGAGTTGCGCAGTTGGCAACAGTAGTTCACAGCAGCCGCGCCGAAGGGGTTTCGAGCGAGTAGGATTTAATTTTTGGAAAAAGGAGATTGAGGAATGGATCGAGGGATTTGGGGGAAGGGAGGGAGGCCAACCAGGTTGGGGGTAAAAGAACACAAAAAAAAAACCAAAACACTCCCTGGTTCACAAACACGTCCATCTCATTAGTTGATTAGTAAAAAGGGCAATCCAACGGCTTGGATCAATTGGTTGCAACTTGCAACCGATTTTTTCGATTGTACCCTACTTAATCTCATATATATATATATATATATATATATATATATATATATATATATATATATTATTTATTTTGCATGCTTATCGAGTTATGTGTTCCCACGTCATGCACCAGTGGACTTAATTATCAGTGTCTAAGCTTCCGTGCATTGTTTGCCTTCCGGGTCATGCAATTTGCAATGAAGTTAATATATTAGTTTAGTTGCATGCAATTAGTGGTCGTGAGAACAAACATTCACACACATACACACTACGTGAGTTGACTGTTACTAATTTTGGGCGTGAGAATGGTTCCCCCATGTTTTTATCGGCACTGTTTTGGGAGATTAGTTACTAATTAATTCTCTTTATTATCGATCATCTGAACTCCATTAGAGAACGATATGATATATCCAACAAATAATATCATAATAAACAAGTATAAAAGATGTTTTGTTTATTAGTATTAGTACCAATTAGTTTTAAATTCCGTGGGATGCACGGATGATAGATATTATAAAAATATATAGTATATAATTGAAATATTATAATTTATAATAATAATCAAAAGTAATTTATTAGTATTAAAATGCCATAAATAAGTTATTCTATTTTCAAAGTTTAAAATTCAATTTAAAATTACCAATACCTCAACTTCTAATTAAATTATTTTTCTTAAATAATTAATTATTTTCAACTCAAATTGAATTCTTTAGTTTAAATTATTTTGGACACAATCGAATTCATTGCTTTAATTTTTCTAAGATAAAAGATAATGCATTTATTTTTTTAAAAATGAATTTATTTTATTATACTTGTACATTGCTTTTAAAAATAACATATTATTGATTTATTTTTTAAAATATTATTCATTTTTAATTATGAAAAAATGTATTTAAAAATAAACTATTTTTACTTCTATATTATTTATTAGAAAGAAAACATTATTTATTTTAATCATACTAAAAAAATCTGCTTCTATAAATATGCTTATAAATTTAATCCTATTTCAACTTTGTTACCTTATATAACAAAGTTATAAGATAATTTTTTCTTTCTTTTAATCATAGTTAAATTAATAAAAAGTAAATATTAATCTTTTTTTATTCAAAATATATTATTTTTAAATTCCGAAAATGATAAATTATCTTTTAAATATCAATTATTATTTACTTGCATATTTTATTTTAATCATACTCAAATTTAAAAAGGAAAGATTAATCTTAATTTGACTCAAATTGAATTAATTATTTTAAATTATAAAAATAACAAATTATCTTTCAAAAAGTAATTACTTTTATTCTAATCATACTCAAATTGATAAAAATGAAAGATTAATCTTTATTTGACTCAAATTGAATTATCTATTTTAAATTGTTTTTAATCCATAAAATAACTACTTATCTTTTTGAAATAAAATATTATTTATTTTAATCATACTCAAATTGATAAAAAGGAAATATTAATCTTAATTTAACTCAAATTGAATTATCTCTTTGAAATTACTTTTTATTCTGAAAACAACAAATTATTTTTAGACAGAAATTATTGTTTACTTGTACATTATTTTTTAGAGAAAAATATTATTTATTTTCAGCATACTCTAATTGATAAAAAAAGAAAGATTAATTTTAATTTGACTCAAATTGGATTATTTATTTTAAATTGTTTTTAATTCCGAAAATTTAATTATTATAAGATAATTGAATTTGTTTCTCATCAAAATATGCTTATAAATTTAATATTCTTTTATTTTTTCTACCTTATTTAACTAATTATTATAAGATAACTTTTTATTTTGTGGAAATAAATTAGATTTGTATATATTACCTTATATAAAAATTTGACATATCATCATTCTATGATGCCACTTGTCGCAACACCGTACTTTATTTTTTATCTCTCCTTATATTATTATTATTATTATTATTATTATTATTATTATAGATAACTAATTCTTATTGTTAATATTTCTTTTTAAACAAATATGTAAATATATTATGATGGAAATCTTATCTGGATTTGAAATAATTAGAATGATTAGTTTAAATATTAGCACATATTGCATATATTAGAATTATAATTAGAATTTGATTTCTTATACATATATGTTAATATTTCTTTTATTATGCATTACTTTTTTAATCCCAAAAAATACAGTATTATAGATATTTAGACAAGTGTTCGGATATTATTAATACATTAGTAGTAGTTATAGTTAACAAATAATTATGCATACAATAACTCTAAGAGATAGATTGAGTTTTAACTCATATGTGCTAGGATTAGAAGAAATATTATTGTTATAAAAGATTAGGAGAAACTAACGTATGAATTACCTTGGATACATATTAAGAATAGGATTGTAACAAAATTTTAGTATACATTTTTTAATTCCAAATAAAATCATTATTATTACATATTAGGATTAGGATTTGAAAAAAAAATAGGATTATAACAAACTGTTCTTATACGTACACAAATCCTATTCCTAAAAAGTCTGGTTAGATCCTAATTAATAATTATATAGAAAGATAATATATATAAAATATTAAATTTTGTTTGTCATTACGTAAGTAAATATAAATATTCAATCTTTAAATCCTAATCCGAATTCCACTCCTCATACGTGAAGTTAGAATCATTTAAAATTTATAAGAGTTATATATGCTTAAATAATTTATTTCATTTCAAAGATAAGATTCCAATCCTAGTTAATATATTAGTATAAAATTATACATAATTCAATTTCCTAAAAAGTATGTTCCTATCTACTTTAAATATCTACATAGAAAGATAAGATATTTAAAATGTTAAATTTTATTTGTCATTACGTATATATATATATATATATATATATATATATATATATATATATATATATATATATTCAATATTTAAATCCTAATCCTAATTCCACTCCTCATATGTGAAGTCAGAATAATTTAAAAATTATGCTGAAAACAAGTGAAAACATATGCCATTTAAAGAAACCTTAATATATAAGAATTTTTAAAGATGGATCAAAATCTAAATAAATGTTACTAAAAAATAATGAAATTTAATTAACAGCGGTGCTTAGTAATAAAACTAATTGCTTAAATAGAAATATTTTATTTGAGCAAGAGTAGGAGTTTTAACCACATATAGAAATAATAAGATCCATAAAATTATTTTAGACTTTGTGTGCCATGTTGTTTTTAATTCTAATCCTAATTATGATTAATATGCGAAATATAAATATAATATAATACATTTTGTTACTATTTTCATAATTTTATTGTTAAATAAAAAAACATCATACAATAAAGGGTTAGCTACACAATCTGAAATAGAAAATATAAAATATAAAAAATGAACTAAAATCTATAATATAAGTAGGTATCTTGAAATGATTAAATCAAGAAAAATGACTAAACTAAATTAAATATAAGAAAGTAAATTTGATTTGAGTCAAGTACAAGTTTTAGAATTTTGTTATTTAACTTTTTAGTTTTGGGTTTGTTTAATATAAATATTAATAGTAAAAATTTGTTATATAAGATGACACTATATGTACAGTTAAAACTAAATGAGAATAAAAAAAGTAAGTTTAGTTTGAGTAGCAGTAGACTTGATTTTAATAACTAAAAAAATAATTGAAAACTAAATTAAATTTAACATATTAAGGTAATTTTAATTTGACTAAAAGTAGAAGTTTTAAGCAGAGAAAGCTAAGATATATAAAATTATTTTAAAATTTATGTGTAATGTAATTTGCTAACTCTAATTCTCATAAAACTTATTACGGAATATAATATATATTTGTTGTTATATTTTGAATTTTTAATAATAAAAAGTAATTTTATGACAAAAGTTTTATTATATAAACTTAAAATAAATTAATATTAACTTTAAATACATAAAATTTAAGTAGCTGGGGTTAGGAGCCTTTGTTTGATTGAATACAGAAATTATAGTATTTTTTTTAAAATTCATTATCAAT
Organism: Pontederia crassipes; assembly: GCA_030549335.1. NCBI lineage: Eukaryota > Viridiplantae > Streptophyta > Magnoliopsida > Commelinales > Pontederiaceae > Pontederia > Pontederia crassipes. The sequence goes on along the minus strand of CM060191.1, from coordinate 43,079,545 downwards.
AAGATATGTATATTTAAAAATAACAGAAGCTTTATTCTAAAACAATATATTTGACTGCAAATAGAAGTCTTTATTTTCAAAACATTATGGTGCATTTTGTAATTATATTTGTTATTTTAATCAAACTTATTAGGAGTCCCTTTATGATAGATTTTTTTTTCAAATTTCATTATATAATAAGATTTTTATAACCAAAATACAAATAGATTAAATACAAAAAATTAAATTAAATTTGAATAAAAGTAGAATCCTTAATTTTCAATTATTTCCAAATAATTGTTAATATATTAATAATATTTAGTTTCATAATTACTCATTTTATAGACAAAATTTCAATTATCATCTCCCAATAATTTAAGCTTAGAATATGTTGTAGTAAAATATATCATAATAAATTTATTATTATTATAGTGTTTTTATCAATAAATAGAAAAACCATCTTAAAATGAAAGTTTAGTCATATAAAGCCTAAAAATATAAAAAAATAAGTTCAAAAAGATAATTTAGATTTTGAATAAATGTTGGTGCTTGAATAAATATTTTGTATTTAATTATATAATTTTATATTCAAATATTATTTTTTGCCGCTTTTAAAAAAAATCATCAATGCATATTATCCCATTTATTTATATTATAGGAAAAAATATATGTAGAGCATTCGCTTTAATATAATCCATACAGACCTCTTGAAAATATATTTCAACATTTTTGAATGATGTGATTTATTTATTTTTTTACATCAAATCAACCTTAAATATTAAAAATACTTTTAATATTTTTTATATATCATAGTTATATCATTATTAATTTTTATAATGTGACTTAGCACTAGTATTTATTAATGGTTAGATATTATCAATAGTTTATTTATAATAAAGAGTAAAAATATTTTTTTAATAAAGTTTCACCATTTCTACAAGTTATTATCTAAAAATAATTTTTTTTATGACACATCACACTCTACCATCCATCTCTCATTGTAGGATAATTTTTTTTATCTCATTCATTCTTTCGTTAGTTAATTGCGTCCCAACAGCTTGCAGGACAATTCGACCTTACCCAACCGATGAGATGAACCCCACTCTTCTCTTATCAAAGGAAATAGAATCTTAGCCACAGCCCAAGTTCTCCTTTTCAAGAACCCTTTTAGTTCCATTTATGAGCATAAAATAAAATATACCACACCTCAAACAAAAACATTAATGTGTTGCTTTTCTTTCTTGCAAAACGATTAATTAATATTCTTTTTATTCATATTCCTTCCTTTCCTGTCATGCGCTTCATATAGTACATATAAATCATTTGAAACTCCCCAAAAAAGAACCAAAAAAAAAAAAGAAGACTGGTGTATATACTCCGATGAATACGGAATATTTTAATGCCATTTTCAAAGAAGAGAGAGAGAGAGAGAGAGAGGAAAGAGAGGTGGGTTGTTGTCGTGTGCGCCTCTCCCAATCTTCTTCTCCTCCTCCGATCTCGACCTTGACCTCGACCTCGACCTCTACCTCGACGAGAAGAACCTTCTTCTTCTTCTTCGTCCCGTCTCCGCCTTCGCATTCGCCGCCTTGATCCTGCCCTTCTCTTTCCTTGTAAAGAGAGAAGAAAGGCTTTCTTCATTATTCATAACTGCCCGCTGGAAAGAAACCTTTCGGTTGGGAATCTTGACGAACATCTTACCTGTAAAGCCGGCGACGACGACGCCCGCTCTCTCCTCTTATCCTCCCCATCATCATCTCTCCCCTTCGGGTCGAACGCCCGTCGTCCAGATTTTTTTTTCTTTTGGGGGAATCGAATCGATCGAGTGATCGCCTCCGGCGGGATTCCGATCTCGGTTGTTCTGCGAGGTGGAGGTGCGATCGGAGGCGCCTTTTTTTGTCGATTTCGTCTGGAGGGGGACGAGGATGAGAGTTGGACGCTGATTGATTATGGAAGTTGCTGTCCTCGTTGACAATTATGACGCTTTACGTTGCTCGCGAGGCTTCCAAGGTCATCAGTCATCACCTTCTTTGTACTCTCCCTTCATTTTATTTCTATTTTGTTTGTTATGTGCTTTATGTCTCTGCTGAGTGTTTGATGTGTGTTTGCAGCTATGGAGGAAGATTTCAATGGAGACGTCCGTGGAGGTTCAACTTCTCATTGAGAAGTGGAAACTTCTTCTCGCTGGTATCGTTTTCCAGGTACCTTCACCTTTTTTCCCCTCTTTTGTGAGCTCTTCTGCGCGCCTCTGGCAGTGCTTCATACTTAGGTCGATTCTTCATTCTATTACTTTCCATGGTTACAAATACTTTTAACAACTAAACTGATCTCTTTTGTTGAGTATCTTAGTTGCATTGACAGAGCGCATAATTCAACACGCTTTTATTCAGGGTACTTCTGTGTGTCACGTGAATAATTTCCTGGTTGGCAGCGTAGATGGACATGACACTGATCCTCTTATCATTTTGAGAATTTGCACCAAGACTGAAATGTAGTTCCTTTGGTTTCTCAGACGAAAGACCAACATGAAGAAAAAAGTTACAAACCTAAACCAAACACTATTTTGCAATGTTACGTCTGCATTAGGTTCTTCTTCAGTTTGTTTTGAATACTGGCCAAACTTTCTTGGTCAGCTTATTTTTATGGTGTGTCATGTTGCAACTTCTACAGAAGCCTCTTTTCTGTTTCTACAAAGTTCATGATTATAATTTGCACTCATTGTCTAATCTGATTGTTATGTTCTTCACTCTGATTTGTTTTACGTGATTCTGTGAAAGATATCAAGTAAACAGGCATAATAGCACACATCATATACAACAACAACAACAAAGCCTTATCCCACTAGGTGGGGTCGGCTACATGGATCATACGACGTCATTCCGCTCTATTAGTATGTCAGATATCACACCCATCATAATAGCACACATCATATGCTCTAAAAAAAAAGCGCCCATCATATCATATTACCAAATGAAGAAAAAAAAACTTGACATTAAGGCAGATATGCAATTCGGAAATAGTGATGTCTATGTTTGAGATAGTTATTTTACCACTAGTTATATTAGGTATTAGATGCATAACTTATGATTTGATTTTGTGGATGTCTAGTATATTCATGGCGTGGCTGCACGAGGTGTTCATTATATACATCGTCCAGGGCCTACCCTTCAAGATCTTGGCTTTATGCTTCTTCCGGTGAGTTTAATTTTGGTAGATCTTCTGCATAATTATTTCAGCTCAATGATTGTGAACTTAATTTGCCATGCTCTTGTGATTATAGGAGTTGGGCAAAGAACGGGGTTACATCAGTGAGAGCCTGTTCACTTGCATTTTTATCTCGTTTGTGCTGGTACCATTTCTTTTAATATTGTTAATAGCTCTGTTTTAACCAGATGTATTATGCATATATCCATTTATAAATATTTTCAAAGTTTTCATCTAAAACATCATAGTCCATGACGGATTTTTTTTTTTTTGAGAAGATAAAGGATGTGAGCCAGGTGCTCACATCCATGTTTTATTCATTATAAAAACTTGTATCTATTACAACATATCTTATAAGTTTCTAGTTGCTATTAGAATGTTATCAACATAACACTTTTCTCCCTTGAAAATGCAATCATTGTGTTGTCGCATAACGACCATAAAAGTGCAATTGTTTTGATTCGTTGTCTTTTTTATACAACAACAACAACAAAGCCTTATCCCACTAGGTGGGGTCGGCTACAAATTCGTTGATCCATGTTCATAAGATTCGACAGGGTTTTACGTTGGCTGTCGGGGCCTAACACAACTCTCCTCCTTTATCCGGGCTTGGGACCGGCTATAAAACATAGGCGGAGTTGTCTTTTTTATACATATATGTGTAAATTATGATCCCTCTAGTAGTCTCCATATTTTGTAATATGCTCCATCATTATCTATATTTATGTGACCAATTTAAATTTCTCTTGTCATATTGCTCTAACTTAATTTTTGTTCCATTAAACTGATGATGTAGTGAAGTAATGATTGCTTTCCTTACATTTTTGTGACCTATGTTTTGTAATTTCTAATGTTACTGATATTTTGTGTGGTGCATATATTTCCCATATTGATGTTTTTGACATTTTCCCTTTACTATTGGCAGTGGACATTTCATCCTTTCATTTACCATAGCAAACGTTTCTACACTGTTCTGCTGTGGCTGAGGGTGTTGGCTTTCTTAGTTGTAGGTTTAAATCTGGTCATTACTTCTGTAGGTGTTCCCTCTCATTTTTATCTCATTTTCAATATGTTTTATTCAGGTTTCTCAGGTATTGCGAATAATAACGTTCTATTCTACTCAGCTCCCTGGTCCTAACTATCATTGTCGTGAGGTAAAACATAAGCGAACGTGAGCTATCCTTTTGGGACTTAAAAAGTATCAGTTCTATAAGCCTTTGATTTCAGTAATTGAATTTCATGCACTTGAATATTCTTTTGAACTATGAAGGGCTCAGACCTTGCCACATTGCCACCACCAAAGAGTTTAGTCGAAGTGCTCCTTATCAACTGTAAGAACTTCTACTTTTTTCCTTTGTATTATTGCTAATTAAGGTGGATACTTGATTATATCGTTTTCTTTAATTTATTCTTGCAGTTCCACGTGGAGTAATTTATGGTTGTGGCGACCTCATATTTTCATCCCACATGATATTCACCTTGGTTTTTGTGCTTTCTTACCATAAATATGGGTCCAAAAGGTAGACTTTTGAATTTTGTAACATTATTCCACAGTGCAACAAGAAGTTGAATCAGAAATATCTGTTAATATATATTCATATTACAAGTGATTATTTGGAGAAATTTGAAATACAAGAACATAAGTGCTAAATTATTGGCACCTGATACATTTCCTGTAAGTGCAGGTTTGTAAAGCTGCTAGCATGGTTATTGGCCATAGTTCAAAGTGTACTCATAATATCTTCACGGAAGCATTATACAGTTGATGTTGTTGTTGCTTGGTCAGTTGATGCTTCGTCCCCTGAATTCTTCTTTGTTTTAGTGGGCATTGTCATTTGTAAGTTTTCTTTTTTTGACTTTTCAGGTATACTGTTAATTTGGTGGTATTTTTTGTTGACAAGAAGCTGCCAGGTAAAGATATTTATTTAAAAAAATGTTTGTTGCATACTTTATACTGCCTGCGAAGTTAAATATCAAATATTTTTCTTCCTTCAGAAATGCCTGATCGCAGTGTTGGGCAACTTACATTGCTTCCATTAAGCGTCAAAGATAAGGATGTTAGATCTAGGGAAGACCTCAAATTATTGAATGGAAATTCAGTGGATTCTGCTGATAGGGTATGGCATTTCAACCCGATCTATTTTGTTGTGTTATGCAGTTGCTTTTTTCTCGTTTGGAAGCGGCATTGATCAAATAATTTCTGGCTGATGTGTGATAATCTGATTGAAGCTTTCTGAGAATTGCATTATTTCCAGTGTTTGTAGTGGGTATATAGTTGTTGACTCATTGTAACATTGATTTTTCATAATTTTTTTTTTATTTCGTGTTTTTATCGCGTGGCTGTGAAGCATGTTGCCAATTCTGCTCACTTGGTTCAATGTTAGACAAATCTCATGCCATTGATTCAAAAATTGGTCCATGTGGTTGAGTACCATGAATGCCCTTGTTTGGAACACATCATTTACTTAGGTGAAGACTGTTAGTTTCCAAACTGTTTCCTATGCTTGTATATCTCTAGGTTTTCAATTTTTTGTTCTCCATAACATCAAATGCTAGTCTTTTTTTGTAAAATAATGTCAGTGGCTTGGATATTTGAGATAGAATTCAGCCAAAAAGAACAATTGTGTTGGGTGCCGCAATTTTTCTTTTCTGAAATAAGAAAGTAGTGACAATACGCCAAATTATCTGTTATTTACATGTGACGTCTCCTCTTATAAAAAACTGCAACCAATTCTTAGGAAACCAGTTTTTTATTCTTTTTTTTTGTTTTTTCTGCAAATCAATTTGTAGGAGTCATAATAGAGACTTGATTCTGCTTTATTTTGTAGATATTATTTCAATCATATATTTTTGGTTTATTTCGGTTTTTATTTGGGTAACCAGAATGTTTTGCCTTTTCCAGAGACAGAGAACACAAATGAATGGGAAACATTCAGATGATGGAAGCCATAACCACTCTGAAACGGCAAATGGGGCATAGGCGGCCTTGTCTGTGCTCTTGTTGTTTTGCTGAGGTGGATTCGAGCAGTAATGATAACTTGTCACGTCCGATTGTAGTCTAACTGTGTTTCCTCGTCATCGTTCTCATCAGTCAGTCATACGGGATGACAAGATAGGGTGATTACATTTGTCCAACACAGATTCCCCAAGGATCAAAGCAGTTTTTTTCTTGTTCTTTTTATCTTCTTTTTATTCTAAAATGCCACGTCTACTGCAATTCTTTAAGATCTACAACTAATTCTTTATCAATTCGTAAAAAAAGGCATGATCCAGTGTCAGTGGTGTAGCAATAGGCCCCCTTCTGTATGGAAACATGCAGCCTGTTGTTACTGTACATATTCGTAAAACCTACCTCTTGTCCTTTCGTTTGTTTTAATTTTTTTAAGTTAGTTTTTTTCTTGTTATTTTGTTGTGGATACTTGTGAAATTCGCCCCTTTGAACCTCCGATATTTCTTCATGTCAAACTTGGTTCTTGTGATGTCAAAAGCAAATTTTTTTCTGATGATATCATGTCTTAGTCTCATGAACATTCAAATATTTTTCATCTATAGTCATGTTCTAAGAATTCGTACATTCTTTTGCACATTTCTGACATCTAAATCAACAAAATGATGGCAAAAGAAGAGCTGGCTGCTAATAAATACCTTTTTTTCCCTTCAAGGTGATCATAAAAAAATCAACATTTTTATTCGAGTATGAATAACTGTTTCCTCCCAACAAATGGGCCATATTGTTCAGACTAAAGTGTACTTTCAATACCCCCCAAAAAAACATCAGTATCAGTAAGCTGATCTACACATTGAATCAATGATAACTGAATAGTAGACCAAAATCAATTTTGTTTCTCCAATACATGCTGACTGCTAGTGCAAGCCATTGCTCAATTTTGATTCACCATATTAAGGAGTAGGTGAGTATCATTCCTCGAGAAAGAAATCTGCCTTCAAAATGCACCAGCAAACATTACATCGGTGGCCGATATGAAGCAAGTACTTGTCCAACTATTCCTGTTACCTGAATTTCATAAAATGGGACCGAGTGCTGATTCATGCTCCACATTAAATGTAAAAATTGTAACTACGGCAATCGTGGGAATGATTGCAAGAGCAAATTGACAAGAAACTTGGATCCTATACTTTCTTCAAATCACATGACAGGAGCAAGGAAAGGTAATTAAATGCATGCAGGCATGTGATTGTAATAGCCAAAAGTTCCGGCAAAAAGGTTGACGTCGATATTCAATTTCTAAAGACCTACAGTGGCAATTGAAAGTCTGAATGTTCTGTTACTTTGAGCAGTTCCGTCATAGATGGCAGCCATCAGTTGGAACAACAGAAGGTAACCCAAGTAAACTCAGGACAAACAGCTTTACTGCACAATTCAATTTTCCTAGTCGATTCGAACAACGCTTTCAGCAGAAACAGGAGGAAGGTTGGCTAGTAAGTGCTAAATATATAACTTGTCTTACTTCTTTGACCGTACGTGTGCAGAATGATTTAGCTAAGTTAAGCTTAGCATGAAAAGAATCATGCAAATGATCAATGTAAGAAAACTGATAAGTTGTTACCACTATGTATCTAAGTCTCTCTAGAGAAAATTATACCCCCGGAGGTCACCGAATGAAATCTAGGGTAAGCTGTGAAGTTGGCGTAAATCAGAGGTCGATGATATTATGCATTCTGCAAAGACTGTTGGTGAAGTCATCATTTTAAGGATCTCACATGGTTGCAGTCATCTAACCTCCAAGAAGAAAGTGATTGAATGATTCACAAAACACAACCATTAAAAGGTTAACTCACCTGCAAGTACTTTGAAACACAACGATCTATGCAACTATTTTCACCAATATAGAGTTCGGTATCCTTGTGCCTGGAGACGCAAACAACATTAAGGACCCTCTTAAACGACTTGATAACATGTGGATTAACGGAGGAAAAGAAAGTGCACCTCTTTCCAACACATTTTTCGAAACATGTCTGCGCAACCCTGCAAAAGTTGAGAACAGTTGTCTTAAGAAGCATGGCTAGTCACCAAATGATTTCCTGGTCGGAGTGTAGTTCGACCTTATTTGTTCTTGCGAAGAAGGAGATATAACTTGCAGCATGGCTGGATATTATTCACCAAGTATTCAACCTACCTATTAAAGTTATCCATTCTGTATTCCACTTCTTTCTCTGCCAATCCTAATATCTGTACCACGGAAAGAAATATGTACCACTATCAAATTGAAAATTAGAAACAGGAGATTGACTCGTTTCGGAATTGTTGCATCCTCACAAGGCAACATTTCTAAAAAAAAAAGTCTCCAAAATCTAAAGAGAGTTTTTACCTATCAAACATCACAAATAATTGGCATGAGTTCCAAAGTCCAAACATCAGAGAAAGAAAGCAAAATGAAAAAAAAAACGATCAGATTTTGCAAGTTTCCTTGAAAATTTCTCGTGATTTTTTACAACAATGAGAAGCGATTCCCGTTTGGATTTCCCTGAGAACTCAATTAAAATCGAGATTATTAGGAGGCTTTGGAAAAGGAAGGAATTGCAACCTTCTTGTCATTCTCAGAAGTAGGGATTGGTTCGAATTCCGCTGACATCTTCCCACGAACTGCAACACCGTCTATGCAACAACGGCGTAGGCTTCACTGTGACCAAATCGTTGACGGGAGGGAGGGATGGAGAGAGAGAGAGATGAATTTGAGGGTTTAGGGATTTGGAGAAGAAAGAGGCGGCTCACAGAGGTGGGTTTGGAGGAGGTGCAGCGTCGCCCTCGAGTGTTTTTGGTTGCGGTCCAGTCGAATCGGAGCCCGATGGCCGATGGGGTTTCACGGTCTGATGTGTCTTGGAGAGAGAGAGAGAGTGTGTGTTCAGTGCGTAGAATTTAATTTTTTACGTAGAGAAAGAATATATCATTCGAAATTAACATCATAATTAGTCGTACAGAGGCTCGTCTGGAATTTCTAAATTTTTTCTCGGTCAATCACTGAATCGGATCGAGATCGGATCTTAAAATTGAGATCCGTATTCCGACTCAATATTATATATTATATTAAATATTAATATATAATTTAAAAGTATTATATTTACATTTATTTTAATTAAAATTTTATAATTTATTATATATATCAAACATACATCATATTATATTATTATATATGTTATTTAATTAATAATTATTATATTCATATAATAGTATTAAACATTTTTAAATATTATATTTAAAATTTTTATTAATCATGATCAAATCGGAATAATTAGAAATGTCTCGATTTTTATCCCGATTCGACTGGAATGTTCCAACCTAGTTTGCCTCGAATTTCTCAAAAAGAGACCCGACTTTGGCAGAGATTGAGTTTGAGTCCGAAACACTTTTTGAGAAATTAGGAGCAAACCGGATCGATCGGGATCCGGTCCTAATCTCGGTTTTTCTCATCTCTAATTACATTTTTATTAATTGGGGAGTTGAAAGGTGGACCCCACTTTTCGAATATACAATAGTAATAAAAAAATAAAACCGGAAAAATATTTTAACATTGATAATTATTCATCTTAATCGAGAATAAAACTCTCCAATGGGAAAATTTTGCGTATCTTGTGTTATATGATTCGGCTCAAATTCAATATCCTTTTACTAGAAAAAATATTGACTTTAAATCTTTCAATTTTCACTCGAAAATTATGACATACATAATGGAGCGTCCACATATACAAATTTGTTATTATTATAATATTAACATTAAAGTAAAAATATAATGGGCGTCCTCTCTTTTAAAAGAATGACACCGTGTTCTCATCTTATTCACTAGATGAATTGTGAATCAAATAAAAAATTAAATAAATATGAACGAAATATAATCGATACATTTTTAATCTAATGAATAAAAAGGAATACGGTGACATTTCTTGGTCACCTATCCTTTCCAAACATTAATTTAAAAACTTTAAATGATACTATTATTTAAATTGGAATTTGTTTTTTTTTTCTGTGCATATTATAATGTCAAGGGAGCCAAGTGGGTTAATAAATATAGTTTGCACAGAGAATAAAATTGAATCACACTCGCATCCGAGCGATTGAGATAAGGAAAAAGAAAAAAAAAAGAAGAAATAAGAAATTATTTTTCGATGTAATCGTATTGCTTATACTACCAATAAAATACTAATAATATAACAAGGGCGGGGTGATTAACACTTCTTTATTGTTTAAGTAAGGTTTTTTAATCGCGTTATTATAAAGAATATTCGATGAAAACTCAACCTTAAATACCTATCATATTAGTCGAAATTGATGGTGGACTGAGATTTTAATCTACGATTAATAAATTAATGCCGTGTGGATTGAACGATGAACTCCACTTTCTCAATACTAAGGTGGTAATGAAAAAATATTAATAATATAATAAATTAAATTATATTGTCTCCAAATTTCAGAAAAAGAATGCCCTAATGACGCCACCTTCAGATAAATTCAGTCATCTTAACGAAAGAATTGAAAGGGCACAAGTTTAAGATGAATTCTTTCTAAGTTCAAAGTATTTCAAAGGAACCCGGAAAATTTATTCATGTGAATAATTTTAGGACGAATGGGTACAAATTTCATCCTTCCACCCCTATTTAATCACTTTTCTTTTTTAATTATTCATTCATTCCATTCTCCCTTAGTGCACTTTGTGCAGAGGACCAAGGAGAGGTATTTTGACGTTGACAAAGTGAAGAAAATAAATAACAACAAAGGAGAAATGTGCAGGAACAAAGGAACGACAAAAAGAAATAAAAATCCAATGAAAACATGTGTTGATGATACTTTTATCATGAAACAAATTTTCTCGTGGTAGAAGAATACTTATAACTTTGATTTTTTTCTGCACTAGATAATTTTTTTTATCATTATTATCCTATTATACTACGATTTTAAAGTAATTTAGTGTATAATATTTACATTTCATTTTTGGACAAATGTAATTCAATTTTGCATTTAATAAAATTTCTTTATGACAATTTTTGAACAATATTTTCTATCTCATAACATATATATATATATATTAAGTATTTTGTATGCTTTTTTATTATAGAGTAGAATTTGACGTTCTTTGACTCAAAAAATCGATGCAAACAACCTTCTTGGGGTTCAATGCAATGGCAATTATTGTGTATCCATCAATATTACTGATCCAGTTCGATTGAGAATGCATTTGCCACCCCAAGAACTCGCATTCCTGGCTACTAGTTCTTGCATCCGCCATGGTAATACATTCTTAACTTGAGATCGTTTGTAAAGAGGATTATCTGGAAACTTTTGAACGAGTGATCTCAAGTAACTGATCACACTGCTACACGAGGTAATAAAATTTATTCAAAGAGAGGTTTTCCCGAGAGAAATCAACTGATGCACATGTGACTACAACTCCTTGATAGGAATTCTGAATTAGTACCATGAGATTCAGGATTAGTTACATGACAAAGAAGAACAAACCCTGAGCTGCCTGGATATCCACTCGAGCTGCTGACATTAAAAACCGTGTTGAGCACGAGACTTTGAATTGAATGAATGATAGGACAGTTCGAGATCCCCACTTTGGATCCAAATTAAGACAATAGGACCTTTAAGTTCACAATCATAGATAATTCCCCTAATTGGCGGACCACTCAACATGTTCTTATTGAAGTTCACCATCTCAAGTGTAGATTACCTTGATAGCATTGTAAAGTTTGACCAATTACGAGTTACAATGTCAAAGTTAGTGCCGACCGAGGCACACAAACATGGATATTATATGCGAAACAGCATGTTCATTGAGCATAAAATTTCTTATATTGTTTTCTTTATTCTTATACAAATTACATTAAACAATCAGCTAATGAATAATTCAAAACATTCTGTGTAGATTACCTGCTCGGTTGCTTATATGTCAGTTGTTAGAATTCTAAATCCGGGAGTTCCATCAATCGATCAGGAGCTGGTATATAAACATAAACATTAGACAACATAAATTGGTCTATAACTATAAGAGGATTGTTCAGAGAAAAGAATAGGAGAAAACTACAGAACAAATTATGTATTGGAAAGTTGATTCTCATTATAAATCTCATACGTAGCAGCAGCATATATATGAAGTTTGTTTTCGGGTTAACAAGTTTTCTTTTACAGGGGAGGTAAAAGAACCAGTTTCCAAGGTATAAGAAACATCCTTTTACTAACAATTTTTTTTTTCCAGGGGAGGTAAAAGAAACAATCATCAGAATCAAATTAAGATATCACGAGACACATAGCTTTGAGATCATAATGGATTAAATAATCTTCCCACACAGATTGCATTGATTGAACACGTAACTGAACAATGTTATTATACTATGATTCGTACATAAGAGTTAAATTGTGGAGAGATAGTGGAATGGGTAAGGGATGACAGCGGGTAGTTATGATCATGTCTTGCAGTTGTGTTGATACCGAAGAAGGCAAGCATTAATTGGCTGTAATAGATCTCTTGTGGTGCCGACTTTACAGATCTTAAATCTTTGTTTCCTAAAAATTAAGTTATCACTCCTAATTTCAGCATGGAAACTATAATATTTGAACTCCATGACAAAGAACATAGTTGATACTTGATAGGACATATTATGGTGAGAGTATCTATGCATATTTTAACTGTTAGCTAAAAAAGGACATAGTTGCCCAGAACCAGTTTCCAAGGTGTAACATACCTCCGAAAATGAAAACTACAAGCTTAAGTCAAGTTGTTGGCCTCGTCATTGTTGATAGACCACGTCCAACAGGAGTGACTCCATAATTGCCCACTTCAGGCTCCCTATCTCCTGAATCTGTGAATCAGCAGTGAAGTCAGAGAAACTGGGGAATAGCAAGAGCAAAAATGAAAATACATGCCCTTAAAAACAGCCTGGGAAAGGACAAATAAGTGAATAACCACCAGTGAATCACCGAGGGGAATGGTCTCGGTGACATGTAAAGAAGGGAAGAAGCTGGAATGTTAGTTCGTGCATAATAGCTACTATAAAAGCATGTCGAGAAACTGGACTACATCAAGACAACACAACAAAAAAATTGAAGATCTTTGACTTCTAATGAAGTATAGAACAACAAAAATTTTTTTCCAAGAAGCAACCTGCTTGGCATGACGAAATATTTTTCTTTTTGAGAAGCTTGGCATGACGAAATTGAAGAAAATAATGAGTGAGATTAAAGAAACTCGTGGCCTCTTGCTTTACTGCAAGATTATTGTCAAAGGAAAAAGCTCAACTTGAGTGACAAAGATTGAAAGGAAAACATTGTAACCTAATTTCCCTTGACTTCATAAAAAGGAAAGTGGAAAGGTTTTCCAAATGGACAATTCTATAATAATGTTTTTACTATTTACGTGGTAGCAGAACATACATACCAAAGGAATTTCTCATGAAAAGAGAAGTACACTAAGCCAGACCTATTAAGGATGAAAGAAAAAGCAATGCAACCAGAGGTTTTGGGCCAATTTTGAGCCAAAATATTTTGTCTTTGATGTAACACATTATTATTCATTTTAATAAAGCAGGATGGATACAACCCTGGTAGCTATCCTTTTTTGCTTCCAAAATCCAAAAAACTTTGAGCCAATAGGGATCAACATTCTAATACAGAAAAAATGTGACAAACTTGAAATTTTATTACCTGCAACATGATGCTTGTAGTGCCAACATTTAAAGGAAATATTAAATTCTAACCGAAATTGTAGATTATAAAATACCTAAAAGGGACTAAAAAGTAAAATTCAATTTCTTGATACAAGTTGGATGACTCAGTAGCCATCCTTTCTTAAAGAGGGGACTAGAAACTTCCTAATCTCACATAAGAGTGGCAATGTCTTACCAAACATATCTTCTCCTGCTTGTGCACCTGCAACTCCTATGCATGAAAATAAAGAAGCATCGTCCACTTTCAAGTGTTCATAAGCTACATATATGTCCTCAATTGTTGCAGCTTCATACAGTAAAGGCAAGTCTTTGATGCAGGATATGTCCTATATTTGATAAGAAATCTTAGGAGCACAAACAAAGGAAATACAAACCCTAAAAGGAAAGAAACAGACTGAAACAAAGAAAAGCAGATAAGATGGAATTAAGAGATGTCCGTGGCTACTTTGCTTCGTGTCAAACATAATACACAAGAAAATTGACGCAAAAAATAAGGAATTAAGTCGATTTCATAGCCCAAACTAATTATTAAAATGCTACCACTCACTAGCATGAGACATGCTGAATGTGGCAATTAAACCATTGCAACAGTCATACTACATGCAAAAAAGTCCAAATCCAGGAAAACCCAGGAATGATACTGCCTACTACCTGGTGAGTACAAGAAGTTTGAAACCCCAAAACCTTAAAAAATGACAGAAAAAGAACAGTGTGTGTGGGGGAGGGAGGGAGGGGGAGAAATTTTCATGTATTCTGGTATATTAAGAGGACAAAATCATAAATCTTTACCATCCTTCCTTTTTTTCTATTGCTTGCCTCCTGGACAATCCAGAGAATCCAATTTGGAATTTGAGAGACATGTAAATATCAAGAAAAGATAAGTCTTGAAGGCAGGGGAGTGAACTACAATGTTTTAATTAGGTGTAACCTATGATGAGATGCTAAGTGGTTTTTTAACACAGGATTGAGCCATTATCGATGGAGATACCTTCAGATTTGTGATCTTGAAAACTACATAAATTAACTAAATATTGGAATGACACAACCACAGAAATGTGCCAAATATTCATGCTGAAGTCAGTTTACCTTCCGGGGAATGGCAGAAGTTTGTAAATAGGAAAGCAATCCTAACCAATATGCATTTGACTTTGTTTCAGATTCATGTCGCATAATTAATGTCCGCTTTGCCTGCAGCAAGAAGTATGTTGATCAGATGGTACCCATTAGAATTTAACTAGTGCAAGTGTAATCACATGAAGTCAGGAATAATGTTAACCTGAAGCAAGATAATTTCAATAATTTTATTGTAAAAGGCAGATACAAGAAATGAATTTCTTAACCTCTTCTTTTCTGAGATGAAAAACTATGGAAACATCTTATTTGTAATAACTAATGTCACAGTGTATAAATATATTTTTGAAGGTACATAGTGTATAAAAATTGCACTAAATAATGTTTCAAATTTTATTTTCTACGATCAGGACCACTTCTCTCACCAAGTATTCGTCCTAAACTATAATACTAGCAAAATATGTAATAATTAATCCAGTTGGCATTAGTCATTAAACAAAATAGAAATCATCAACCATAACGAGCAAAGATAACTAGGTTCATCAACTTCACCAACCCGATCAAGCTCTTTCTGGGAAATCTTGTTACTCTGTAGACCCCTTAGAACGCTCTTACATGCATCAACAGCTTTGGTCACCTGAGTCAAAGAGAACATAGGATGTCACATCTGCAGATTTCTTCAAGCATGACAAAAGGCCAAGCAGCAGAGGAGTTTATAAGGAACATTACCTTACTTGGGGTAGATGTTACTGATACGACATACCATCCAAGTTTTAGCCTATCGAAAAGGCTAACCTCGAAGGATACATCATATGTTAAGCCTAGAGTATCTCTAACTGTTGTGAAGAGCCTGGATAATGCATAATGTCAGTGTTGGCTCAGATATGGAGAGAAAACAAATAAAAGATTATGAATGTAGCTCCAAGAAGCAACACTGGGCTAGCCAAGAAGATAGTAAGTATGAAACTTATGTAGCTCCAATAACAAAAATGTATGACTTTCTGATTCCATACTGAATGAATTGCCCATTGCTACTACAATGATATCTAGAAAAATGACAAGAAAACTAAAGGACACAATTATTCTACTCGAGAGTTTTGCTGAGAGAGTGGTAATATTTTGCATAAGCTAGCATCCATCACTATGATATCAAATCATGTACTTGTAGCTGCCATAGAAAAAGTATTAGCTATGTACAGTCAGAATAGGCCACAAAATGTATGTATATTCTTTTGGAAATTCTTCAAAACCAATTTTATGTGCACGAGGGACCTAGTAGTAGTTTAAAGCTTTGTTGGCATACTAGGCCATTTCTTGGCCAGCGATCAAAAAGCGTACCAGTTGGGCATGGCCCAGCACAAAACAGAATTCTTACTAGATATTATCTGGAACAAAACCACCATTTACTGAAACTTCGGCATGGGCCACAATCCTCTAAATGTCTAGTAGTGCAAATGGTAGGAACTTTGAAATCAATTTCAACTTTGTTAAACAATTAGGATGTGAAAGAAACAATGAAAATGATTTTCTCTTGTTTTCTTCTAGTCCTTTTGATTCCAGGATATGTGTTTATGTTTCCAGATGAGAATTCCTTTATTTCACCTTATAATTACTATTTCTTTTTCAGATCTACAGCAACCAAGAAAGCCCATTTTCATGATCTTACCACATTGCAAACGACATCTGACTAGTTTTCACTTGTAATCAGAACCTATGTACTGTATTAGCATTATGTCAGTATTTAGTTATGGAATCAAGCCCATTTTCATGATCTTACCACATTGCAAACTCCGCCTATGTTTTATAGCCGGTCCCAAGCCCGGATAAAGGAGGAGGGTTGTGTTAGGCCCCGACAGCCAGCGTGAAACCTGTCGAATCTTATGAACATGGATCAACGAAGCGTCGTATGATCCATATAGCCGACCCCACCTAGTGGGATAAGGCTTTGTTGTTGTTGTTGTTGTTAGTTAGTTATGGAGTCACTTATTGAAAAGATTAAAAGATAAAACCCAGGCTGACAAAGGAAAATTCACTGACAAACAGCAAACTGAAAACTGTTGTGCTCAAAGAACGCTACCAGTAATCAACCGAGTTATTCCTGAAGCATATTTTCTTATAATGATATTTATTGTTTGAGTACCTTACCTCGAATTTATTATCTCAGCCAGAAGACCCAATGTGATACCAAAGAAGAGATGATGATTTTGAATACCCCTTCCATCATTATTTCCAACCTCCCCTGGCCTTTGAATTGGCATCTCTGAAACAGAATCTTTACCTGCATTGTAAAATTAACTATATTTAGTAAAATAATAGCTTGCAAAAACTTCCGTACAAACTGAAAGCTCACAAACAAGATATCACAAACTCTGTTTATAATTATTGATAAAACCATTATAATTCCCGATAACATTGGACAAATAACGTTTGATAGCTTCATGGCATACCATTGAAATCACACCTTATGTGGTAACTGGCAAACACTTGTTGAAAATACATTTAAAAGGAAATAGGATTTCCTGATTTCTTCAGAGAAGCAATTTCAGATATAAAAAATGGTTTCTATTGGGGGATAAAAGACAACTTACCATCTAGATGTGAAATATTTTTTGAATCAAAAAGATCTTTTCCTTCAACAGTGTATCCCCAACGGTTTGGTGCTGGGCCAGCAATATATGCACATGCTCTCTCATCAGTATCCTTCAGGTGTATCTGCAAATTCACCAGTAGGGTTTCAACTGTATTATCCCATGGAATCAAGAGACGAGAATATCTATGGGATTAACTTTTTCTCAACTCCTTGTGCATGCCACATCAAGAACACTAGCGCATGATTACAAGCTTCAGTTTAGCAGAGAAGTAAGCAAAATAACCATCATTTGTGTGACCAACTTGACAAAGAGATTAACTCATTTGTGCCACCATGAAGCTGCCCCAAGGCTGGTTATATCAACATGTTTTTCCCAAGCATAAAAATAAATCATAAGTTTTAGTAACATTTCTAATAAGATGGATTACCATTTTAAAAAAAAAGATGGATTACCAAACAAGGTTCAAAATCAGCTAAAGCATCGATTCTCCACTGTAGTTTGCTAGTGGCATTCTTAAAGCTTTGTACCAACAGTATTAAATAGATATTTTTTAGGATAAAACTTTTCTTAGTCTATTATGTTAGGCCTGCTTCACATTAAGGATGTTCATAGAGGAAAAGTGCTGCTTCAGGTATTTTGAAACCTATATCTTGAAGTTTCCCCACTAAAAAAAGGAACAAAAACTCAGTTTTGATCCTAGACTTTTCGTGAAAGATGAGCACATAAACCTTCTGACTCATGCATGAAACAAGTGCCCTGAACATGAAAGAGTTTGGACAAAAGAAAAAGTTGAAATTAGCTTGAAGTTACATACTTGCTGGAAATGCAGATCTGATGGGAATGGACGGAAGACAAATGGACTGATAGACTGCTCGATCTCAACACTTTTTCGCGCACTAACTGTCCCTAAATAGTCAAGTATACAAGTTTCGATATCCTCCTCAGTAAAATCTCCAACAATGCTAACCTGTAAGAATCAGTAAAATGTCAAAGGAAAAATAGAAAAAAATAATATAACAAATGTCGAGAACATATGATAAAAGCAACAAAATTCCAAAGTCAGTATTTCAAATTCAAGTGATTAAAGTGTCACCTCCATATTTTCAGAAACAAACTGATTCATTACAGCATCTTTTACTGACTGAAGTGTTAGCTTTTGCAATGACTCAGGTGCTGGTTCAACAAATCTCTCATCACCATTTAACATGGCAAGCATAAGTTTGCGAGCTGTAGAACGTTCTAAGCTTTTTGGTATTGAACGGTAAAATGACAAATATAGCTGTCTCGCTCTATCAAATGCATCTTCAAGCCACACACTGTGCTGCAAAAGGCCGGAAGAAACAAATATATAATTAACTTTGGGAAATCATAATAATGACTAAATTTCAAGAATAGCGTAATGCAATCAGGAAAGACATGACTTTGACTAAAAAAATAAGTGAATGATATAAACAGTTATCCTTTTCAGATCAACTGGTAACAAAAAAGATTTCATTGTCAAAATTATAAAAGAGAATTGCTCCCTCAACTCTGGGGTATTGACTAGTAACACAAATTTAAAATACACAAGATACAACATCTAAACATACTTTTTAAAGGAGAACATCTAAACATACTTAGAATGATCAAAGAAGCCCTTATTTACTACCACATAAGACGTCAACATTTTAGAAGTTCTCTCAGATGTTCTAGTGAAATACAAGATTTCGCCTTATGAAAGGACGCTCATCCAGTTTTGGCATGAAAGAATGACTGATGACTGTGGCTATTTCAATTTTTGTTTTGAAGGGGAAAGGGGCTTATGGAATCATTAACAGTGGGGTTGGCTGCAACCGTGGAACAATAAAATCAATAAATAATTAAAGCCAAGACATTTTTATTCCTGTCCTTTTCTTCTTTTTCAAAATTTCCTCCTGTGCAATATTTACATTTTTATCTCGTGTTTTTATGTAATGTTTTATTTTATTTATTAAGAGTATAGACACCGATCTATTACTCGTCTCCTTAATCAAAAGAGAAGAAAGAATATCAAATCTAACATTCAAAAAATAAAAATTAACTGAGCATTACATTAGAAGCCAGGAGGATATGATTACCTCAAGCACCATATGAAGAAGCTGGAAGGCAGCACGCATCCCATTATCTCTAAGTGTAAATCTGAATTCCATAGCAATGGATTCCTCAGTGGACTCCAAAGAACAGTTTATTAAGTGATTAACACAAAACAATTCCACCTGGAAGAGAACCAGAACATTTTTGCATAAACAGAAAAGAGAAATCAGTTAGCTAGATATTTTTTTTAGAAGGAAAAGTTAGCTAAATAAAATTATCTAGGATTGGAACAGATTCATCGGCAGTCTATATAATAAATACTTCACTTGTCAGCAATCATCAACGCATTTGCTAGATAACCCTTCTTGATTTACATCAAGGATAAATGTTCATCTTGGATACATGTTCAATGTCATATATCACTATTTTGATTAACAATGGATTTTCGCTAGCTTGCCACAACATGCCGTGATGACCAATAGACAGTTAAGGTGGTTACTGGTGTAATTTCTCTGGCACATTTGGCATACATTTTTTGTGTATTTAAGTACTGAGGCTCATAAGCTCCTTTTATTGATTATATTAAAGGTTCATAGGCTCCGGTGTTTGGTCTCCCCGTTTCAAAGCACATTTGTCGGATCAGCGCTTCACCGACTTACTAGCCCTTCACCAGCGATTGGCCGAGATACGTCCGGACCAATCCAGGTCAGATGGGAGTCCTTCTCGGTGCGCAGCCTCTATATTCGCTTTCTTCCCTCCTCTACACTACCAGAGGATTTCAGGACGGATTGCAGACTCATTTGGCGTACTCGGATGCCGCTTAAAGTTAAGATCTTTGCTTGGCTTTTGCGGCGTGGACAGCTTCTTACCAGGACCTACAAGGCGCGTTGGGCTCCGCACAGCGATATTTCTTGCGTCTTTTGCAGCGAATCAGCCGAGGACATCATTCACCTCTTTTTCGATTGCCCCACATCTCGGGGCATATGGCAGCAGACTTCCATTGCGACATTTTCTCTGTCAGATCCTGAGTCCATATGACAGACCTTCCAGAGCATGTTGCATCAGAGACAAAGTTGGCGAGCGCAATTGATGACCTTCTTGGCCGGTGCCTGGGCCATTTGGCTTTAGCGCAACCGGATTATTTTTTGTGGGGAGCGATGTCAGCCTGAGTGTGTTGTACACCACATCTCATTTCTTAGAGAGTGGAGTTTTGGCTAGCTTTTCTGTTGTGACCTTGGTCACCTTTTGCTGCTCTCTCCGAGAGCTCTCACCTGTACATCTTCTCATACTTTTATATATATACATTGCTGGATGACAACCACAACTTTGGTAGTCATCCTTTTTCTGCTAAAAAAAAATCTAAATTTTCTAAGTACTCAAACAACTACAATGAAAAACCAAGGCGTGCATTCTTTTTTTATCAGAAGAAACATAAGTCACAAAAAAAAAATATTAGGAGGAAATATAAAGAAACAGTTAGGTAAGAGAAAAAAACATGCCAGATTAGCTCTGGCAAATTTGATTTAGTCATCCATATTATTCAGATCAAGTGTATCAAAATCATAATAACAAGCATCAAAATCTCAAAGTTGATAAAACAACGAGAATGATAAAATCCAGAACAACAGAATTTAAGAAAGAAGATAATTCCTCCATTTAATCAGAAAGAAACAAAAAATAAAAGGAAAGGAATGAAATATAGGAACAGAAAAAAAGGCGAAAAAAGGGAAGATAATTTCAAGTATTAAAAAAGAAGAATCGAGAAACAGGAAAAATCTCATACACGAATTTCAAAACCAGAACACAAGAAAAATAGAACAACATTAATAAAAAGAAATATGAAAATAGAATAAACATGAACAAAAAAAGCGGACAAAAGGAGAAATGCTTTCTCCTGTGTTTGGGTCCCTCGTGTGGTAAAAAGGACTGGAAATGAAGTGATAGAGGAAACAAAATAAAAAATGTAAGATCATGCTGAAGTGAAGAGCGGTTGATCGGTCTGTGCCTTGATAAAGTTTTAAGTGAGATATTTTCCTTTTCCTCTTTCTTTCTTTCAGGTTTTGCCCCATCAGACAATATGCTTCAACAATTGATTTTCCTTTTCACAATTTTAGTGTAGGGAGAAATGATGCTCCAGCTTCCATAAAACAAACAGACATTTCTTGTTGGACGCATGGAATCCTTGAACTTCTCTTGGTGAAGCGCCTCACTTGTATTTGTAAGAATGTACCAAAAGCCACAGAAAGAGGTCATTCACCTCAGTCATTAAATGCACTCCTACTTAAAAATTGTAAGCAGCACACTTTCAAAAGTGAGAACATGGTAGCAGTTACATGAATAGGGTTGAGGTGCAAAAGCAACTCTTGAGCGCATAAGAACTCTTTTTTCAAGAAAGCTACATCTGAATAGGCAGAGAATTCTCTACCACAAAATTATCACGAATATGATAAGATTAATTTTGCTTATAGATGTTAAGTTATTTACACATTTAGATGTACAACATTTGAGGAGCATAGACATCAAACCTATCAAATATTCATGTTCAAATTTAAAGCAGTATATCTATTATAAAAATGAATAAGAATATATACCTGTTCTCTTGAAAAATCACCAACACAACCGCCCTCACTTAGAGTTCGAACACCCACTATGACAGCTCCTTTTAATTCTGAACTCTCTGTAGCTCTTCCACCAACAACCATTAAACGCATTACACCACTCTTAACCTCATTCTTTGTTATCTATCACCAAGAAAAAATAACAAGCCATAAGAAAATAAATGGCACGCTCATAAAAATTTGTCAGAAACAGACAGAATGTATCAGACTTCTGTGTTTCAAGTCATAAAATCCTCAGTTTAACAGAGGTAAAAGAGGAAATATTTTCCCCTCCCTTCCTCCTCATTTACCTTTTTCTCCTGTTTCCCTCAACCCTCTTTCCCCTCCATATTCCATTTATCCAAACATACCTAATTGACTGGTACATGAGAGAGAATAATAAAAGAAATAATGAACCTCATTATTTTGTTGAAGGAATCTTGTTAATAGTTAGAATAAAAAAGATGTCTGGCACAAGCTCGGAATTGAAATCAAGAAATATGAATTCACTGAATAACAATGTACATCTTCGGCTGATATATCAATGAAACCATGCCTTACTGACTGTTTTTTTTAATCGAGAAAGGACGACTAGCAAAATGGTAGTCATCCAGAGTGCCGTACTGACTGTTAAGTGCAGTTTGGAATTTTTTTGGGGATGAAAAGGTGGGTATATCAGAAACCTACGCATGTTGACCCTGACTCGCTGTACAAGTACATAGGCTACAGGTATTAGGCAGAAACTCGCCCATATATGCTCAGTATAAGTGCAGCGCACATGCTAGAAACACTTTCTTCTTTTACCCACCAGTATGGGTCAATAAACACTGAGGCAATCCAAGGGTAGCACACCGCATGCGAAAGGAACTTTTAAGTCTTGGCTTTCTGGAGGGTGGTTCTATCTGTTATCCCAGTGCTTCGAAGGCTCTTTACATCATCTTTAGGCTCGGGAACTAGATTTCTCTTTGAGGAGGATGCTTGAACCTCCAAAGAGACTCTCAAGGTGAAGTTCCCAAGGCTGTATGCGTTAGCTCAAAATCGCCAAGCAACGGTAGCTTATTATTGGTCAGGATCTGTGCTATCCATGGGGTAAGGTCACCTAATTTTACTGGATCTTTATCAGATCAGCGCATTGAGGATCTGCTCCTCCTCCTTGAGAGCCTTGAGGGTTTGTGCCGGATAAGTCTCAGCCAGATTCATGGACATGGACCGCTGGTCACTTCTCAGTCAAGACAGCTACTTCACAGAGGGAATCAGTTGGAAGACAGAAATATGCGAACTGTTGCAGTCTCTTGTGGCAGCTAAAGGTTCCTCTCTGAAGGACATTTAGGAGTGGAGGATGACAGCAACAAAACATCACGTATGTATCCAAACAGCAACGTGCAACACCTATAGCATATCTATGGCACTCCGGTCACGCAGAAATGGGGCCATATTCAGAGGGGGACAATGTTATGTGGAGAACATGATATTGATGGCACATCACCTGGTGCGACACTAGCGAACAAGCAACGGATGAATTTTATTCAAATTGTGTAACCAATCATTGAACTTGTACACATTATCCACAAAAGAAAGTTGGATGATTGCAAACATGGCAATCAACCATTACACTTTAAAAAAAAATTGATGAACTAAATAAAAGAACGATCATGTTCATTTATATTGTGTGTTTTATCCATGTGGGAATTTTATGAAGTACACATTGATGACGACTTCTCACCAGAGTGTATCGGATGAGATGAGCACCAAGCCCTGACACTGAATGAATATTGTGTGATTCATGTGTCTCCTCACAGATTTGGTGTGCTGTTAAGTGGGAGATTTGGCTGCAGGTTCGCCTGGTGGGGTTGGACCCACACTGCCCACACTCTTTCTAGGATTGCTACCTCCTACCATGTGATGTGTATGAGCGGCTCCTTGTATCATCCCCAAGATCTGCCTTTGGCAGTTGTTTTTGACTTGGTAGCAGCATAATAGCACTGTTTGTGTGAGAGAGATGTTATATTGCTAATATTATACAGAAGATATGCTTTTTGTCTTGGAGGTGGGGGTGGGGATTCCTTGTTGCTACAATTTTTGGTCTTTCCATCATAATTGTAAATATCCTATAATTTATTTCCCAATACATGGATTACTAGGGTTCTTCTACTCATCCTTTTATCCCTAAAAAAATGTTAAGTTCCCCGTTTCATTATGGCATCGAGGTTTCTCAAGTTTTCCTTCATTTCCATGTTTTCTTTGCTGCATATTTTTAAGTAACCGTGCATTCTGAAAGGAATTCAGAATGTCTTTGATATGTTTAGCACATCCAAAGCCTTTGTTCTTATCTGTGTATTTTAACTTAAATAAAAGGAAAAAAATGAATTTCTATTGCTCATTTATTTCAGAATGTCTTTGATATGTTTAGCACATCCAAAGCCTTTGTTCTTATCTGTGTATTTTAACTTAAATAAAAGGAAAAAAATGAATTTCTATTGCTCATTTCTTTCAGACTGCTTTTCCCCTCTAACTATTTCATCTCTTCATTACATACTTTGATAAAATTGATTGGGGGCCCTGTCCACCCCCAAAACATCAGAGAGGAGAAAAAAGTTACAAGACAACAAAAGTCCAGTTGTCAAAAGTCCAGTGTTGAATGTGACAGTCATTGCTGGTTCTGGGTAAGACGCCGCTGAAGTAACGACCAACGACCGTCTCCGGCAGTCCCTGCCGGCGGCGCCCTCGCCGCCTCTGGTAGCCCCTACCGGCGGCGCCAGATTTCTCTTTCTCGTTCTTGGCATTCGCTTGGCTCACAGGATGCGCACCAGGGCGCAGGTTTCCAGGAATGGGTGGACAACTATCTCTAGGCCTCCTCCCCGCTCCTCTGCTCCTGGTCGCCGGCCGATGTCACACTGTTTCAGGTGTCTGGAAGAAGGACATTTCGCGCGTGACTGCTCTGCTCCAATCCGTTGTCTACGTTGCAGGGGTGACGGTCACCGCCGGGCGAATTGTCCTGGACTTCGCAGGCCTCCGCCACGCGCCGTAGCTGCTGCTGCATCCTCGCCGGAGCCGGAGATGATTAAGGCCGACTCATCTATTGTCGTCCCCTGGTCTCTGGAGCTCCAAAGCAACTCGAACTTCCTCCGGGAATGCCTCATCGGTGAGGCGAACGTTGTGCTGACATCCTTGGCGGCGCTCGTTGAGGTTGGGGCTACTCCGCCTTTCCACCTCAGTCGTGTCTCGCCGAGGCTCTGGCTCCTCGTTCCCGGTTCGGCGCAGCAGCGGGAAAGTCTGATGGCTGCTCCGTCCAAGCTATCGGACCAGTATCTGTCGGCGACCGTGGAAGGAAGATGATGGGGCGACTCCTGCTATGCCGGCGACTAGGGAGACCGTCGAAATTGTGGGTCTCCCGCTTCACCTTTTGCGACCGGAGGTGGTGATGGAAGTGGCACGCTCGGTCGGCAATCCCTGCTCAGTCGCTCTACCAGCCATCGGAGCGCCAGACTTATCGGTGGTCTCGGCCGAGGTTGAGCGCAGGCCAGACACTCGTCTTCCGTCCTCGGCCACCATCCACGCCGGCGCCGGCCGTTTCATCATTCATCTCCGGCGACCTAGGGGGGATCGTTCGTGGGCAGACATAGCCGTTGGCCGTGAGCCGCTTCCTTCCGGTGAGGTTGGCATCCAGGCCACCGCTCAAACGCCAACAGCTCAGGGTCACGTGGGAGATGCACGTGGAAGCTGTACGGAGTCACCTTTAATTCAAATCCCCAAATCTCCATCACCCGAACCTTCTACCAACCAAACATGCACCCAATCTCCACCAAACCTCAACTCCCAGCACCAAAACCAACCTAAGTCCACCTCCCCGCACCTAAACCAACCTAAGTCCACACCTCTACATCAGCCACCTCAGGGCTCCACCACCCATAACGCCACATCTCCACACCGTCCCCCCCCCCCCCCCCCCCCCCCCCCCGCATACGACCTCTTCTATGCGGGACCGCGAACCCCCTTGTGGCCCCCTCCTGCTTCGGCGCCAGCCGCTCACCACATCCCAACTCCTCGCCTCGCCGACCACAGACGTCCCCCCCCTTCAATGTTTGGAGCTCCCCCATAACTCATTGACGTCAGATGTCTCTCCCCTGTCGCTGGTCCACCTGTTCGCTTCCCCCTCTACCGGCGGCACGACCGTCAATCAGTTCGCCTCTCAAGGGGTGGATGCCCAGCCCCGGGTCTACAAGCGCCGGCAACCCCGTGGCAGGCCATCCCGACTGGCGCCCCAATCGAGTTCTCGCGCGGCGACTGCTGTCGTTGAAGGGGAGCTGGACGTGAACCCAGGGCACCCGGCTAGCGACTCGGAGCTCCTCGCCGGTCACCAAGATGATGAAGTCCAAAGGGTCACCTCCACATCAGCCACCTCAGGGCTCCACCACCCATAACGCCACATCTCCACACCGTTCCCCCCCCCCCCCCCCCCCCGCCCCGCATACGACCTCTTCTATGCGGGACCGCGAACCCCCTTGTGGCCCCCTCCTGCTTCGGCGCCAGCCGCTCACCACATCCCAACTCCTCGCCTCGCCGACCACAGACGTCCCCCCCTCCCCCTTCACTGTTTGGAGCTCCCCCATAACTCATTGACGTCAGATGTCTCTCCCCTGTCGCTGGTCCACCTGTTCGCTTCCCCCTCTACCGGCGGCACGACCGTCAATCAGTTCGCCTCTCAAGGGGTGGTGCCCAGCCCCGGGTCTACAGGCGCCGGCGACCCCGTGGCAGGCCATCCCGACTGGCGCCCCAATCGAGTTCTCGCGCGGCGACTGCTGTCGTTGAAGGGGAACTGGACGTGAACCCAGGGCACCCGGCTAGCGACTCGGAGCTCCTCGCCGGCCACCAAGATGATGAAGTCCAAAGGGTCACCTCCACATCAGCCACCTCAGGGCTCCACCACCCATAACGCCACATCTCCACACCGTTCCCCCCCGCATACGACCTCTTCTAT
Source organism: Pontederia crassipes (assembly GCA_030549335.1). Classification (NCBI taxonomy): domain Eukaryota; kingdom Viridiplantae; phylum Streptophyta; class Magnoliopsida; order Commelinales; family Pontederiaceae; genus Pontederia; species Pontederia crassipes. The sequence continues at coordinate 43,052,396 of CM060191.1, read as the reverse complement.
GCGGGACCGCGAACCCCCTTGTGGCCCCCTCCTGCTTCGGCGCCAGCCGCTCACCACATCCCAACTCCTCGCCTCGCCGACCACAGACGTCCTCCCCCCTTCACTGTTTGGAGCTCCCCCATAACTCATTGACGTCAAATGTCTCTCCCCTGTCGCTGGTCCACCTGTTCGCTTCCCCCTCTACCGGCGGCACGACCGTCAATCAGTTCGCCTCTCAAGGGGTGGATGCCCAGCCCCGGGTCTACAGGCGTCGGCGACGCCATGGCAGGCCATCCCGACTGGCGCCCCAATCGAGTTCTCGCGCCGCGACTGCTGTTGTTGAAGGGGAGCTGGACGTGAACCCAGGGCACCCGGCTAGCGACTCGGAGCTCCTCGCCGGCCGCCCAAATGATGAAGTCCAAAGGGTGGCGCAGGTTGCTGGATTCAAGCACTCTCGCCGGCAGACTATGGCGCGGGTGGACGCGCCCTGGAGGCTCATGGCCGCCCACCGTCCAGCTCGGCGTCTTCTGGCACGTGCTAGAAGTTTCTCAAGGAGGAGGATAACTGTGGGCAGGATCTCGCCCACCAGGGGGATGGACACGGTGTCTTTATGAAGGTGCTAACATGGAACGTTCGCGGCCTTGGGGGAGACCCCGAACTCTTGGCCGCTATTTGCGCGAGTGGGAGACTGATGTGGTTCTCCTGCAGGAGACGAAACCGGCGGACTGTAGTGCACCCATGTGGGAACAGATTGGGGCTTCTCGCATCTCGAAGCACCTCTCCCTCAGCTCCGTTGGCCGGTCTGGTGGTTGTATCATTGGCTGGCGGGATGACCTTTTCACTTTGGAGGACTCTTGGATTTGTAGGTTCTCGATATCGGCCCACTTGAGACACCATGCTGAGGGCTCCACCTATCTCATCTCTTGTGTCTATGGTCCATGTTCGGAGTCTCTGCGGGCCACCATGTGGGAGGAGCTGTCTGATGTTCGCATGTGCCTCCCGGATGCTCGATGGCTCATCGGGGGAGATTTTAATGTCACTCTTGAGATTGAAGATCGTCCCAGCAGCCGGATGGGGAGGGATTCTGGGGCTGTGGAATTTAGAGACTTCATTGATTCTCATTCGTTGGTCGACTTCCCGGCCACGAATTGCATATTCACTTGGCGGAGCACGGCAGCACCTGCTTCTAGATCGCGACTTGATAGATTTCTCTGATCACTGGAGCTTGCCGAGGCCCACCAGTTGGCCAATGTCCAGCCACTAGACAGACCATTCTCGGACCACACACCTCTCTTGTGGCGGTCCAATGTTGGGCAAGCCATGCGCTCCTGCTTCCGTTTTGAGCGATCATGGTTCTTGGAGGACGGATTTCGGGATCAGGTGGCAGCATTCTGGCACAGCATCCCGGCATCAGACACGGCAGCAAGGACCCGCGCTTCCCGGCTGCACGGCAATTCCTCCGAGACCTGCGGAGGCAGATTCGTGAGGCCCGGGATGCAAGGACTGAGGCTTTGGGTACCATCGCTTGGTTTGACAGGGAGGACTCTCGCCATCTCACTGAGGTTGAGGTGGCTTAGCGCAGGCGGGCTCTAGGGGTGTTCACGGGTCGGGTTTGACCCGACCCGTGAACAAACCCGAGGTTGGCCGGGTCGGGTCTCCTCCCTTTTTGGGCTACGACCCGAACTGACCCGATCCGGGCCGAGCCGGGTCGCGTCGAGTGGTCGGGTTACCCGGCCACCCTTTTTCTTTTTTTTTTTATTTTTCGTTTATTTTTTTAATATAAAAAGTATTTATTATTTTATTTTTAATACAAAATAAAGTATTTTTAAATACCAAAAATATTATTTTAAATATCTATATACTTTTCTACAACAACAACAACAACAACAAAGCCTTATCCCACTAGGTGGGGTCGGCTACATGGATTATACGACGCCATTCCGCTCTTATATTTGTTGATCCATGTTCATAAGATTCGACAGGATTTTATGTTGGCTGTCGGGGCCTAACACAACCCTCCTCCTTTATCCGGGCTTGGGACCGGCTATAAAATATAGGCGGAGTTATCTATATACTTTTCTACATTTAAAATAATTTATTTCATATTTTTTTAGATTTTAAATGATATAAAACTATACATTTAACTAAAAATAATTAAAAAAATTTTTAAAAAAAGAAAAAAACCGGGTCGTCGGGTCGGGTCGGGTCGGGACGGGTCAACTCGGGTTGGAAAATTCCAACCCGAACCTGACCCGACCCTTGGTCGGGTCTTGGTCGGGTCGGGTCGTACCCGACCCGGTGAACACCCCTAGCGGGCTCAGGAGGTTATTCAGCTTGAGGATAGGTTGGTGGAAATTCAGTTGAGGCAGCGCTCCAGGCAGTCCTGGCTTCAGGAGGGAGATGCCAACACACGTTTTTTCCATCTAAATGCGAGTTCACGCCGGCGGGCAAACAGGATCGATCGACTGGAGGTTCAGGGGCAACAAATCACCGGCCACCATCGTATCGGGGCAGCCATTGCATCATTTCACCGGGAGATTTCCAGGTGGAGGCCCACAAGTCCATGGAGGTGGTCCCCCGGGGCTATCTCCTAAATTTCTGATGCTCACTCTTCTCTCTTATCATAGGACATTTCGGAGGATGAGGTCACCCAAGCGCTTTGGGACCTCAACGGCGATGCTGCACTGGGCCTGGACGGTTTTCCTATCTTCTTTTACAGGGAGTTTTGATTGGTGGTGTGTCAGGACGTGCTGGCAGTGATTCAGGAGTTCACCAGGGGGGAATCGGGGCTTTGAGCGCCTCAATCGAGGGAGGTTTTCTCTTTCTAGCGTCATGAGTGGCTTCCTGGTAGCCCTCTTGTGGTCTCTTTCCCTCGGTTATGGGCCTTAGCGACACATCCTGAGGCCACCGTTGCGGAGTCGTGGTCGGAGGTTGGTGGTCCGGGCACGGGTTCGTGGACTCCACTTTTCAGTTCTTCCTTATCTGACCAAATGATTCATGAGTTATTATCATTGCATCAGAGGGTCGCGTTCTTTCGACAGGACTCCTCCAGGGCTGATGGTTGGATATGGATCTCTGCCTCCTTCTCGGCACGTAGCCTTTACCTTCATCTTCTACCGGAAACCTTGGTGTTTGATGAGCTCAGAGCTGATTGCATACTCATATGGCGCTCCAGAATACCGCTGAAGGTCAGGATCTTTGCTTGGCTCATGCGACGTGGACGGGTACTCACGAGAGCATATAGGGCGAGATGGGCCCCATTATCTGACACATCTTGCGTTCTCTGCGGAGAGGCGGAGGAGGATGCGGATCACCTATTTTTTGGATGCCCTATATCTCGGAAGGTGTGGTCACAGATGATCTTTTTGGATGATTTCCCAGCATCGGCGGACGCATTTTGGCAGCCCCTTCGGATTCATGGGAGGCAGAGGCAGCGTTGGAGGCTCGTTTTGGCAGCGTTTTTGGCCGGTGCCTGGGCCATTTGGCTCCAGCGTAACCGGACCTTTTTTGGGGGGGGGAGAGATGAGATGTCAGGTGGATAACATTGTACACCACGCCTCGTTTCTTCTTCGAGAGAGGGGTTTTGAGTAGTCTTTTCCCATATTTTGCCACTCTCTTCTTGAGAGCACTTACCTGTACATGCTGATATATTTTACTAATATATATATACATGGATGACAACCATAAACTCTGGTGGTCATCCTTTCCTTTCTCAAAAAAAAAAAAAAAAACAAAAGTCCAGTGTTGGCCAAAATGGTACCTTGTAGTTTACAGGAATTCCGTTTGAAAGGCGACGTTGAGTTATCCCGGTATCCTTATAAAATATTTTTGTTTCATTTGCATCCTCAGACAAGGGAATGAAAGATGGTTTATGCTGCAACCGCAATTCCTCAAGCTGTAACAGAGTTATTAGTTCGTTTGGCACCTCAAGCTGCACAAACCATCAAAATGTTAGTTCCTACTGATCTGAACATTATATTATCATAAAGATATGTGAAGAACAGACCTCAGGTTCAGCATGAATTGGTTGCTCCAGGCCTTCTTTTATAGCGTCAGTTATTTCATGTGGGTAAATGGTAAATTCAGATTCTCCCAGTCCATCAACATGTATTTTACTTGGAACACATGCAACGATAGCAGCAGGAAGTGGTGCGTTGAGCTTTCCAAAATCAGAAATAAACTCCAACACTTCTGCACCAACAGAATTAACCTGCAGAAGTCACTACATATGAGCATTAACAGTATTTTAAATGTTAGTAGAATAAATTTTGTTTAAATATTCATGACTTACTTCTTCAAGTGTAACTGTTTCTGCAACTGCAACCAAACTTTCATGTCCCTGTTTCTGATCCATTACAGTATGTCCAAGAGCATCACTCTCCATGATGAACTCAAGATTATCAACAGATGCAACACTGTCAATCATCGCAGCCAACTGTTCACTATCTTTTATTAATGCATCCATGTAGCGAGTTAATTCTCCCATTGTTACACCAAATTCCTTAAGTCTTCGAACCTGCATCCAGCAACATGACTAATGAAACATTGAAATTATTGAATAAGAACTTCAACCCAATCTCTTTTTCTCTAACGGGGAAAGAATGACTACCTGATGCAATAGTCATCCATTTGCATTAAAAAGGAAGAGTGAAATTTACAAGTATGTATGCGGGAGCTATATGAGACTGTGGCTCCTCAAAAAAAAAAAGGGCAAACCGAACAAAAAGAAACTCTATCTAAAGCCCAGTCCCTAATAAAAAAGAAACTTCAACCTACCCTAAGATGGCAACGGATTGGTTCAGCCAAAACGAGTTGCAATTTCTTTTATAATCCCAACTGAGGTTGACACCACATGAGTTCAATCTAAATAGAGGTGAATTCACAGATATACCTTTACAACTTTATATAATTTCCTACTTTTTTAGTAACTTCTAGGAAATATGAAAGTAATCAATAAATGTGTCACCAAACCTTGAGTCCAACAGTCTTTGAATCCCTATTCAAAAAGAAGGTATATATCTCATTCTCAAGCAAAGGTATATATATGTTATCACACAATTGTACCTGGGTCTGAGAACATATCTTCCAACTACATCTCCACTTATCTCCTGCCTCAGCTTAATTCTACTATCACATACTCATCCGAATCCCATCCTTTCAGAATTCTGATTACAGATATACAGGCGCCTCTGCCTTTTCTGGCCTACTTATGCCAGCATCTTTATTTGTGTTCTGAACTTACAATATGCATGTTCCATCTAAGTTCTGACTTAAAAACTCAAAACTCTACTGTACTCCAGAGTTATAGTAAAATAATGCTGGTAAACGAAAGTCTTTAGTTACAGTTACGCAAACAGTGTTTAATATTGGTAGAATATTATATAAATAACATCAATGAACCAAGTCAGTTTTATCCAATTGGAAATGCATATGATTTTTTTGGGTAAAAATGCCAGTATACAACCTCTTGCACAGCAACCTTGACAGCACTAAGCCAGTTTTGAGGTTCTGCTGTCACAGTAAGAGTTGTAACAGTACATCCCTCCCTTCCTGAATCACTATGGTCCAACTCAATTGATGTGAAAGGAGGATTTGAGCTCTGTAAATTAAACAAAATATAATTAAAACAGCAGCTGTTTGGTCAAGAAAGAGAGAACAGTAAATATATTCAGCAGTATCCAGCATCAATAGATAAGAAATTATATCCCAACATGTACATAATCTTGGTACATTTACCAGAACATGGAAACTCAGACATAAGGCTTAAAAAATCAAGCACATCAGATGAAGTACAAATAGTTCGTGTTGTAACCCAATAATAGAAACAGTTCAAAAAATTTACACACCATAAAACAAAATTTGTAAAAGTTAAGGGCATATATACATCAAACCATGTAACGCTTTCAAATGCAAAAAAAGAAGCAATCTTGGAATATAATATTTTTACTCTATAATATATGGATGTAAGAAGCAAAGTCGACAACTAATATATTCATACTGTAGAATTGCATTTAACTGAAATTAAGCTCTTTGGTTCAACACGCGATGGTGAACTTCATGACATATTTCCCTTAGATTGGGACAAATGTGTATATTTTGTGTATATGCATCAAAGGGATCTTAGCAAAGCCCCTAAGGTTGAAGGATTTTGATGGTTTCTCAGAGGTTCTCTCTCAACTGGTTATATGTATGAAAATCTCTCAGCATTGATTTTCATGGTACAGCCTTTGTTTTGGGAGATTCAGGGCACATCTTATTAGTCTATCAACTTATCCATTGTCTGAAGCAGCTAAAGGCGACCGGATGACAGTTTGAAAACCTTAATTGTTCCCCAGGAAAAGTCGTCTTGTTTCTGTTTTGGTTTTCAAGGGGCTTTGGACGTATACTTCCTCTATAACAACTAGAAGGATGCTGGCAGCCTTCCATTAATTTTCCCTTGTTCAAATTTTGTATTAGCACACCCAGCAAGCTTTTCTGCCCTATGTCAAAGGTCAACTGGCACTCATGTGCCACCAGAATGTAAATCCTAGAATAGAACCACATACAAAAAGAAACATGAATTAAATGTGAAATGTTACTGCAATGCTAAAACAATAGCATCTCTAACCAATGAGAACCATAGACCAGACCTGATATGACAGGATACTGAATGCTAGAGCAAGTATGTCTCTAACCAGATTTATTCAAAAGTAACCGTAAATATTCAGATTAATTGCCAGCAAGTATCAGAGTCAGAATGTATAATAAATCCAGGTAAGCAAACATGTGAATGAACTTTCATACTGAACAAGACACAGATTAACAATTTTCATCTGAATTAGTAGTTTAATTGAACTCTCAGTGAAAATTTTTTTTAGAAGCATCGTGCTTTTATGCCAGCAAGAAATCATACTGATGATATAATCAAATAAAATGTTAGAAAAAGAAATCACCTTATATCTGGTGTTAATACGAAAATGTAGAGCTGATAAAAATATTCTCTTCATCAAAACATTCTGCAAGTCTCCATAGGTTCGAACTTGGTTCACGGGAACCTAAAAGAATGATAAAACGATAATTGATGTATAAATTGTAGGTTAAGTAGAGATAAACGGGCTTTTGTATCATAAAGTTACCTTGCAGAACATGTTGAGAGAAAAGTTCTGGATCAACTCATGCTGAAATATTTCTGGAGTCTTAGCACCATGCACCACTCCTGGGAGAGACCATTTATGTTCCACAGGGGGTCTAACAGCCTGCCTTTCCCTTCTTTGAAGCTTTGCTGTGGGCAATCTTTCGCTTGACCACCCTGGTAGCTTTGGATTAAAAAGACTAGACATTGCACCAAAAGTACTAGAAGTCTGGGCACTGATTGTCTCATTTTCAGTTTCAGATCTTCCAAATACAGCCTACATATTACCAAACAGTGAGTTCATAAGCTTGTGAATGTACAAGTAAGGATCCGGAAATAGTAGATCAATATGATAGTTGACTAGGATGACTAGAGCGGTCCTATATGCCCTTAAAGAATATCCTGGTCATGAGTTGTACCTCAATCTGATCTTCTGCCTTTGCAATGTCAGTGATTTCCCCAACCAAGTAAAGTGTAGCATTTGCTGGAAAATACCAGCGTTCATGAAATTTCTGGATCTTTGCTGGGTCCCATTTCTTGATTTGCTCTTCTAATCCAATAGGGAATCTTTTGCTCAATTTGTTTTCAGAATGTAGATATTGTAACAACTGCTCAAGAGAGGCCATTCAATATCACTAGGAGATACAATCAGGGATGGTCATAATATATAACATCAGATGTGAGAAACTGAAAATTACCTGACAATCAATACGATACTCTATTGTGTTCATCATCTGCAGTTCTGAAAGGATTGCGCGCCTCTCTTTTTCAACGCGAGATGGCAGAAATTTAGGATTGAATGCAATCTGAATTTATAGGCAAGTTATGTAGTGAATAACATGAACTAAAAGAAAGAAATGTGTGATGTGTATTTGAACTACCACTTTTCTTTCTAAGAAAATATTTGAATTACAAACGGAAAAAAAATAGTTAACAATTGATACAATGAAGCTAACTCAGGGTTTTTTTAGAAAGGGGACCTAAGGGGAATTGGTAGATATGTTGGTTCCATACAAGTACTTAGCAATCAATACAACGAAGTCAGATTCTTATCACAGAGATGGACCTTTCATCATTCGACGCCTTCCAGACATCATTACGAGCATTGGGCAGGCGAGGCAGCCAAGGTTGGAGATTACCGCTGGCAAGATTCTTAGCAGTCACTCGGGCCATTTGGCTTCAGCCTAACAGCACTTTTCTTTGGGTGGGGGGGAGGGGGGAGGGGGAGTCGGGGGTTGCCTTGGCTCATATGGATACCTTTTATCGGTTTCCTGATACATGTACATAATTTTTAATTTCCGTATATGGTTATAATATTTTTGGATGTCTACCATAATAAGGTAGCATCCTTTCTTCACTAAAAAAAGTACAACGAAGCCAGGGTGTTTGGCTTGTTACAACTAATTAATGATAAATACAACAAAGCTGACATAAGGCGTGCTTGACTTTGTTGATAACCTAATGAAGCTAGCTTATTAAACATTTTCAAATTACTTTCCCTCTCAACAAAAGAACTCTCCTCACTGTATGATAAGTAAATAAGCATAAATTTCCTTGTTCATATATCATTTTCATACTATCTTCTCTTTCACCGCCTTAAAGGACACCTTCCGTGTAGAGAGAGAGAAGTTACTAATGCCCTTCCAAATTAGAGAGCATCGCAGTGCCTCTCCAAATGGAGAGAGAGGACAGCAGCACCACCATTCCCATGCTAGATCAAGGTGGGTGTTGCCCTCCTTGTTTTTGTAATAAATTATAACAAATAAAAACTTCTAGCCATCATTTTTTAGGAGAAAAAGAATGACCACCAGGATTTGTGGTTGTCCATGTATATATATCACTATGGAATGATTAAAATGTACAAGTGTGTACTTCTAAGCAAGGAGTGACAAAACGAAAGCGGAAAATGTACAATCGTTAACCAAAACCTGATTTTGAAGAAGAAAAGAGGTATGGTATATAACTCTGTCAACCTAGCATCTCTCTCCACAAAAAATGACCCGGTTACACCGGAGCTACATGGCCCAGATACATGTCAAAAAGATCACCAATGATGCTCTCCAGCTTTGTCTCTGACAGTCTCTGAGCGTCAAATGCTCTGAGTGACAGCCAGAAGGTCTCTGGTGCCAAAGGAAAGGCACCCATGATGCTCATCCGCGATGAAACGTCACATGCCACATAGCACTTATTGTTTAATAATCACAAAATAATAAGAAAATATGTAAAATCATAATTAAGATATTTCAAGCTTACTTTAACTCCAAATGTATCAGTCAATTTATATACACACACACACTAGCAGTTGTGTTACCAAATATTACAACCACTTATTGTTGTTATCAACCTTTTTCATCTAAATGCATAACAGTTGTTTGATTAAAATAGGTGTTCATTAACATTTGAATTTATCAGTTACTTTTCTTACAGGACAACTGAGCCCAAAGACACAGCAAGCAACTGAAAGAGTTTTTTTTTTGAGAAGAAAAAGGATGATTACCGAGTTTGGTTGTCATCCAGGTATATATATATCACTGAAAAGACGTCATGTACATGTGGTACGCTCTCCGTAGGAGAGCGGCAAAAGCAAGGGAGTACAAGTACTGGGTAAAACCCCACTCCCGAAGAAGACAAAAAATGTGATGTACAATGTTATCCACCTAACACCTCTCCCCACAAAAAATAACTCGGTTGCGCTGAAGCCAAATGGCCCAAGTACCGGTCAAAAAGGTCACAACTGGTACTCTCCAACACTGTCTGCCCAGTCCCCTCAAAATCTGCCAGAAATCCCCAAGTGCCAAAGATATAATATCAACAATGCTCGTCCAAGACCAGACCTCTCGAGACACCTGGATGATGCCCACAAGCAAACCTGATGGTTGTGATTTGATTAGCCACCTAGATCTTTATTATGTACACAAATATTTTCAACATATACTATAGTGTTTCTGAAGATAGGCAAGCAGTGAACAGCTCTTGGTTTTGAACCATGGCTCAGGACAATCCAAGACTATACTTGAAGAGAATGCCAGGGATGAATATTTATCATGAAATAGCAAACTATTGGTGATACCAATTGCACTAGATGGAAACTTGGTAGATGAATTTGGACCTCTTATGTAGCATCTAGAGATGCCATCAACTCCTGTTTGCTCCTCTCAAAAAAAAAAAAACTCCTGCTTGCTGCACTCGACCAGCCATAGCTTAGGCTCTTTAGGGCAAAGGGCATGATATCACACACTAACAAAAAAACAGAATAATACACTACCATTGACTCACACTGTTCCAGCTTGGGTTTATATCACGTCATGCCAAGGTTCACCTCTTCACTACTCATTTCAAGCATGTATCTTAATCTCTCCTTTTGAAGATGTAAAATTTGGATTAATTTTTCTAAGTGCTATAAACTGTCAAATTCAACTTTAAAGCCATACTATTAGTAGTGGTATTTATTGGACCAAACAACCCAACCTATCCGTTGATTGACCCCATATCATAACGGACAAGCCCTTTGAGCCCATCTAAATCCTTCCAATAAGTTAACAGGGAGGCAGATTTTTTTTTTGAGAGGAAAAAGGATGATTTCAGTTAGGATATCATCCATGTATATTTATATCATCAAAAAAGGAACATCATATACAAGTGGGAAGCTCTCCAGAGGAGAGCGGCAAAAGGCACAGAAGTGCTACCCAAAACCCCATTCATGAAGAAGGTAAAACATGTGGTGTACTATACTATCAACCTGACATCTCTCCCCACAAAAAATGACCCGGTTGCACTGGAGCCAAATCGCCCAGGCACCGGCTATAAAAGATGCCACAAAAAGTCTCCAGCCCGTCCTCCGAGTGTCCAACGCCCTCATACTCTGCCAGAAGTCTGCAGCCACCAGTGGGACACCACCCACAATGGAAATCCGAGACCAAACCTCTCGAGCCACGCGGCAACAAAAGAACAAGTGTGTAACGTCCTCTGCTGCCTCTCCACACAACACAGGAGGTGTCCGCGTGCGTCGCCCACCTCGCCCTATAAACTCTGGTAAGGATCCGCTCACGCCGCAGAAGCCAAGCAAAGATCTTGACTTTAAGCGGCAAGCAGGAACGCCAGATGCGCCTGCAATCCGCTCTAAGGTCCTCTGAGTCGGTGGGAGCCGGGAGAAAATGATAGAGGTTGCGTGCCGAAAAAGCACCCGATGCCCAAACCCAACCGTCAGACTGGGTCGGATGAGGATGATAAGGGGCAATCGTCTGATGAAGAGCACATAAATCAGAAAGCCGCTGATCAGAAAGCCGCTGATCAGAAAGTGGAGATCTGAAAAGGGAGGTCCAGGACCCGGTCCCAGGATCACCCCTCTGAGACCAACACTCCGCCACCAATGCCTCCGGGTGTGATGCAAGAGCCAGTAATCGAGGGAAGGGATCCGCAAGAGGCCCTCCTGGGAACCAGTCATGGCCAGAAGGAGAAGGCCTCCCCAGAGCCTAGGGATGGAATCATGAATGATCGCACACGCTGGAATATGGCTGCTACCCCCCTCCAAAATGAAGAAGAGCCCCGAGGAACGGTGGGCCTAGAGTCCCAAGAGAGATCACGACCGTAGCAGGTGAAGAAAACCTGTCTTCATGGGCTGTCATCGGGCCCCATAATCCGGCCCACCCACCTAGCAAGGAGCGCCCAGTTGGTGCAGCGGAGATCCCGAACACCCAAACCACCCTGCGAGGTGGGCCTACATATGCTGCTCCAATCCACAAGACGGGCCCGACGAGCGGGGCTACACCCCTGCCAAAAGAATCTGCACCTCAAAGAGTCAATCCGTGAGAGTACCTGAGCAGGCATCTGGAGTACCGACATGAAGTAGATCGGGAGTGATGAGAGCACAGATCGGTGCAGAATGAGACGACCACCACTAGATAAAAGCCGAGAGCTCCAGCCCTGGAGACGGCGCTCCATCCGCTCAATAACCGAGAGCCAATATGCCGATCAGACAGGGGAAGGCCCAAGTAGATAATAGGTAGGGCTCCAACCGACGTATGCAGCTCCTCCGCGCATCGCATAGCATCCTCCGTCACCATGCCAAAAGGAATGAAAGATGACTTGGCATGGCTGATCTCAAGACCCGAAACCAAGCCGAAGAGCTCCACCAAAATAGACACCTGTCTAGCCTCAACCACGGAGCCCTCGATGAAGAAGACGATGTCATCAGCATACTGGAGCAGAGGCACCAGCCAACCGGCAAAGCCACGGAAGAGGCCGGATAGGCATGCCTCCTGAGTACATCGGGCGAGGCCATCAACCGTCAGCGTGAACAGCATGGGTGCAAGAGGGCATCCCTGGCGGACACCTCGCTGCGGCTGCACCCAGCCCCCGGCCCATTGACCAGGACCGAGAAGGAAGCGGTGGTGATACACCGCTTCATCCATGAAATCCAGGTCGCAGGGAACCCTCTCACCTGTAAGGAATGCCAAAGAAAAGACCATGAGAGAGAATCATAAGCTCTGGAAAAATCAACCTTCCAGAGGAAGACCTGTCGGCTGCTTCGTCTCCACTGTGCTAAAATCTCAAAGGCCATAGAGTAGCCATCAGTGATGGATCTGCCGTGAACGAAAGCCGACTGGGCAGGATGGATGAGGTCGGGGAGCACCTCCCGAAGCCGATTGGCCAACACCCGAGCCACCACGAGATATATAGCATTAGATAGGGCAATTGGCCGGAAGTCCTCCACTCTATCTGCTGGCGTGCGCTTGGGCAGCATGAAGAGAAGGAACCGGTTCAGACGCTCAAAGCCACGGTTCCCACAAGTGAACTCCTGGATGACCGTCATGACGTCTTCCTTCACCACTGGCCAAAACTCTCTGTAGAAGAAAACCGGGAAGCCGTCGGGGCCGGGGGACCCCTCGATGTTGAGGTCGCGGAGTGCGTCGGTGATCTTGTCTTCAGTGATGGTCTGCACTAACATGGAAGACTGATCATCAGTAATACAAGTAATACCCCTGGGGGACCACCTCCAGACCGACGGAGGACGTCGTCTAGACTGGTCCCGATGAAAGGAGGTAATGGCGGTCCCGATGCGGTGGTGGCCAGTGATCCTCTGACCCATGACCTCCAACTGGTCGATCCGATTTGCCCGCCGCCGCGAGCTCGCATATAGGTGGAAGAAACGAGTATTGGCATCTCCCTCCCGAAGCCAGGTCTGCCGGATTTCCACAAGAGGGGTGTGTGATCCGAAAAGGGTCGATCCATAGCCACAACCACCGACAGCTGGTGCGCCTTCACCAGCTCTAAAGAGCCAAAGAATCTGTCGAGCCGAGACCTGGCCGAGGGAGCCGCTGTGCTCCGCCAGGTAAATCTGCAATTCATCGCCGGAAGATCCGACAACGACATGGAGTCGATGAAATCCCTGAACTCCTCAGCTCCAAAGTCTCTCCCCTGTCGTCTGGTGGGGCGATCATCCATGTCCAGAGTGACATTGAAGTCACCGCCGAGCAGCCATCGACCATCCGGGAGATGGAGGCGGGCTGCCGACGGCTCCTCCCATAGAATCGGCCGAAGAGAGCCCGAGCAAGGGCCGTAGACGCAGGACAGTAGATAGGCAGAACCATCAGGCAGCATCTGAAGTGGACCGTCATCGAAAAACTGGCAGTCCAGGAATCCACCAAGGTGAAATGGTCCGCCCGCCAACCAATGATACAGCCCCCGGACTGCCCAACCGAACTGAGGCAGATGTGCTGGGTTAGCCGAGTACCGCCAATCTGCTCCCACATCTGCGTGCTACACTCCATGAGTTTAGTCTCCTGAAGTAGGACCACATCGACGTCCCACTCCCTTAGATAGCGGCCAAGGGTTCGGCGCCTCCCCGCATCCCCAAGGCCACGAACATTCTAAGTAAGAACCTTCATAAGGAAACTGTAGTCGTCGCACCCGTGGGTGACCCACGACCTACTGCTAGCCGCCTCCTGGAGCCACCCCGGGTGAGCAAGAAGAACCGCTGGGGAGGACGGTGAACTCCAAAAGGTCGCCGACAAACCTCAGGTCGCGGGCGGGAGTGTCGTCTAGTCAGCCTGAAGCCGACCCGAGCGGCGACGTCGAGGACGTCGGCATCCAGCCGTCCAGGAAGGAGGGACGGCTCACTCGTCGTCATGCGGTCCACCTCCGGGGGCGCCGAGGGTGGGGGAGGAGGGGAAGGAGGCAAGGAGGTTCTGCCTGTCGAAGATCCCTGGGCCTCCTGAGATATGGGTGCTGCACTGGGTTCCAGCGGCGCGGCGGCGGACGTAGAGGCGCCCCCATCCCGACGACGCCGTCAGCCATACACTCTTGTGGACACAGCCTGGCGTCCCCTTCGCGATGGAGGTGGAGGTGGCTGTCGAGAGGCTGTTGGTGGGGATGGAATGAGAGGGGCGGCTCGCCGGAAGGCTGGGCCGGCGACGGTGGAGGCATCGGAGAAAGGCGTGGCGCGGGAAGGGGGGGTGGGTTGTCGCCCGGATCGGGTCGCAGGGAACCCGGCCAGAGTTGACTTGGGGGTTTGGGTGCGGTTTGGACTCGGGTCGGGTGTATGTCGGGGGCTGAACCGGGTCTGGCCATGCGGCTTGGACTGATGTGTGAGGTTTGGGTGGGGCTGAGGTGGCAAAGAGTCGACGTGGAGGAAGGGTTTGGTAGAACGGGTGGACGTGGCTATGTGGAGTGGCTCAGGGACATGTTGGATGGGGCCGTTGGCGGGTGGGGGAGGGGACCGGCTTGGGAGTGCGACAGCTGTCCCAGGAGAAGCTGCTGGTACTGTAGCATGTACAGTATTTTGAAATAAAGTGTGGCCGTACGACGCCTCACGTGCTCGCTCGTGCTCCTCTCTAGGCGGCGGCCGAACCCCTGCCTGTGACACTGCACGGCCGGCGACGACATTGGCCCACGTGGTCTCCGCGCCGGCGCGCCGAGGCTGGAGCAGGAAGGAGGTGCCGCCGCACTGCAGGGTGATGGTCGAGGGACAGGAGGCGCCAGGCGTCATCGCCACCTCCACAGAGGCAGTCGAGAGAACCGGCGATCCCATCGCCGGTAGTGAGAGGGACAGCGGATATGCGAAGGAGCGGGCGACCGCCATGACAACGTCGGGTTGCAGAAGATGGAGGGGAAGGCCATGGATGTCGATGACAACCCTGTCGCGCGCCTGCGTGGGCACCGCGCCTGCGTGGGCACCGCGCCTGCGTGGGCACCGCGCCATCGCACTCCTCCCAGGGGCGCCACCGCCACCGGATGCAACATTCCAGTGAGATTGGAGATGCCATCGCAAGCAGCGCCTCCCGCTGCTGAGACGAGCCCGGTACCATCAGCCACATCGCTGGTGTTATGCTGCTGAGATGAAAAGGCGGCGACGCTCCAACGGACGCGATGACAGCCGACCGTAAGGCCGGCAGATCTGGGGGTTCGCCGGACGGTTCGCCAACAAGACAGGAGCGAAGGAAGTTAGTGGCCCTTTGCATCTGTGCCGACCATGGAACGGAGACAGCAGGCGGCGGCGCAAGAGCATATCCATCAGCCCTGTCGACCGGAAGGGAGGTAGCAGCTGATGAGGCAGGTCGCCTCCAATTAACTTGAGGACAGAGGGCCCTCCGATGGCCCTCTTTCTTACACTCCAGGCAGCGGACGGGAGCAGAGCACGAGCGAGCAAAATGTCCCTCTCCCAGACACCGGAAACAGTGAGTTGCCGGCCGACGGGATGATCTTGACCGGGAGATGGCCGTCCACCCATTGTTCAGTTGCTGGAGACGAGGACGCATCCTGGTGGAAGTTCAGGAGAAAACAGAGCTCCGGCGGTGGGGTTGCCGGGAACGTGAGGGTGCCGGAAGCGAACAGGGCGCCGACGACGGGTGCCGGGAGCGTAGTGGTGGCACCTCCTACAGGGGATGTCGGAAACTGCTGTTGGCGCCACCGGCAGGGGCTGCCGGTGACGTGCGCGGGCTGGGAAAAATGTTCAAACCGCCCAATATCCGATATTCATCTAATACCCATCCGTCAATTAATAAGCCATCCAATAGTCCAATATCCTTTAATAAAATTAGTTATTTGAATATAGCTAACAATTGGTGTATATAAATAATATAAGCTAGTAAGCTTATATAGTTAAATTTGATGTGCTAACTAATTTTCCTAAATGCTTAAGTCGTTAGGAAGAGCAACGTCATTTATTTATATTTTTAACACTTCCCTTCACATATGGGTTGCTAACAATTTGGTCTAGCCCAGCCCACCACGTGGACACCAAAGGGAGGAAAATAATTTTTTTTATAAGAGCTTAACAAGATTTGAACTCTTGACTTCTGGCTCTGATACCAAGTTAAATTTGATGTGCTGACTAATTTTCCTAAATGCTTAAGCCATTAGTAAGAGCAACATCATTTATTTTATATTTTTAACATATAATAATAAACTATAAATGGTTCATTCTTTACTAATTTTGGTTTGTCCTACTAGTAACAAGAAAATTAAGTGAAAAGATATCAATAATAAAAAATAGTTGTGTAAAAATTAATGGTAAAAAATAATGATGCCCTAGTTTTTGTATTATTTTATTACCGTAACAAGAAAACAATAAAAATAAAAAAATCACCAAAAACCAAATTCAAAAAGAAAATAATAAAGTGATAAATTATTAATGGACTTGCTCCGCCCGCTCCTAAGCCGATCCATCCATTAACACCTATTGGACCTTAATGAGTCGTACAAGCTTGAAAGCTTATCTTGTGATCCGCCAATAGCCCCGTTGAATTCATGGGTCTAGGGAGGAGTACGCCCGACATCCCAAAATCCGGTTGATCGAACATATTAGGAGCCTGTTTGATCCATTAAACGCCACTAACTACTGCTATTATGAAAATATTCTTTGCAGCTCGGATTTGACAAAAAGCTACACACAGCAAGAACAAAAAGTGAGAAAAAGGAATGAGATGATGTTTTACCTCATTAAGAGCATCCAATACGAACGGAAGTAGTTCTCCATCAGAATCCTGAAATAAAAGATACAAGTAATCATCAAACATGTGAAACATACTGTTCACTTTTTTCCTAAGCAGTAAAGAATGGCTAGCCAATATCAGTAGTCATCCCTGTTATTAAGAAATGCTCAAATTTTACAGCTAGAAAGCAATTAGAAATCAAGAAAAAAAGACGACAGCAAAAAACAGATGTAACATCATTGTAAAATCTATCTAGTATGTTGGATATGCTAGCTGTAATCTTACAAACAGTAGACTAACATCAAGAACACATGCCCACTTATTCTTTAGATCTGTAGTTTCCTGACAGATTTGGTCTCAGGCGAGCACCATGGGCATTTTCCCATCATCATCGGAGACTTTTTGGCAGGCCTTTCCTGGTGGACAGCAGTGACAGTGGAGGCCCTCCGTGGCAATTTTTTAGGCCAGGCCATTTGGCTCCAACGTAACCGAAGTATTTTTTCCGGGAAAGAGATGTCAGGTGGAGGACGTTGTACACCACATTTCTTTCTTCTTCATGAGTGGGTTTTTGGATAGCACTCATTTCTTCTCCTTTTGCCGCTCTTTTCTGGAGAGCGTTTCCTTGTACATGTTGACTATCTTTATTGATATATATATATATATGTATGGATGGATGGATGACAACCACAAATCCTGGTAATCATCCTTTTTCCTCTCAGAAAAAAATAGCTGAAACAAAGGATCCAAAGAAGATCGTGAACTCATTTTCGATAGAGCTTGTAAAGAAAAGACAATTTATTCTCCATACCAGACATGAAGCTTCCTGAAATAAATTTTTCAGACATGATAGAAAACTTAACTAAACAAAAGAAATTTCTTTTATAAAGAGAGCTCCACCATTGTTAATGAGCATTTTCTTATTATAGATGCCAAGATTCAGGCCAGCTTGCCAAAACTTTTTTTGAGAGAGCAAAGGATGATTACCATTTGTAATCATCCATTTTATTAAAGGTTGTTACATGACAGAAATTTACAGATACACTTAGTCCCTCATCCATTCACCAACCATCTTCTCAGCCATTGCTACAATATTCTCAACATATGACCTCTCACCCCTGAAAATACATCCATTACGTTCGATCCAAATAGCCCATAAGAAAGGCAAAAGAGGCCACCTGATGCCTTATTGTACTGTACACTTGGATTCCATTTTGGTTCACACATCTTGTTGGAAAGAAGCTCCAAAACTGTGCTGATGACCAAGGGATAGACCCCGAAGATCCAAATCTTTGCCATACCTATCTTGCCACCAAGCATTTAAAGAAAAGGTGATCAATGTCCTCATCCAACGCACCACAAAACACACAGGTTGTATTCACCTCGGGAACCCATCCCTTTTCTTTTGAGGAGAAAAAGGATGACTATCAAAGTTGTGATTGTTGTCCATGCATGTATATATATATATATATATATATATAACTCCGCCTATGTTTTATAGCCGGTCCCAAGCCCGGATAAAGGAGGAGGGTTGTGTTAGGCCCCGACAGCCAGCGCAAAACCCTGTCGAATCTCATGAACATGGATCAACGAATATACGGAATGGCGTCGTATGATCCATGTAGCCGACCCCACCTAGTGGGATAAGGCTTTGTTGTTGTTGTTGTATGTGTATATATATATATATATATATGTGAAATGGATGTCATGTACAAAAAGAAGAGAGCGACAAAAAAGAGAGATGTACTATGTCTAACCAAAACCCCGTCCCACTCGGGAACCAATCTCTGTCTATAACACCATGTTGGAAGTCTTCCACGATGGAGCAGCCACACAAAAATTCTTATTTGTTAAGGAATTCGTAGCCTCCAAATCATGGTGCAGTCAGTTCACAAGTCGGAATCCTGTAGTTGAATGCCACTAATGAGAAGTGTGTATACTTTAGTGACATGACCAAATCCACGACTCCTACCAAGAACTGCTAGGTGATATGCCTTCAAACTGCCCCATGAGAGTGAGGAGTTCCTCCACCCACTAGTCCGAAAGAGTAGCATTGAATTGTGGAGTCCACACGCCATTGGATAGCAGATTTCCTGACCAGTAGCTGGCAACCCTAGCATTTTTATCCTGACTGATAGCATATAGTCTTGGATACAACCTAGAGAGAGGAGCACTGGTTGCCCAGGAATCCTCCCGAAATCTGAAATCATTACCGGGTCTCAATGAAGCTTCAAAGAATGGGCGTAGGCTTGGCATCACTGACACAACACTCCTCCAAAACACAGAAGAACCATGTTGAACTATCCCTCTTTCCTCCCAATTTAGTGTGCGACCATGGCAAGCATTTACTAAAGAAAACCAAAGGTCATCACCATGACCCATGGTCCAGGTCACCCACTTTGCAAGTAGTGCCTCATTTCTTTCATTGCTCTGCTCCCCAGTCATACATCAGACCATGCCACCAAGTGAAGGACTCTATCATTGATGCTCGATTTTCTCCATAAGAACTTCTGACATAGTGCATCTACTTTTAGGCCCATATTTTCAAACAAGCTTTTTTACACACACGTATCTCAGTGGTTTAAAGCTTTAATGCAAAACATATGAATGCCTAAGCTCATTAGCCAACCTTTTATTTGTCAAAGAATAAAAAAAATCCATCAAAAGGATTAAAATATCAGGCGTATCAACAAAACCTGTTTCCTACCATTTGAACTGCATAAAAGCATATTGAATACGAGATTGCATCACTTAAAGGATACCTTAAGTAACTTAAAACCATTTGAACTTTCATAAACTATTTTCTATCTGAAAATCTGAACAAATATTTAAGTAACTTAAAAAGGTCAAAATTACAAAAAAGGGAAATCCAAAATACCTTTATAGCAGTTGGTGAATGGATATGAAACACTGTGTGATGAAAATCTGTGTATGCATTAGACCTTGCTCCTGTACCAAGAAGTTTTTCGCGTTTTTTACTTCCAAGAAATGCTACATGTTCAATCATATGTGCAATTCCCTGCTCATCCTCTTCCTCGTCAACCGATCCAACATGAACTTCCAAGTGAGCTTCAAATCTGTATATTATGAAAGCTTGTGATGATGCTGGTGATAAGAAGATGAACAGCAACTTTTCACTTCAATCACATAGGGAAATATATTAAGACTCATAACTGAAATTTAACATGTGGAACATCATTATTTGCCTATATAAGTAACTAGGCATCGATGATGCTATAATTGAACTCTAATAGATTGTTTGGACAGAAAAGGGTCAAAAAGAAAGGAAGATCCATGAAGGGAAAATCCTTTCCCTCCATTGAACAACGTATGTGTGAAGATGTTTCGTTCATCCTGCGCAAGAAAGTTAATAAACCAACATTTCAAAAAAAAAAGTTAATAAACAAAGAGAAGGGAAGCACTATATTGTAATATTGTCACAAACTTGAGAAAAGTGTGCTACTACCATGTCATAGAGTTGGTTTAACTGCATGAATCCAATTAGGCGCTACTATGGAACTCATGCAGGGATGCAATATCACAAGGGATCTGATCATTGCAACAAAACAGCTTCCTTTATCTAACAAAAAGAAAACGCTAAAACAGCTTCTCTACGTCACTGCAATGGCAACTCCAATGCAATTTTTGATAGAATTTTTAATATTTTTTTAAAAGTAACCTTTAGGGCCCATTTGGATTGGGGTTAGCGTGAGAATAAAGGTCTTAATCCCATATGTTTATCCAAACAGATTTAGAACATCTTAGTGGGACCCATTTGTAATCATTACAAAAATAGCATAAAGAGGAGGAATTTGTGTTCTTTCCTTTGCAAGGAACACGCTGCTCTAGGTGGGTTACGAGGCAGAGAGTTAAAGTAAGAATACAAAAGCTTTCTATGAGGTTTTAGAAGATTTATACATACGGGCCCATAGTATATTATTTAGTTAATCTAAACATAGTGGATGAATGTAATTTGATGTACTACGAAATTTACTGATACCAAACTTAACTCTAAGAATATTACGAACAAAATGAAGTGGGAAGGTGTTTCATGTGGTGAAACAATTGGGGTAATTCATAATAGTACCATAGGATCATTGCCATCTGGCAAATGTTAAAGCACCAAGTACAGTGTTAGGGTGCATACCTGTCTGCTGGAACTTTATTAGGTAAGATAATATAGCGAAGACCACTTTTTGTTTGCCCCTTGTAAACCTTTGGATGAGAAGGCAGAAAATAATTAAAAAATCTTTCCAGTTCTTCTTTCTCAGCCTGACTATCCCACAACGAAACACTTTGCTTCTCAAGGACTGGATCTGAGCATGTGCTTGCTACATGAGGCTCCTCAGGGCCTAATGCATGAGGAATTTGAGGTAATCTAGCCTGAAGAAATCAATAACAGTGATTTGATTAGCTGAGTCCATATCGATTAGCATGAAGAAAATAATGTTTTGCTGCAAAGAATTCTATTTATCACTGGACAACAATAAAAAGTCATCAATATAACTACTTAGCAACAATTTTCCAAGAAAGAGGCATAAAAAAGAAGGAAAAGAAATTGATTGATTTTCAAAAGAAATTAGAACTTTCTTAATGAAAGTTCTTAATCATAATAATAAGGAGTTAAAGGACAGAGATCCTGCTAAAATTGTGAACATATCCAGAAACTAATATTTCTATCATCAACAACAAGATAAAAAATTGATCATCAGCCAAAAGTCAAAGAAACAATCACATCTGACAAGAGATTTATGCCTTCGCCCTTTTGTGAATTGTCACTCATTAAAATGGCACCACATTATCTATGCATGGAACATGCTCATTATTCAAGTTTGCAAGATAGTAAAATTGATGTCTTCCGATTGGAACACATGTTTGATTTCAACGGATTGTCATCACTGACCAAAGAACCTATAATTGAATCAGAACCTCGTTTTAATACTACAGCATTTAGCTTCCCCTTCCTTTTGTTCTCTTATTCTATTGAATGTTTCTATTCCATGAAGGCATTTTTTTTAACTCATCTAGTTTCACCTTCTCATACTTAGAACTTGGAGGTTCTCATACTTTATATGACAAGGCTTTATACATACATCTCCTTGAGGAAAAAACTTAACCAATAAGACGATTGTGGAGTAACATCTTAGAAATCAAAAGATTGAAAGAGAAATATCAAACTTGGTAACATAAGCTTACTGCATTGTTTCCATATAGATGCTTTTGAAACCGGGAAACTGTTTTGTCCAGAAAACCACTTGGAGCATGGACATAGCCTGTGTTTTTGGTAAACCTCCGGAAGCAACTAAGAGACCTGAAGCTTTGTGCATTGAAACCAAAGTTACCTCTTCCACCAACTTCTTGGAAGGACTGCTTGGAAGTGCCAGAGCATTTTGCACTAGATGGTGTCTTTTGTTTAGTGTTGTAACGTAGCCACCTTTCAACATAAAAAAACAAGATCACTGACTGTTAGACACAGATCGGCCATGAAATATTATATTAAAGCACATTGCTACCACCATGAACTGTTATGTAATTATTTCAAGGAGCAAATATGGCTTGTGCATACAAAAGTAAAGGGAAAGAAAAAGATAATTCCAGAAAGCACTACCAGAGATAGCAATAGCATCATAATTAGCATTTTTTATGTTCATCATTCTACAAGGATTAAGAACAAATAAGAAAGCATTTCTTCAGCTAGCTTGTCCCAACTAGTAATAAAGAAGAACATCATATGGTGAATCTAGATGTAAAGCAGAGACAAGAATTATTTCCTATCTCAACAGCTGTAAGACTCTCTCTCAAAAAAAATAGAAAATAAAACAGCTGCATGACTAAAGTCACAATAATTTTCTAGCACTTTTTATATTTCATGTAAGTAAAATTCTAAGATGAACCTGAATCCGTAATGTGAAAACTTCTTTTCCTCACTTTCAATCTTGATTCACACAAAAACTTATAAATATTCTTGTCAATTTGGACAGGTTGGAGCAGACCCAAACCCCCATGGGGCACAGGCATGGTCTAATCTTATTAGTTTACATAGGAAATGAGCAAGCTTGAAAAATCCTTGTACATCTTCCATTATTTCTCGATAAAAAGAAGGTTCTACAAGAAATAATATGCTACAGATTACTAAGAAGCGAAATGAGAACCATAAAGGGAAATGGACATGCGTAAAAGCTCAAGGCAGAAACTTGGGGCCTGCTAAGCCAAATTTCTTTTCAAACAGAAAAGGAAACTAAGCCCAATTCTACCATTTAACACTATATCATATTCTTGTAGTTAACAACAAAACTCGGTATAACGCCCACATCAAATATGCAGGTTGATTCACTTGGGCCTTGCATAAAGATAAAACAACAGTCAAGCAAATCATGCATATATAAAGAATTGCATCACTTATTGTCTCTCATGCAGCTCCATCATCGTATTTTCCTATTTGACCGCATCACGTCATCTTTCTATTAAATCTACAATGTCCAGAGAATGAAGACTTATCCCTCTCAATTCAATATCAATGAAGCTTCGATCCACCTTCATTCTATCTAAAAGGGTGCTTCTGCTAAGAACATATGTGCTAAGGAATATCTCATAAAACCAACACGCTCGTAGTTCTATCTACTCGATAATTCGTTAGAGTAGGGATCAAAGAAGGAAAGAGAGGAGAAAGAGAAAGGACTGGAGGAATTACCTCAGCGGCTGCGGCTGGAGCACACCGCAATGCGACGAGGTTGAGAGGGGGCTCCGGATGTGGAGGAGAGCCGAGGGCGGCCTGCGCGCTGCGGCAGGGAGGACGACGACGGAGGACCGGCTAGTACAGACGCTACTACGGTGGTGGTGGTGGTGGCGGCGGCGCGCGTGGAGTTCGACTCCCAGCGACGTCGTCGGGGCTATGGAAGAAGTAAAACTAGAAGTCATAGCGTTCTTTGATGCAGATAGCCTACTTCTCGTCCTTCTCCTCCTCCTCGTCTCCCAGCTCTCGCAGCCCCTCTAATGGCGAGCGGGTGGATGGATTGGCTTCGGGTACACGATGCGACCGAAGGAAGCGGCGGCGAGGAACGACGAGAGAGGGAGAGAGGAGCGGGGGAAGAACGCAAAGAGAAGAGATGGAGAAAAAAATATCTCGCAGGGAAGGAGATGACCCTGACGACGAAATTGGAGTTGGAGGCGGACGACGAGGTTCTGTGGCTTCCCGGATTTGTGATTTATTTCTATTTATTTAATGTTTGTTTTTATTCATCTATTATTCACGAGATAATTTTATCAAATATCACTCCCGTTCATTTTGGACGAACCGACGGACGGCTGATCGTGCACGAATTATTGAGGAAATCTGGACGGCGAAGAATATTTTTGCAGACTTTTGGCGTTTGTGGAAACAACGTAATTTGTTCCTTGTTTTGATTTATTTTGTTCCTAAAAAAGATGGCCAATAGTTACTTGTGGAAAAAGATATAAGAAAAGTTCATAAAGACAAAAATTTCTGAAGCGAATTGCATTTTCAGATTGAAAATTGTGAAGAAAAACCCTTGGGCATCGATGCTGCAAACAAAACAAGTCGAATCGGGTGTTTACGGCTTAGGGTTGATCCGACCTAATTCTACCTAGATTTAATTTGACTCATTCGATTTAATCTGACTCAATTTTTAAGGGTAGAATTTAATTCAACCCGATGGACCGTATGATCGAATCATTTTTTCTTATTTTTTTAATATAAAAATATTATATAATATTTATAAAAAGTATAAAATAAATTTTTAAAATTTTAAATTTTTTATTTAATATTTTTTTATTTTTATACAAAATATAAGCTGAAAATTAAAAAAATAAAAATTTCGAATTTCGAGTCGAGTCAAAATTTTTCGACTAATACCCGACCAAAGTCGAATTGAGATTGAATCAGGTCGGATCGTCGAGTTCTTGGATCGACTCGAGCTAAGTATTAAAAGAGAGATAACATGGCTCTTTTGCCACGTTTCTAGAAACAAATAATGTGATTTGGATGAAATATTTAATTGTAACTTCACGAATTATTTTTATAAACCATATGATTTGTAGCACAGGGATGTGAATAAATACCTCAAAATTGAGTCGAACTAATAAAAGTTATGAATAATTAATTTGTAAATTTATAGAGTTAATGGGGGTAAAATGTTTCAAAGTCATTTGATTTGTAGCAGTGGAGTGGAATGGTAAGTGACTCCTCGTGGTCTCGAGTTCGAAATTCTATTAATGCAAAAATATTTTGTTAGAAATCTTGGATCGTAAAGCTTCAAGAGAAAAGGTGAATTAGTGTTTAAACCGAAATTACTAATTTTACAAAAATCATCGTGGAAGTTTAAAATCGATTTGTTAAATTTTAAACCAATACAATAATAATCAAATCACATGCATAATATATTAGGAAGGAGAGGGAGAGAGAAAGATAAGCATAAGATGCACGATGGTTTATTAACGAAGTTCGGCCACATCTTGCCATATGTTCCCGCTCTAATTTCTCGATCCCGAGATCGTCAGAAATTCTGCTAACACTCTTTCTTCGTTCCAAATGGAGAAAGGAATAAATCTTTTATAATTTTTATATTTTCTCCGTTTCAAAGGTAATGTACACATCTCTCACTTGTACACTTTCACATGCCTTTTTCTTCGTTCAAGAGATAACACACAATCTCTTTTCTCTCATAAGCCAAACAATTGTTACAATATCATAAGAACACTACACAATCTCTCTTTTAAAATTTGAAATCTCAAGCAGGAGTAAGAAAAAAAGAAATGAAAGATTTGCAATTTAGAGTTCAAATGGATTTCACAAATGTTCTTCTCGCTTTTTTTTGAAAGACTTAATCATTCCTCATATTTGGGTCCTCTTTTATAACATTCTTAACTTCATTTAGTCGTTGGAGTTTGTTTCCCACTTTTTAGATCGAAATATGATCGTTATAGTACATTTTGCACTTTGATCGGTCAACCGTACTGCTCGGTCCACATAGTCATTGAAATAATATGAACATATGTGAATTTTGCACTGGTTGACCTGTGCTTCAACCGACATCATCTCATCATTAATACAACCACCTCACTGGTCTCTACCATTCGAAGTGATGTGCGATGCAAGTGACTATGCAGAGGAGATATAGAGTCATACACATCATCTACTATGCCAGCAAAATTTTAGATCCAACTCAGTAGAATTACACAACAACTGAAAAAGAGCTTCTAGCAGTGGTATTTGCAATGGAAAAGTTTAGGTCATACTTGGTGTGATCAAAAGTAATTATCCATACAATCCATTCATCCCTTAAATACCTTTTCTCCAAGAAAGACTCCAAGCCGAGGCTACTCAGGTGGATATTATCACTGCAAGAATTCAATTTAGAAATTAAAGATAGAAGCGGATCAAAAAATAGGTGGCTGATCACTTGTCCAGGAGTGAGTACAAAAAGAATGAAGCATAAGTGGATTTACCAATCAGAGTTGAATTACCGGACGATGCCCTGCTTTTTGTTTCAGCCAGCACATGCCCATGGTTTGCCGGCATAGCAAACTTCAAAGCTGGAGGAATTCTGCCTAACAATTTGGACTACCTCAGAAGAAAGAGATTTTTATCTGAGGCAAAAAATATTTTTGGGATGATCCTTATCTGTTCAAGGAATGTTCAAACAACCAGTTAAGGAGGTGTATACCGGAAGATTCTGTATAGGAAATCATCTCTGCGTGTCACACGCCCGTCTACGAGGAACACGAAGGTGTACAACGAACTGCAACAAAAACTCTTCAAGAAGGTTTCACTTGGTCGACACTATTTAAAGACGTATATCAATTTTTTTAACTCCTGCGATAGATGTCAGAGAACAAGGAACATTTCATGGAGGCATGAGATGCCACGACATTCAAGGAGTAGAGCTAAATGATGTTTGGGGAATTAATTATATGAGACCCTTTCCAGGGTCAGGGAAATACAAGTAGATTCTAGTAGCCGTTGATTACTTTTCCAAGTGGGTAGATGCTATACCAACCACCCATTGTGACTCCCACCGTGTCACCAAGCTGTTCTCCAAGGTTATTTTTCCCACATTCGGTATCTCGCGGCTTATCATAAGCGATAGAGGGAAACACTTCTAAGAAAGACAGTTCAACACTCTGCTGTCGAAGTATGGCATTACTCACAGGGTTGCTCTGCTTATCATCCACAGACATCCGGACAAGTGGAGACATCCAACAAGCAAATTAAAGCAATCCTGAAAAATATAGTGGCAATTTTTAGAAGAGACTGGAGCTCCAAGTTTGATGACGCGCTCTGGGCCTATAGAACTTCATTCAAAACCTATTTAGGGACGACTCCTTACAGACTGATTTACAAGAAGGCATGCCACCTGCCAATTGAAGTGCAACATAGAGCCTTCTGGGCGATAAAGTTCCTTAACTTTGATTTAAAAGGCGTTGTAGAGAATAAAATGCGTCAGCTGGCAGAGCTAGAACAACTAAGGGATGTCGCATTCGAGAATTCAGCCATCTTCAAAGATTAAACCAAGAGATGTCATGATAAGAACATCCAACAACGACAACTCAGAGAAGAGGATTTAATTCTACTCTTTAATTCTGGATTTCGACCGTTCCTCGGTAAATTGAAATCACGATGGAGTAGACCCTTTAAGCTAGCAAAAATTTACCCATCAGGGGTAGTGGGACTCGAGCAGAATGGGGGAGGCACGTTCAAGATAAATGGGCAAAGAGTGAAGCTATATAGAGAACTAGACCTAGTGGATACTGAAGATACTCTTCTACTCCAGCCCCCTCCAGTTAGCTAATCGTCACCCTCAACAACGTCGAGCCACACTAAACAAAGGCGCTTCTTAGGAGGCAACCCAAGCCTTATTAACTTTTCTTAGTTTTCACCTTTTCAAAAATAGCAAGGCATCAGTAAGACACACATGTTGGAGGAAAGATGAATGCAATAGGTGGAAGATGCATTGTCGAGTACGAGGCACAATGGCAGAACCAAGTTCTTAAAAGCGCGGGCCATTTTGCTGAAAGAATGATAGGAAAACACTGCGGCACCAAGGAATTGACACTCTATCGTGTAGTGCTGCATTGTTACCAACATATTCGATCCTGAAACTATCTCCAGGACTCACCATCATGACCTACCGACATAAAGGTGATCCTGTATCCATGTGGCCACACCCCCACAACCTCTCATTCCACTTTCTGTCCTTTCCAAAACTATCTCAAAAGATTTTGCACCACATACGAGGTGTAGTAACCCTTTTTCCCTCCTCCCCCACCTCGTTCAACCCCCCCCCCCCCCACTTCATCTTCTCCATACCCTTCATTTGCCTGAAAACCCCTCTTCTGCCCTCTTCATCAGAAACCCTTCTCTACCTCCACCGGTCAACATGGTGCTCACCAAGAACAGGTCAAGAGGTGTACATTGGACACCTAGGCACTCAGGCCCCCAGTGGATTGTACTCAATGATGATGGAGAAGAAGTTCCTCAAAGAGCGCTCCATGCTTCATGGCAGTTCCAGCATATCCTCACCAAAAGCCACCGCTGAAAGTAGAAAGGGTCCTTCAGCGTCTAAAACCGAAGGACCCTCAGGGATTAAGATGCCCGCAAAACCCTTAGAGAGCAAACGGTCAGCTAACGCACGAATCTGAACCACAGACAAGACATCACCTCAACTACCGGGCAAAAGGATCAAACTAGTAGCGCGGAAGCCACCCCGGACATGGCCGATGACTGTGATACAAGAAGACACCTCTGGCAGCAAGGGCTCTCCAAGCAAAAAATGCTGAAGGAAGGCCAGTAGCAGATCAGGCTCCTCAAGCATAGTTTTCCGAAGCAATGCCACCAACCGAGCCACCACATAGAAGACACTCTGCGTCACCCCCACAAGCTGTCCAAGAAAAATGGAGCAAAATGAAAGCAGACCCAAGATGCAAAGAGCCAAAAGTGAAACCACCTATTGAGGAAGAAGCATATTAGTTCCCTTACCACCTACCCTCACCCCTCCTCCCTTCGCCAAAACATACACTCATCGACTGCCATCGGACCTCAACAAAACCCCTTTCCCTTCCCCATCCAGACCACCTTCTCCACCCAAGCCACCCTCACCTGCGTCAGATTAACATTCTTCATCTGGATATTCCTCCCACCCAGCCGAACTCTCTCCTGGTCTTGCCTCCTTGAGTTCATCTTTTCACTGGCGGCACGACGAATGTTCTCCTTCACCTTCTAAACAAGCTGCTAGTCAATTGTCTATCCCTTTGTCTGACAAACCACCACAAGGAACACACTCGACACATCGTTTGACTCATGCGTCTTCCCCCCATACATTTGTCCACTCTAAGGACAAAGATCCTAATCTTATTTATCCTCCTGAAGAAATTGTTCTCTTCTTCCCACCAGTGACGTCAATATCGTTCTCTCTTGGCACGCCCTATCCTCTCAATGAAATTTTTAGATTATGGTGTTTTGTTCTCTCTTGGCTTCCTCAAAGACATAGAGCGCGCTGCCAAAGTGATGTACGTTCAAGACTTCTTTATGTCTGTCTATCCTACCTACCCTCACCTCGTCCTAGAATTTCTCCGCTCTTACAAGGACGACAAACAATGAGAGAATATCTTTTCGCTTGTTTAACAAAGACTTCAATGGTCATACCAAAAGCTAAGTCAAGTCCTTGCCCTGCCATATTTCCTCGGACGCCTAACTCCCCAACATTTCAACACCCAAGGCGTCCTGGCCAAAATCATCGATGATTAGACCGAGAGAGCAAGGGTATGAGTTTCCATGATTTCCAACCCGATCATTAGATATTTTCATCGCTTGATCTCGTCCACCATTTTGGGGAGGACAAACACAGAGTCCCATATCATAGATTCTGATATGTTCACCATTGACGCATTTCTTTATGGAAAGAAAGTAAACCTCTTGGGACATCTGTTGTCGAATTGGAATAAATGCGTTAAAATGAAGTCGGGCGTGATCGCATTTGGGGGAATCATCACCACAATTGGCATCCATTGTGATCTGGAGCTTGGATCTTTGGAGATAGCGAAACGATCAATGATGATAGATATGAAAACTCTCTGTAAATGGAACTTGTTCAAGGTACAAGAATACCGCGGTCTTTTGCTCATTAAAGGAACTCACCACAAACTGCGACTCCCCAACCCTGACAAAGTTTTCATCAGATCAGAAGCTAACCGAAAGATCACCCCAGAACATCTCAAGCAAAGCGCCAAGATGAGCCAATCAATACCAGAGCAAGACCACCATCACTCGTCTGATCTTGGATCACCAACCTCTAGAAAACGGAAGTCCCCGGTAGAACAAGTGAATGTCGATGCTCTTGAATCGTCCCTTTCTGACCTCCGGCAGATTATTTCTAACCTCTCCCTGCAGGTACATAAGCTGCGACGAAGTAATATTTGCATCAAACATATGCTCCAACATCAAACTGCCACTCTCCAATGCATTGAAGTAAGTATGGGGGAACCCGCTGATTCCCCCACACACTAGTCTTCCTCCTAAGCTTCACTCCTATCCCTGCTTGAACACACTAAGGTTAGTGTTATGTTTAAGCTTGGGGGGTACAATGGTATGTTTTCCTATACCTACTTCCAAATTTTTTTATCATACCATTGTACATAGTTCCTTTAGCTCCAGCAACTTGAAAATTGTTCAGATTTAGTTATGCTAATCAAATATTTCGAAAATCATATGCTGAAAAGCATCATACAAACCCCTACTGAAACTTTTTGAATTACCCTTTAGCCCTTAGTTAAGAAACATCATGGAATGCATTACCTATCCCTCATTCTGTATACCCGATATGCATGAATGTCAATATTTCAAAGATCTTACGAACTTTAATTTTGATACCTTGGCATGACATCACCCGCCACTAGATATTAGGTAGTCCTTTACATGCTATTACCTAGGCTCATGATGCGTTGTAATTGTAACAATAAAATTTGCTAGCAAGTGCACTAGTCGCTCAAGTAATATAGTAAAAAGGAGTAAGAGTGTCGAACCCACGAGGAATATTATTAATTTAATATCTGGATTTATAAATTAATAAGAGAGAAAAAAACATGGATTTTGAAAATGAGTTTTATAAAATAAAATAAAGAAAATAAGATAGAGATAAGATAGTGGTGTTGAAGTTAGGTCTTAGGATGAAAATAGATCAAGATAAATATTTGAACCATAAAAGATAAATTTAATCTTTAAAGATGGATTAGATTCTCCCTAAAGTAATCTAACATGATTAACTTGTGGTCTTCACGACTGGCATCCCTCAATTTAATCATATAGAACTATCTTAATTTAATAAGAATTGAAGTCTCCACGACTGGTACCCCCAAAATCGTATTAAAATTAAGATGCATTAAATTGGATTCTCTAGACTATTAATCACTCCACAAACTGGTATAGATTAATAGACCACACAAACTTGATTCTCCACACACTAGT
Source organism: Pontederia crassipes (assembly GCA_030549335.1). NCBI lineage: Eukaryota > Viridiplantae > Streptophyta > Magnoliopsida > Commelinales > Pontederiaceae > Pontederia > Pontederia crassipes. Next base: position 43,020,898 of record CM060191.1, on the reverse strand, counting down.
TATCAAATTTATGTCAATTATTAATTCTAAATAAAATCAATTATAATTAGTATAATAAATTCTGAAATTAAACACTCCACAAACTGGTATAGCATAATTCAGAAATTTAATTAACTAATATAAAAGCATTAAGCACAATTAATAATTGATCAGAAAAGATTAAAACAAATAAAGTAGGATCCAAACATTTCCCTTCAATTAATAATCTCCTGAAATAATAATCCTAAAAACATGGAGTTCATCCTAGAAATTCTGGAGAGATAATAACAAAATAACAATAATAATCGAAAGAATTACACCCAAAATAGAAGTAGAGCTCTCGAATTGGACAGACAGTCGGGCAGCCTCTCGAACTTGATCAGGGTCGCGATCAACCTCCAGCCGTCGCACCTCTCTCCTCTTGGTCGGAGCCTGCAGAGCTCACGACTCGCCGTGGAAGAAACCTGAACTTCAGAGCACGAATTGAAACGATGGATTCTTCACGTATTTATAGGGTGCGGACGGCCTTCAATTTGATCTCGGCCGTAACATCGTACGGTTAACTTTAAAATTATAAGATAAACTCGGCCAAAGATAAATCATTTTATCATTACGCCCAAAGAGATAAAATTTCTTATCTTTACACCTTCATATATCTTGTTACGCCCAAAGATAAACTCATTTTTATCTTGTTACGCCCAAAGATAAACTCGATTGATTGTTACACCCTTCATCTTCATGCCATTACGCCCTCCAAATTTCGGCCGTAAGGACTTGGGATTTAATTTTTGTTACGCCCAAAAGATAAAATCATTTATCTTTACTCCTTCAAATCTTAGCCGTAACAAAGAATTAAATCTTGTTACTCCTTTTGAATCTCGGCCGTAACGACTTGGGCGTAAAGCCAAATCTCGGCCGTAAGAAATAATTTCTTTGAATTTCGACCGAGATTCAAATTTTCCTGCAAAATAATTATCAAAATATAGTTAATCCATCCACATTTAAATTATTCAGAGAATTTAATAATTAAAATTGATAAATCCGGAATTACGATTAAAAGTGACTAAAAATGATGCATGCCATGAACAAATTACAGAAAAATTAACTAAAATAATAATCTAAAATATGTTATATTTTGCATGCATCAAACTCCCCCAAGCTTAAAGTCTTGCTTGTCTTCAAGCAAAAATTCAAAGCAAGGCTCAAGAAAGTTCCATCATAGCCTCCACATTGTCAACTGACTAATTTTCTCACACAGTGCTTCTGCACACCTACTACTTAGTATCTTATCATTTTCTATGCACTTAGCTTTATAAAAGTTCTGAATGCTACACAAATTTAAACAATCTCAAGTTCAACCTTCTAGAAAAATAAATTGTCTGTCAAATAATAGCATTGATATTGAACACATAAGTACTAATTGAGCTTAAAACTTTTTCTTTTTCTTTTCATTTTTCAACTTTATTTTCAATCATTTAAAAGTTCTAATCTTCAAGCAGGATTGCACAAGGAAGTCCATGTAGCGGGCTTTAGACTGATGACTCCCAGACCAGAAGACCTTAGGGCACCAGGTGATAAAGCACCCCTCGAGTTTACTTGCCCGAACAACCAAGGTTCTGAATGAAGAGTTCGAACTTAGCCATGATTCAGTACTCCTGTGCTTCTCCATATTCCACAAGATAGTCCATGTAGCAGGTTTTCGATCGACGGATCCCAGAGCAGTTGCCCTTAGGTCGCCAGGCATGAACCCCTACGGATCTAATTACCCGAACACACCTTGGTTCCGGATAACACTTTTGTACCTACACATCATTTTTTTTTATTTTCATTTGTTGGGGTTTAACTAACCCTTCTTTTCTTATTCACTTTCAATTTTTATAAGCTCAAAAAGTACTTGATATGATCAATAAGAAGGCTACTACTAATCAAGACTTAAAAGAAATTAATAAAAAGGCATGAATATGATTTTGTCGTCTAGTCATTCATAGTTCTACTTAGCATAGGCACATAGTCCATAAGTTTGATACTAAAATAGCAAGTGATAAGAAAGAAAAGTATTCAAATTTCATCAATTAACGACATGTCTTTGAACTTTTACTTAAAGATAATTAAAACAGTAAGACAAAAGTTAGTAAGATGGTAGCAAAAATAAATGCATGCAATGGTATTTTTTTGAAAATTTTCAAATTTTTTTTGATTTTTTTTATAAATAGATGCAGACATAAGCAAATAAACAGAAAGATGCAATGCATGGAATGCAAACTCCCCCAAGCTTGAACCAGACACTGTCCTCAGTGTTAAGTTAGCAAGGGAAAGTGATACATACTCAATAAAAAGGAAAATTTAAAGAAACAAAAATAAAGAAAAGGGAAAAGACACAACCGGATTTATTGTCTGCGGGGTGGCGATGCTGGATAGTAGCTGAGATTTCCTTGGCGCATATGATACTCATGGATGCGTCTCGTCATGCGCGCATGTTGATTCTGAAGGGATTCAAAGCGACCCTGACGATCATCCATATTTCTAAAATCATCTCGAATGTTGGTCAGCTCTTGTGCTTGTCGAAGTTGCTCTTCCTGAATAGCGTGCAACTGCCCTGACTGACGAAGTTGCTCTTCTTGAAAAGTGTGAAACTCCCCTGCTTGACGATTCATCATACATTGATTCCCATAAGTTTTGCATGAAAGCATAGTCAGGCTGAGGTGGCGGAGGTGGATAGTAAGTCTGCTATGGAGCTGAAGTAAAAGTGGGCTCTGGTGCTATATAGCGATTCTGCACAAGTTCTTATAAAGGGGCAGATACTTCCATCGAATCGCGTTCCTCATAAGGAGTAGAAGGTATGAACGAGGAATCAGAAGAGCTCTCTTGTGCTGGAGATGGAATCGGAGAAGGTACCGGCATATAAGGCGAATGGACGGATGTGGCATATTGGGAAGCTGCCGGTGATATAGCCTGGAATCCTTGTTGCTGTTGAAGGTAGGGTTGGGCTGCCGCATAATCAGTAGAATTAAACCAGGAGAAAGGTTCATCCTGGTGTAGCTGTCCGACAGAGGTAGATGGTCCTGCAGGTGGGATTACTGGAGCTATGACCTGCCTAAAAAGGAGCCAATTATTTGGATTAATCAGCGTAAAAGCATCTCGATCTGAGCAGGGCACCTCCTGATGGTGGCCTTTAAAAATAAAAACTTTGATCCCTGAGTTGTTGGTCTTCACGAGACCCATAGCCTGAATGGTCCTACGAGTGAGGTGAGTATTTCCTGGCACAGCTTCAAGATCATCCAAATCAAGTTGTAGGTGCTGAGCGATAGGTGTGAGAAGGGCACCCATATTAATGCTACCGCCACGATGAGTAGTGCGGCGCTGAAATCGACGAATGAGGAAGGCACCCACATTAACGGGAGTTCTGTGAAGCATGCTGTGGATGAGATATAACTCTCCTTCTGAGACGGCACCATCATTATCACTGCGTCCACTTATGGTGTTGCTTAGCATGCGATGGACGTAGCGCAGAACATGATTTTGAATTGAGCTATCTTTAGCGGTGTTCCAAACCAATCGATCTTCTTCTGTTATCTGTTTCTAAAAAGTTTCAGCATCAAAGTCAGCAGGTACAGAAAGAGATCCATGGTTGGGAAATCCATAGATATTATTAATCTCTCCTAGAGTGAGAGTAAATGGTCGTCCATAAAGTTGGAATGAAATGCGGGGCTGATCATAGTTCCTGCCATCTAAATTAAAGATTTCCAGAGATGAGAGGAATTCCATAATTAGTACTTCATAAGTTGGCCACCAAGAATGCACAAAGTCAGATAGTCCAATTTGAGAAAATAATAGATGAGTATCTGCAAGTAAATTATACTCCCTCAGCAATTCAGTATCTGAAAATCTGGTGGCATGAATTCGAATATCACACATCCGTTCATATCGAGCTTGATACTCCGGCTTAGTCCAATAATAATCTCCGGGGTAGGAGATTAATTGTGAGGGTTGTGGGGTCGGCTGAGCATTCGGATGTCGTCGTTCATGACGTTCCCTCCATATATTAGCAAATCGCCTCATCTTGATCTGGACAAAAATAAACAAAGAAAAGGTACCGGCTCGGTGGAAGCGACTGAGGTTTCGACCGTAGTATTCGATGAAGAACCGGCTGAAGGTCGGAGGTGATGAAGAACTTCGACCGTAATTGATGAAGCTCGGCCGGAGATTGGAGTTTGGCCGTAAGAAGTTGGAGGCGGGACTCGGAACTCGGCCGTAAGAAGTTGGAGGCGTGACTCGGAACTCGGTCGTAAGGAGTTGATGAACCTATAGATTTCGGCCGTAAGGAATGGCGGTGTGGTTTCGGCCGTAAAGTGAAAAACTCGCCCGAAGTTTGGCCGTAACGAATAGGTGGTGGCGCTGGTGTCGGTTCTTCGGCCGTAAAACGAAATCGGCGTGGAAGCTTGGCCGTAACGCACAGGGCGTAATGGTGAGACTTCGGCCGTAAGAGTTGGTTGATGAAGAACCTCGGCCGTAAAAAATAGGAGGCGTGGAAGCTTCGGCCGTGAGAGTAGATGGACCTGTATATTTCGGCCGTAAAGAAGTCTTGATGCGCGGCGGTGACGGTTTTGAGAATTCGGCCGTAGAGAAGAAAAGGCGTAAGGGTAGTGGAAGCACCTCGGCCGTAATGCAGAGAGGGCGGCGCGCGGTGGCTTCGGCCGTAAAGAAGATTGATCTGCAACATAAAAAAGGGGGTAGGATTTTTATAGATGAATTTTCGGGCGTAATCTGACCTGTCCCACGTGACGACGCAGTGAAAAGTCATGTCCGGGCGTAAAAGCATGCATTTTTCCAAGGCACGTTCGTGGTCTCCCTGTCATGTCGGATCTTTGACGATTTCCAAGACGTCCGTGGTCTGCTGGTGTGACATCTCGGTCGTAACGGAATGGTGGCAGGGCATAGCGACGGTTCTTTTCTTCGGTCGCTTCGGCCATAATGAAAACGGTGGGTGGCAGTTTGTCTTGTCATGTCCGAGCTTGATGCATGTGTGACAACTCGGCCGTAATGCACTCGTAACGAGGGTGGCAGGGCGTAATGTCCGAGCTTCGACCGTAGAGAGAATCAATTCTTGGAATTTACGCCCATGCTTGGAGTTGACGCCCCTGAGTTTATCTCTCCTTACAAACCGTTAAATATTAATTAAATTAAATGACTCCATAATAAAATAAATGTCTAGTTAAAAGTAAAACTATCACCGAAACTAAGATATTAACAACTAATTAGACTAATCTAAAAAAATGAAAAAAAATAAAAATAAAAAGGATAGAAATAGTTCTGATTTATAGTCGTCAGCTTGACTTAGTTCTGATGAAAATCAAGGCCTATTTTGCTCTTCTCCTCTTGGATTTTTTTCTGTGTTACTTGGGAGAGAGCCCGGTGTACGTCCAGTTAGTTGTACCGCCATCTGGCCCAGTTGTCTTTCCAGATTTCGAATTGATGCATCCTGACTCGTGGCTCTAGATTCCATATTCTTCTGCAATGCTTGCATTGTGTCTATGATATGTGCCATCATCTCCTGCATATGATTTGATGATTGATGTTGGGGAGTATCAGGTTGCCTTTTCAGTATATAATCTTTTGATGGACCAGAAGATTGGCCTTGGTTCTGATTATAGGCAAACTTCAGATTATGTCTCCATCCATAATCGTTGTTCCTGTAAAATGGATTGGAAATAAAATTAGCATTTTCAATTTGATTTGAATCTGAAGTGTTACCTGTAGGGCTATAATTGCTAGAATTTCCCATTAGTGACATCATCTGCTCGAATTTTTGATTAAGTGACTCCAGTTGAGCCACTATTTCTGAAGATTGTATTCCTTGTGTAGCATGTACATCATGAGTTCGGCGAGGTGGTCTCCTTTCTTGACTTGACTTGAGTGCTACAGCTTCAATTATATCTTGTATTTCACTAGGACGTTTAGATCCCAGTACTGTCCCTCCTGCTGATTGATCGAGTTTGTCTTGATCTGCAGGTCATAATCCATGGTAGAAATCTTCCATCACTTGCCACTTTGGAATTCTATTGTCAGGAACTCTGGCCAGCAGTTCCTTATATCGTTCCCAGGCTTCATATAACGTCTCGTTATCATCTTGAACAAATGCCCTCAATTCTCTTCGATATTTGCCTGCCTTTTGTGGTGGACAATATTTTCCAACAAACTTTTCTACCAGCTCCAACCAAGAATGAATCGATCCTGCAGACAAAGTTTTAAACCAAGTGGAAGCTTTGTCACGTAAAGATTGAGGAAATAATAACAAACGAATAACTTCAGAAGAAACATTATTATTTCTAAAGGTGCTCAGAGTAGCAAGAAATTTATCAAGGTGATCGTGAGGGTCTTCATGAAATCCTCCTCCAAATTGGGATGCTTGTATCATCCTCACGATCGCGGGATTTATCTCAAAATTATTTGCGTTAATATCAGGCAGCACGATGCATGATTCTCGGTCACTGTATCTGGCCGAGACATATTCTCTCATAGAAAGTTCTGCTTCATCTTCTCGCCGATTATTATATGGTGGAACCAGTTCATTCTATTGCTCCAGTCTCTGATTGTCGCGTGCTTGTTCCACCATTTTTCTTATATTTCTTCGTAATCGACGATAGGTTCTTTCAATTTCAGGATCAAATTCCAACAGTGGATTTGAACTTCTAGTGCGCTTATCAGAAGATTCTAGGATTGGTTGTGATTTAATTTTCAATTAGTACCTGCAACAACCAATTTTCAGTAAGATAAAAGAATAAAATAAAATATATACAAGAAGAAAGAAATTCAGATAATAGGTCACGAAAAATGAGTTTTTTACTAATAAAGTCTTTCGGCACGATAGAATTTGAAAATTCGTCATTAAAATTAATTTTCGAGAGGAACTTTTCAGAAATTCTTCAAACCAATACGAATACCAAATATTAATATCGACCAAAAGAATTTATGATGATGTAAGAAATCACACAAAATAAATCCGAACTAATTTGCGGTCATAGAGTTAATAATCAGACATAATCAAAAATTATTTTCAGAGAAGAAATAAGATTGATCGGCCGTAATAAGGGTTTACGGTCGTAATTAATCCGAGGCTCGTTCGTCCGTAAAAATCGTAAAACAGTGTTGAAAGGGATTCAACGTGAAGGCGTAAAAATTAGCATGGTGATGAATTATCTCGGCCGAAAAAAATTGAATGAAATGTTGCCAAATGAATCATTACGACCGACAAAGAATATAGTTCATATCGGCCGTAAAACAATGAGAGGTAAAACATCAACACATATAAATCGGCTGAAAAGGAGTAAAATCCATGTCGGATGATCCATTACGGCCGAGACAAACTAAATCGCTTCGGCCAAAACAAAGTCAAATCAAAAGTTCAAACTATTATAATGTTACGGCCGAGAATGAAAAAATCACAAATAAGTTGGGGTCGTAAGATGGCGTAAAAAACAAATGTTCAGAAATTTTACGGCCGTAAAAAGAAAACATGAGATCAATTCTCGGCCGTAAAAAAGATTAAATTGTCAATTAAGATGAGGTCACATCGGTCGAGATAACACGAGGCCGTAAAGAAAAATAGGGTTTCGGCTGAAATAAAAATTGAATCATTACAGTCGAAAGTGAATTAAGTCAATTCCTTACGGTCGTAAAACAACGAAATCAGATCAAATCCATATGAAAAGTTCAAACAAAAATGTTACGGCCGAGAATGAAAACTGATTCAAATAGGGCGTAAAAAATTTAAACCATCGATAAACCGGGCGTAACAAGGTCAAATCAATATCCATTACTCATGGCGTAAAAACAACGTTCGGATAAAAATATTACGGCCGTAAAGATTGAAAGTTTAGAATTCAGAAATCATTCATTGCGAGGCTGTAAAATTAATAAAGTCGACACATCAAATTAAAGTCGTAAATCCATAAGTCGAGTGTAATTTGGAAAAATCCAATCGGCGTCAGATTTTAAACCGAAAGTAGATAAATAAAAAAAATGTTGTGACCTTTATCTGCAAAAGAAAAAATGTCAGTTTATTCACAAAAATAATTAAAACAATTAATACATATGCACAGAGAATTATTTACAATTTATTTACATCTCCTAATAATTCATAAAAATCAGAAATTAATTAATAAAATATTTCCCGGCAACGGCGCCAAAAACTTGATGCGTTGTAATTGTAACAATAAAATTTGCTAGCAAGTGCACTAGTCGCTCAAGTAATATAGTAAAAAGGAGTAAGAGTGTCGAACCCACGAGGAATATTATTAATTCAATATCTGGATTTATAAATTAATAAGAGAGAAAAAAACATGGATTTTGAAAATGAGTTTTATAAAATAAAATAAAGAAAATAAGATAGAGATAAGATAGTGGTGTTGAAGTTAGGTCTTAGGATGAAAATAGATCAAGATAAATATTTGAACCATAAAAGATAAATTTAATCTTTAAAGATGGATTAGATTCTCCCTAAAGTAATCTAACATGATTAACTTGTGGTCTCCACGACTGGCATCCCTCAATTTAATCATATAGAACTATCTTAATTTAATAAGAATTGAAGTCTCCACGACTGGTACCCCAAAATCGTATTAAAATTAAGATGCATTAAATTGGATTCTCTAGACTATTAATCACTCCACAAACTGGTATAGATTAATAGACCACACAAACTTGATTCTCCACACACTAGTTATCAAATTTATGTCAATTATTAATTCTAAATAAAATCAATTATAATTAGTATAATAAATTCTGAAATTAAACACTCCACAAACTGGTATAGCCTAATTCAGAAATTTAATTAACTAATATAAAAGCATTAAGCACAATTAATAATTGATCAGAAAAGATTAAAACAAATAAAGTAGGATCCAAACATTTCCCTTCAATTAATAATCTCCTAAAATAATAATCCTAAAAACATGGAGTTCATCCTAGAAATTCTGGAGAGATAATAACAATAATAATCGAAAGAATTACACCCAAAATAGAAGTAGAGCTCTCGAATTGGGCAGACAGTCGGGCAGCCTCTCGAACTTGATCAGGGTCGCGATCAACCTCCAGCCGTCGCACCTCTCTCCTCTTGGTCGGAGCCTGCAGAGCTCACGACTCGCCGTGGAAGAAACCTGAACTTCAGAGCACGAATTGAAACGATGGATTCTTCACGTATTTATAGGGTGCGGACGGCCTTCAATTTGATCTCGGCCGTAACATCGTACGGTTAACTTTAAAATTATAAGATAAACTCGGCCAAAGATAAATCATTTTATCATTACGCCCAAAGAGATAAAATTTCTTATCTTTACACCTTCATATATCTTGTTACGCCCAAAGATAAACTCATTTTTATCTTGTTACGCCCAAAGATAAACTCGATTGATTGTTACACCCTTCATCTTCATGCCATTACGCCTTCCAAATTTCGGCCGTAAGGACTTGGGATTTAATTTTTGTTACGCCCAAAAGATAAAATCATTTATCTTTACTCCTTCAAATCTTAGCCGTAACAAAGAATTAAATCTTGTTACTCCTTTTGAATCTCGGCCGTAACGACTTGGGTGTAAAGCCAAATCTCGGTCGTAAGAAATAATTTCTTTGAATTTCGGCCGAGATTCGAATTTTCCTGCAAAATAATTATCAAAATATAGTTAATCCATCCACATTTAAACTATTCAGAGAATTTAATAATTAAAATTGATAAATCCGGAATTACGATTAAAAGTGATTAAAAATGATGCATGCCATGAACAAATTACAGAAAAATTAACTAAAATAATAATCTAAAATATGTTATATTTTGCATGCATCAGCTCATTCATACATTCAATGATTTGTCACTCGCTCGATTGACCGACATTTTAAAGTACTAAAATGCACTTAATGATATGTAGTAGCTCTTCCTTTGCATGATGGGAACTTTTATTTTGTTTTCAATAAAAGCCCAAGTGCCCCATCCTAGTATTCTAGGACCCCTATTACAAAAAAAAAGAAAAAGTGTGTTCCGAATAAATAAAGTACAAATAACTACTCCACTGTCTACCCAGTATAGGAAAAACAAGAGTATGCCTATAGGGCACTCATAGTGATATTTAGGGGTTGAGTGATAACTTGCTGATTTTTGGGTCAAAAGTCAATTTTTCAATTTTTGTTTCAACTCCCTAACTCACTCTCTACTACAGTGCACAGGTCAATTGGAGTAATCCTAAACGTCGTATCAATAGTGATTTGAAGTCCTAAACTACCTAAAAATAATTTAGACTAATCATATTTAAAGTGGCAAAAACAAATTTTTAAAGGAATTGAAAACATATTTTTTTTCTTTTGGGAATGCAGAATGATAACTTGTTGTAGATTGCTGAAAAGTTAACTAAACTGAATTGTAAATGCTAATCTAGAGTCTAAAAGGGTTTATCTATCAATGAGAAAGGTCCTCCTATGAGTTGGGGTTCATCTAATTTAATTATGGATGAAAATGGACAAGTTATCATTTTTTAGTCAAATCCAATTCAACTTTTAATATGGCTGTTTTCACAGCCCAATTAGGACAGAACTAAACAATATATTATCATATGATTGTTAACCAAGTTGAATTAGAAAAGGATCCTCACTGAAAATCAAGTTATCATTAAGTTCAATTCAAGTCACTTGCTGATTTTTTTGGAAATTTCAATAAAATATGAAATGATAACTTCAAAGTGTAGTCACAAAATAATGAAATCACTTCAATTAGCTTGACAGGAATGAAACTTATCCAATAATAGTGCTAGTGTTCATTGGTTTATCTCTAAACTACAAGAGGACCTTGATTCAACTTCTCAGCTGCAATTAAAAATGAAGTCCACACTTAACACTATTTAATTGGAACCAAAATGCATAGAATCACAAGTTGGGAAATCAGAAATTGTCATTGCTCCTTGGCTCGTCTCTGAATCTCAAGGAAGGCTTTAAAACCATATCTGAATGGTGGATTAAAGTGAGGCTTAACAATGACAATCAAATTTCAGAAATTTCAGGAAACTAGAAATCAGCAACTCATAAAAAATCAGAAATAACCAAATGTGATTAGAGAATTGAATCATAGGAATGTCAAAGTTTCTCAATCCATTTCTGAACAAGATTGGGATAGATGCTAATCTCTTAGTTTTTCAATTAATTCAATCCCCAATGACAATCAGATTCAGGCAAATCAGAAAATCAGAAATCAAATGGTTCAGAATTCAGAAAAAATTAGAAATCAGCAACACATTGAAAACATTTCAGCACATGTTACTTATGAAATTCAAATTTGCCATTGCTCCTTGGTCCATTTCTGAACAAGGTGGAAGTCAGGAATTAACCTATCAGTTGCATATAAGATTGGGACTCCACAATGACAAGCAAATTCTATAAAAATCAGAACTCAAAATGCAAATCAGATTTGACCACAACATGTTTCTACAGAATTGATTCAGGAGAGTTATCATTGCCTCTTATTACATTTCTGAATAAGAAGAACACACTTAATCTACTTCTCAGTAGCCAATGAAATGAGGGGTTTACAATGACATCAGATTTCTTAAATCAAGAATCAAAATTGCAGTTCAGAAACTAAATTAGATGAAAATCAGATTTGGACCTAGAACTTGTCATTGATTCTTGTTTCATTTATGAATCAAGAACAGATCATAAAACAACCTCTCAGTTGTAGATATAAGCAAGATCATACAATGTCAAGAATAGGACAGAAATAGATGAGTTCTGAATGCAGAATCAAGAATCAGAAAACCAGAAATTATGAAATCAGTGCAGGAAATCAGAAATGTCTACATCCATCCACAATTAACTTAGACTACTACCCTATCCTAGGAAACATGGAGTTTAGCTCCTCATAATTACAGAGTTTGATACAAAATAAAGTGAAGAACAAAAGGAAATCATCTTGGATTGAAGCTTGTCGAGAAGTTTTCCAGCAGCACTTCCACTCCAACTCCAAAACCCTTGCTTCCTTCTCCAAACCCTGCACTGATCAGCCTCCCTTTCCTGCTCCAGAAATTTCCACTTAAATATGTGTCATATCCACACTTTGATCAGCATCAGAAAGTTTTATTCCCTTGATTTCAGCCATCTGTTCAATTGTCTCTGCATTCCAGCTGACTGCAACAGCTTTTGGACAGCAAAGGAGTGGTCCCCCCCACCTTTTTGACTTAATTCATACCAGTGGTTCAAGGCATTAGAGGTATCAAATGGATTAGGGTGGCAAGTGGGTGAAGTTAGAAATCAAATATGAATAAGATTTCATAGGAATGATAACTTGGGTGTCAAAAATGATAACTTAATGCCTTAAAAATAATAACTTGTCATAACTTTGGTTGTGGTTATCCAAATGTGATCAAATTTCAATAGAAATGAGTTAGGACAATAATATAATGAATGCCTAAGGCCTGTGTGCAGAATTGATGGTTTTGCATGTCAAAATGAGAGTTTTGCCCTTTAACGATAACTTGACATTGGAAAAATGCTAACTTGTTCAAATGGACTTAAAAATTTGCACAAGTTGAGATATGACCATCCAAATATGATTCATTCATGATAATAATGGATTTAGGGCAAGAAAATCATTGAAATCAGTTCACTCAAAATAATGATAACTTGGCCCATTAGAGTGATAACTTGTCCTAAAAATGATAACTTGGCATAGAATTGAATTATTTATGGATTTTAGCATTTCAGAACCTCTATGCACATAAAATTAAGTATAAAATGAGTAATATCAATTAGTTATCACAATCCATGCACTTCAAACATAATTGGCCAAAAGTTATGCAAAATAGGGGCTCGATATGTATGATTTGAATAGAAAATGGGTTAAAAACATACTATGATCAGCTAGTGATCAAACTCCTCCAAGCTTAGACTTTTTCTTGTCTTCAAGCAAAACATTCAGAAATTAAGGACAAACTTGAATTAAAAGTTCACAAATGAAGTAAAAGTCAGCTAAATTGAATCCAATAAATTTCCCACCTTTCCAACACTTTATTCTTTCCAAAAACTCAATTTCTAGCTAGGGAATCACAGAGGCTAAAGCAAATTTAAGCCATGTAAAAAGTACTAGCAATAACATGTTTGAATCTTAGGAATTATCAACTTTACTACAAGGTTGAACTATAAATCCTTCATGAACAGATTTTCATTGCTTAAACAAGTTTAACACCTGACCTTTATTAATGTAATGCAAATAAACAGGTTTAGAACCTGATTTTTATTCATGCTTTCTTTAGGAGAGATTCCTTTGGAAGTTTTGCTCTCCTAATTTTTTTTTTTTTTTTGCATTGAAGAGAGATTCCTTTGGAAGTTTTGCTCTCTTCCTTTTTTCTATGCATGCATGCAACGTTTTACTTTTCCTTTTTCTCATTTTTCTATCATGTTCATGAAGTGAGCAATAGTTCAAACTCAAGTATAGTTTAGATCCCTTTGTCTAAAAAGTCAAGTTTTCCTATTTAACATGGCAGCAAGAGCCTTAACTCCCTTTTAGACATCTAATATTACTAATTCAATCCATAAGTATCAACTAGTGTGACCCACAAAAAGAAAAATTTTCAGCTGAAAATTGATTCAAATGCATCTGAATTGAATAGCCAATTAAAGCAACAAGACTAATGCCAAGTTGGCCACTTGGTATTGGAGTGTACTATCTGTCATATAATGTATTTCACCCATTTTAGAGTTAAAATGAATTCAGAATTGAGTTGAGCCCAAAAAATGATAATCGAGTGATAACTAGTGACAACCGAATGATAACTTGTTCAAATAATGATAACCTGGTGGTAAATGATATATGAACATTAAAGTTAATTGAAAACATGGTGTAAAGGTTAGAAAAGCACCAGGTTTTCTCCCCCAAGCTTAGCTTCAACACTGTCCACAGTGTTAGAAAGTTAAGGCATGGGAGAGGGGTGGAAGGGTATGAAATATATGAAATTTGCATTTGATCCCTTCCAATGGGTCTTGCATTTCAATCATACTCTTCAGGTGTTCCATACTTCATGAATTGCATCTAATCCTGCAAAGAAACAAGAGATATCAGTGGGACATTAAATTTCAGATTTTTAGGGTGCACAATTCAACAATTGAAATTCACTGAAATCCAACTAAGATGGATTAGGATAACTATTTTGCATGATGATTCAGATAGTAATATGATGATTTCAGCATGAGAGAAAAGATTATATCAGTTATCATTGGGATTTCAGTGATGAAAATAAAAAATGAGGGTAGGGGTACTCCCTTCTTTCAAATTGTGGATGGATCTGATTCATCCTTTCTTTATTCCTGCAAAACAGAAAAGTCAAGTGTAAAATGGCTTGGGTTACCTCCCAAGAAGTGCCCTACTTTAATGTCTTAGGTTGGACATCTTTCCACTTGAATTCAGCTAGGCAAACTTGACAAATCTTGCAAATTCAGCACCTCCTTAGCTGATTCTTGAGATGTGGGATTATATGGCTTCAACCTCTATCCGTTAACCTTGAATACATCATCCTTATCATTTAGAAGGTCCACAACACCATAAGGATAAACTTTGTGGACTTTGAAGGGTCGTCCACTCTACCTTGATTTCAACTTTCCAGGAAAAAGTCTCCAACCTTGAATTCCTTCTTCAGAATTACGCTATCATGCCATCTCTTGGTCCTTTCCTTATAAAATTATGAATTATGGTAGGCATTTAGCCTAATCTCATCCAACTCATCAATTTGGAGAAGTCTCTTTTGTTCACATGCTTGCATATCAAAATTGAGTGTCTTTACTGCCCAATATGCCTTATGCTTCAACTCAATTGGTAGATGACAAGTTTTTCCATAAACCAATTTGTAAGGAGAAGTGCCTATAGGGGTCTTATAGGCTGTCCTATTTGCCCAAAGTGCCTCATTTAGCCTTTGACTCCAATCCTTTCTTGTCAACGATACTGTTTTTTCCAAAATGGTCTTGATTTCCCTATTTGAAATTTCTGCTTGGCCATTTGTTTGAGGGTGATATGCTGTTGAGACCTTGTGCTTAACTCCATATTTGTTTAGGAGGTTCTCAAAACACTTTTCAATGAAGTGGCTGCCTCCATCACTTATGACCACCCTTGCAATTTCAAATCTTGGGAAGATTACATCCTTGAACAACTTGATAATAGTCCTAGAATCAACAACTGTTGTGGGGATGGCTTCTATCCATTTGAACACATAATCAACAACCAACAATATGAATTTGTATCCAAAAGAGCTAGGAAAGGGCCCCACGTAATCTATACCCTCAAACATAAAAAATTTCAACTTTTAGGATTCCATTCTGTGGCATTTCATTCCTCCTGGAGATTGACCCTGTTCTTTGGCACACATCACAACTTTTAACATATAAATGGGCATCTTTGAACAAAGAAGGCTAATAGAAATCAGATTGTAGGATTTTTGCAGCTGTCTTTTGTGTTGCACCATGCCCACCATATGGAGATGAGTGGCAAGCCTCCAAGATTTCCTAGAATTTAGATTGTGGTACACATCTCCTATATATGCCATCAGGAGACTTTTTGAACAAGAGGGGATCATCCCAATAGAAGTCCTTCAAGTCATGGAAGAATTTCTTCTTCTGTTGGTAGGTGTAATCAGAAGGAATGATTCCACATGCCAAGTAATTGACAATATCAACATACCAAGGGGTAGGGTCAGCTGATATGGCCATCAAAAAGTCATCAGAAAAGGAGTCATTGATGGGGAGTGAGTCATTAGAATTTTGAACTCCTTCCATCCTTGATAGGTGGTCAGCAACTAAGTTTTCTGTCTCTCTTTTATCCCTGATTTCAACATTAAATTCTTGTAACAATAGGATCCATCTTATGAGCCTTGGCTTGGATTCCTTCTTGTTGATCAGGTGCCTTATTGCCTGGTGATCAGTGAAGACAATTACTTTAGATCCAATCAAATAAGATCTGAATTTGTCAAAGGCAAACACAACAGCTAACAATTCCTTTTCAATTGTGGCATAGTTGACTTGGGCTTCATCCAATGTCTTGCTAGCATAACATATAACATAGTACTTCTTCTCCTTGGTTTGCCCCAACACTGCCCCTACTGCATGATCTGATGCATCACACATAATTTCAAAGGGCAATGCCCAATCTGGTGGCTGCACTATGGGAGCTGAAGTGAGGGCTTCCTTCAAGTGGTTGAAAGTCTTTAAGCATTCTTCATCAAAATTGAACTCCACATCTTTGGCCTGCAATCTTGTGAGGGCTCTGGTTATCATTGAAAAGTTTTTAATGAATCTTCTATAGATGCCTGCATGCCCCAAGAAACTCCTTATAGCCTTCACATTCTTTGGAGGTGGCAATTTCTCAATTGTCTCAATCTTTGCTTTGTCCATTTCAATCCCTCTACTAGATACAATGTGGCACAATACCACTCCTTCTTGAACCATGAAGTGACACTTTTCCCAATTTAAAATTAAATTTGATTCTCTACATCTTTGCAACACTTTTGTCAAATTTTCCAAACAAGCTCAAAGGAATCTCCATAAACTGAAAAATCATCCATAAATACCTCCATAATGTCCTAAATGAAAATTGAAAAGATGGACATCATACACCTCTGAAATGTGGCAGGGGCATTGCACAATCCAAATGACATCCTCCTATATGCAAATGTCCCATATGGACAAGTGAAGATTGTCTTGTGTTGGTCTTGTGGATGGATAGGAATCTGTAGAAAACCTGAATAGCCATCCAAATAACAAAAGTAAGAGTGTCTTGCCAATCTTTCCAACATTTGATCAATGAAAGAAAGTGTGAAGTGGTCCTTCCTAGTTGCATTGTTCAATTTCCTAAAATCAATGCACACCCTCCATCCTGTGACTGTCATGGTGGTATGAGTTCATTAGAATCTGATTTGACTATTGTAATCTCTCCTTTCTTAGGCAACACTTGGACAGGGCTGACCCATTCACTATCTGAAATGGAGTAAATAATCCCAGCATTCAGCAACTTCAACACTTCCTTCTTGACAACCTCCTTCATAATTGGATCGAGTCTTCTTTGGCATTCAATGAAGGGCTTGTAGCTGTCCTCCATGGGGATCTTATGCATGCAAATTGAGAGATTAATACCCTTGATATCATCAATAGAGTAGTCAATCACCTCCTTGTACAGCCTTAGTTTTTTCAGTAGCTCTTCAACTTGATTCTTGGGCAAGTTTGCATTGATGATAACTAGAAATGTTGAATTCTCTCCCAATAATTCATACTTCAGGTTGTTGGGAGAAGCTTGAGTTCCAATTTGAAAGAATTGGCTTGAGTTCCTTGGAGTTTAGCAGTGATAACTTCCTGAACTTGGTGCTGATTTTCTGAATTTTCCACTGATTTGGACAGATTCAATGCTGATTGGTATGCTGCAGCCTCTGGATCCTTCAATTCCTTCAAATGATCAAACATAAGGTACCTTTGCAATGAATCTTTAATATGTATTATTGCTGAGGCATGCTCCACAATTTGATCAATCTGTTCATCCCCAAAATCTTGTTGACAAGCTGGCCTGTTGATAACTTGTGCAAGGTTGAACTCTATTTTGTCTTCACCAATTTGGAAGATCAATCTCCCCTCCTTAACATCAATGACAGCTCCAGCAGTGGCAAGAAAGGGTCTTCCAAGCAAGATGGGTGTATTCAAATCCTCATCCATATCCAAAACCACAAAGTCCACTGGTATATAGAATTTTCCAACCTTTAGGGATATGTCTTCAATGATTCCATGGGGATATTTGATGGACCTATCAGCCAGCTGTAGAGACATGTTGGTGGACTTCATATCTCCTACTTCAAATTTCCTGCATAGGGACAAGGGCATAACACTTACAGAAGCACCCAAGTCACACATGGCCCTTTGAATTTTTCTATTTCCTATCTCACATGGAATGGAGAAACTCCCTGTATCTTTTAACTTAGGAGGTAACTTATTTTGAATTATTGCCGAAGCCTCTTCAGTTAGTGCAATAATCTCACATTCCACAATTATCCTTTTCTTGGTTAGGATTTCCTTAAAAAATTTTGCATATGAAGACATCTCTTGAATGGCTTCAACAAATGACACATTGATGTACAACTTCTTCAAGATTTCTAAAAAACTTCCATATTGCTGATTCTGCTTGGCCTTCACTAATCTTTGAGGGAAAGGCACTTTGTAAAAAATCTTTCAATTGGCTTCATTTTGAAAGTTCCTTTTCTGATTCCTCACAGCAGCCTCTTCAATTTCTTTTTCTTTGGATTCTGGACAGGAGCTTCCCTTAGCTGAATTGTCTTCCATATTCTTGGAGTTTGGACTCTCTTGAGCTGGATTGGCTTCTACATTTTGCATTGGCTCTTCCACTAGCCTTCCACTCCTGAGTTGGATTGTGTCACACCCAACTCGTGACCAAATTCTAATTTCAATTATCATAATCTCAGTTACGTTTAGCCATTCCTAAAATAAAATCGGCAAAACCTCCCTCCCTTACTTACTTGTGTTATTAACCCACACATACAAAAGATGGATATATATTCATCAAATGTTTAAAAAGAACTATAAGATATGACATTCGCATATTGTCATCATATTTTTTTTCACAAACCATCTCACATATAACCTCACAGGATCAAGTCTTATACAACTTTACAAAAAGTTCCTCACAGACTTAAATACAACATATCTAAAACTATCTATTCCACATGCATGCTTTCAAAAACAAAAGTGAAGGGGGATTAAAGCGCTCCAGTGGCTCGACCTCTTCTCTATATGCAGCAAAAATAAGCTCCGAGTCGACTCAACTCGAGAACTTACGAGTATCTGAAAAAATATTTAAAATGGATTTTATGAGCAATAATCATTTGCTCAGTGAGTGGAATAAAAGTACAACATAGGGGAACAATACGAGTGCATATAGCATATAACATTTAAATAACCACATTTCTTTCATATGAGAAAACATTTAAAGCATAACATATATAACATAACTTGTCAAATCATATGAACTTTCACATAAGTAAAAGTAACTCAAGATATCATAATTTTCATATTTAAACTCCACACATGTGTCATTGCACATACTCATCATGGGTCAATACGTATCCCTCTATAATCATGTGTCATACAGTTAAGCAGAGCTTCATAATCAAGAGTCAAATCATGGGTCAATATATCCCTCGATGATTGTGTGTCATATAGTTAAGCAGAGCTTCACAATCAAGAGTCTCAGATACACAGAGCAAATCATGGGTCAATACGTATCCCAATCATGATTGTGTGCTACCCAATCATGATTCTCAGATACGCAGAGCGATCATGGGTCAATACGTGCACGCAGAGCAGCCCCTAAAGGGCAAAGACACCCGATATACGTCCCAAAGGCTTCATGTATATCGAATGTGGTCCCAAAGACCTTTTTCAAACAGCATGGCTAATGAACACATGTAGTTTAACAATATCAAAATACACATGTCATAATCTCATATCATTATGATCACTTGCTGATCACTATATGATTCTAACCCATTTTAGATGCAATTCATACATATGGAGTCCCACTTTTACCTATTTTTGGGCCAATTATACTTGGAATGCAAACATTGTGATAACTAGTTGATATTCCTCATTTCATACTTAATTCCATGTGCATAGAGGTTCTGAAATGCCAAAATTCATTAATATTTAAATTCTATGCCAAGTTATCATTTTGAGGACAAGTTATCATTCCTAAGTGTCAAGTTATCATTATTTTGAATGAACTCATTTTCAATGGTTTTCTTGCCCTAAATCCATCATTATCATGTATAAATCATATTTGGATAGTCACATCTCAACTTGTGCAAAGTTTTAAGTCAATTTGAACAAGTTATCATTTTTCAAGTGCCAAGTTATCGTTAAAGGGCAATTCTGTCATTTCGACATGCAAAACCATTAATTCTGCACAAGGACCTTAAGCAATCATCTTATTATTGTTCTAACTCATTGCTGGTCAAATTTCATCACATTTGGATAATCAAAACTCAAGTTATGATAAGTTATCGTTTTTAAGTCATATAAGTTATCGTTTTTGGAGCACTCAAGTTATCACTTTTAGGAATCTCATTCATATTTGATTTCTGACCTCACTCACTTGTCACTCTAATCAATTTGATGCCTAAAATGCTTTGAACCACCCATATTAGGATATTTTCCAAGATTTTCATAAAGTTATCATTCCGGGCCCCTTAATTCATTAATTTTGATACAAGTTTTCATTCCTGCACAACACCTAATACCATTTGATATCTGAGCTAGCAACTATCATTATCCTAATCCTTATTTGTCAAAATACCATTCAAGGGCTTTGATGCTTGCTGTTTGGGGATTTGTAGCAGGGAGAAAGGTGGCCAAAAAGTGGAAAAAGTAGGGGGGGACCATCTACTTTTTCCTGCACCAAAAAGGAATCTGCAGCTGGAATTTCAGAGGGGTGGACAGGTGGCTGCAATAAGGAGATTAGAACATTTAGATGCTGATCAAAGGGTGGAAAGGAGTGATATATAAGCTGGATTTTTCTGGAGGAGAAGCAAGGCTGGTCATTCAAGGGTTTGAAGGCAAGCAAGGCTGGATTGATTCTGGTGGAGGAGCTGCTGGCCAGGAAGCTTAAAAGAACCATGAATTGTATTTGTTTCTTATCCCATTTGATGTCAAATCTTGTAAATATGAGGAGCTAAACTCCATTTCTTCTAGGATAGGGTAGTAGTTTAGATTAATTTTGGATGGATATGGACTGTTTTATAATTCCTGCACTGAATCATTTGCTGATTTTCAGATTTCAGAATTTTCTAATATTAGTTCTTGCCATTGTTGGATCCTATTGTAATCTATAGCTGAGAAGTTATCATTTGATCTATCCCTAGTTCAGAAATGGATTAGAAATCAATGTCAAGTTCTTTATTCCAATTTAATTGAAGTGCTGATTTCTGAAATTTAGATTTCTGGTTTCTGTTTTTCTGAATTTCCTGAACCAGAATTCCTGGACCTTTGAATCTGTTTGCCATTGTGGATTTGATTAATAGAGCAACTAGAAGGTTGATATTGTCCCAAATCTTGATCAGAAATGAATCAAGATTGGTTGGCATTCTTTATGATTCAAATCTGTTTATTGTTCATAATCTCATTTTTAAAAATTGAATTCTGATTTCCTGATTCCTGAATTTTCTGATTTCTGTGGATATCAGAATCTGTTCTTCATTTCTAACTTGGTTAATTGAGTCCTTGGGATGTTGGTATTGTCCCTATCTTATTCAGAAATGAATCAAGATTGTTTGGGCAATCATTTGACTCAAAACCAGAATTTTCCATTGATTTTTGAATAGAAATCAGAATTCTAATTTTTCTGATTCC
This sequence comes from Pontederia crassipes, assembly GCA_030549335.1. Taxonomy (NCBI): domain Eukaryota; kingdom Viridiplantae; phylum Streptophyta; class Magnoliopsida; order Commelinales; family Pontederiaceae; genus Pontederia; species Pontederia crassipes. The sequence continues at coordinate 42,999,499 of CM060191.1, read as the reverse complement.
TAATTGGAATATGATTTTATCAATTGAGTCCCCTGAATCATTCCCTTCACTGATAAGTGAACTTTAGGGATGTCTTGTAATCTAGAGATGGGTCAAGAATCAATTGGTAAGTCAGGTTTCCATTGGTTTAAAATTCTGATTTCTAAATTACTGAGTTGCTGATTTTTTTGGTTTCCTGAATTCCTGAAGTCTGAAAATCTGATTTCTTGGGCTTTGGATCTGATTGTCATCAAGGATTGGATTAATTGAATAGTTGAGAGGCTAATATATGCCCTGATCTTATTCAGAAATGAATCAAGATCATTGACAATTCAGAATTCAAATCTGATTTTTCCAAAATCTGATTTCTTAGTTTGATTCTAATTCTATTTTCTGATTGCTTGGAATCTGATTGCCAATTGTTAATCCCTATTTTATTCAAATCACTGAGAGGTGTACTATAGGAATCCCTTGCAGTCCAGAGATGGGTCAAGGGGCATTTGGCAAACTTGAATTCCATCAATCCACATTGCTGATTTTTTCAGAAATGCTGATTTCTATTTTCTCATTTAATTAACTTCTGATTTCCATTGTCAACCCTCATATTAATCCACTACTGAGAGGTAGTCTTAAGGGCTTCTTTGAGATCCAGAGATGGGCCAAGGAGCAATGGGAATTATGAACTCATGTGGCCATATGGTTTGCATTTCCAATTGAGTGTGTTTGTGTGGATTCCAATTTATTTTGCAACCGAGAGGTTGACTTTGAATCCCCCTTGAATTCAGAGATGAGTCATGGAACACAAGCACCATTATTGAGTATATTTTATCCTGGTTTGGTTGATTGGAATGATTCCATCTTTTTATGATTGCAAATGCAAGTTATCATTCCAAACTTCCTTGGATTGCAAAAAATCAGCATCGAATCTTACTTTTGAGCCCAATGATAACTTGATTTTCAGTGAGGACCCTCTTTTGATTCAACCTAGCTAACAATTATATAATCATATATTGCTTAGTTAGAGGCCAATTGAGCTGTGGGAACAGCCATTTTCAAGTTGAATCAAAAGTTGGATATTTAATGATAATTTGTTCCATTCAATCCTTAATTAATTTAGATGAACCCCAAATCCTAGAAGAACCTTCCTCATAGATAGTTAAACCTTTTTAGACTTCATTCTAGCATTTATAATTCAGTTTTGATAAATTTCCAAAACCCAAAAATCTATTATCATTTCACTTTCTATAAAAAAAATCTATTTTCACTATTCATTAAAAATATGTTTTTAGCCACTTAAGTAGAACTAATCTAAATTGTTTTAGGGTGTCTTAGACTTCAAATTCTTGTGGATACGACAACCTAAGTCTACTACAACTTACCTGTGCACTTGCAGCTAGTGAGTTGGGAGACCAAAAAAATGAAAAATTGACATTTTCTTTAATTTCAGCAAGTTATCACTAGAAAACCCAAATATCACTATCAAGTTTTTGGCGCCGTTGCCGGGGATTTGAGGTCAATTAGGCTAACTTAGATAGTTTAGATTAGTTTTAGATTAGTTTTTAGTTTATTTGTTAAGCCAATTTTCAGTTTTTGCAAGTTATCATTCTGAATTTTTTTTTCTTTTCAATTCTGTACAGATTTCTTTCTTTTTATGAAATTGATACTTCTGAATTGATTTTATGCAGATTTGGAGCTTCAAGGAGACCTCTACCTATCTGATCCTCAACTGAAAGAAGATTCAATAGGAGAAGGAGATTGCAAAGAGAAGAGGCTAGGAGAAGAACTTTTGAGAAGGATGCTACCAATCAAAACAAGGCTGCTCCTAGGACATTTAGGGATCATTATTCACCCAGCAATTGCAGAAAATTATGAATTCGACTTCTGAGAGAGAAAGAAGAAAAGATGGATATGAGTTGGCAAACTTGGTCCTATGACTATTATCAATCAAGTGAAACACCCTTGAGCCAGGAGGAATTGGATTCTATAGTTGAAGAACCATCACAAGTTCATTGCAATCAAGGATCACCACAATTTCAACAGCCCTCTAATGCTTACATGTATGCCTCATATGGTCATGAAAGTTCTAATTACTGGAATCAAGAAGAAGGTTTCTCAACTAGTAGTCATTATATTTCAAATTATTGGAATCCTGAGCAAGACTTCTCAAGCAGCAATCCTTATGTTTATGACTCACAAAATCATTTGTATTACCATCACAATCAAGGTCAAGAGTCAAATTTTCAGGTTGCTACCATGGATATTTCAGAAAATCAGCAATCACTTAATCAATCCATAGAGTCAGAAATGAAGATTATGTTGGAGAACTTCATGAGGCGGCAGGACGAGCAACTTGCAAACTTGAAAACAATATGTATGAAAGTAGATGTTCTTGGAGCTGGATTGGAGGCCAAGCTTTGTTTGCAGTCCAGTCAAGAAGCCCTACAAATCCAATCTGCCCTTCTGAAAGAAGAAATTCAGGAAATGAAGATGGGAATTGAGAAAGAGATGAATGAAGAAAAAGTAGTCATGGAGGCTGAAATTGAAAAGGAGTCTATCACACTTATAGAACAAGCCAAGAAACAAGATGATGTTGCTGAAGTTATTGAAAAAGCTACTCCAATGATACCAGCAATAAATCACATTGAAGATCCACTTATAAGGTTCCCATCCAATGAAGAATTAATTATAGAAGACCCTGATTTTGATTCTTTGGAGAAACTATCAGATACACTCCATTGTGATGAGGGCTGCAACTCAATTCACTTATTGTCTATCCCTAAAGATGAGTTACTTCCTGCACTCAACTGTCCAAAAATTCTACTTGAAGCAATTTGCTCCACAAACCATCATGGATCAGTTGAAGAATGTCAACATCTTAGGGTTAAAGATGAAGAAACATCAAAAGAGAAGAAGTGGCCTGAACTTGAATCAAGCACTAATTCATTTGAAGTCATTCAAAGTTCCAAAGTCTCACCCATCTCATTTTCCATTGGGCAACTGGTTATGATAGCAAAGACACATGATGAAACTGAAATGGCCAAGGAGGATACAAAAGCAGAAGAAATTTCTTTCCAAATAGAGGCTATAGCAGAATTTAGATTTGTAGAAGGAATTGAAAATTCAATGAAGGAAGATCATTGCTTGCCTACTGAAAGATGGAACCAAGAGCTCAAAGATCTTCCAACAATGCTGCATTTAAAGAGGCCATTGAAGAAATGGTTGCTTAAACAAGATGGTGATCCAGGAGATTCAGATGTCTTAGATGAGAAGTTATGGAATGAGAAGTTAGTATATTTCTGGTACAATGAAGGAGGGATACATCCAACTGAAAAACGAAGGTCAAATATTGTGAAACTAAGAAATCCATACTTGATTAGTAAAGCTGTCCACAGATTGAGATATCTACTTGATCATATCACACTATTTAAACCTCCTTGATATCAAGAGTTGTAACAATGTCTAGCCAAAGACATTAAAGAAAGGCACTTCTTGGGAGGTAACCCAAGCCACTTATCAACCTAATCTTTCTGTTTTTGCAGGAATAAGAGATGAGGAACATGTTCAATTCACAAGTCTCAAATTCAGGGAGTACCCTTACCCCTATTTCTGATTTTTACACTGAAAGCTTAATGATAACTGATAATATTTTTCGCATTATGCTACATGGATCATATTATCATCTGAATTAACATTCATTTCAGTTATCCCAATCTATTATAGCCTAATTTCAGTGAATTTCAGAAATTCCCAATGCAATGTTGAAATTTGCACTCAAAAATCTGATTAGTTGCAAATCTACCATTCCACTGATATCCTTTGTTTCTATGCAGGATTAGTTGCAACTAATGAAGGTTAGACCACCCAAAGATGCTGGATGAAATGCCAAGGGGATCCAAATTCCAAATTTAATGCATTTCAATCCCACCCACCCCTCTCCCTTGCCTTTATTTTTCAACCCTGAGGACAGTGTTGAAAATAAGCTTGGGGGAGGAAACCTGGTGCTTTTCTAACCTTTACACCATGTTTTCAATTGATTTTAATGTTCATATCATAATTCATACCAGGTTATCATTGATTTTCACAAGTTATCACTAGTTATCACTCGGTTATCAATTTTTGGACCCAACTCAATTCTGAATTCATTTTGACTCTGAAATGGGTAGAATACTTTATTTTGACAGTGGGTGCACTCCAATACCAAGTGGCCAACTTGGCCATTAGCCTTCTTGCTTTAATTGGCATTATGAATTCAGATGCATTTGAATGAAATTTCTAACTGAAAATTTTTCCTTTTTGTGGGTCACACTAGTTGATACTTATGGATTGAATTAGTAATATCAGATGTCTAGAAGGGAGTCAAGGCTCTTGCTACCATGCTAAATAGGAAAACTTGACTTTTTGGATAAAGGGATCTAAACTATACTTGAGTTTGAACTATTGCTCACTTCATGAACAGGATAGAAAAATGAAAAAAGGAAAAGTAAAAAGTCATATGCATGCATAGAAAAAAGGAAGAGAGCAAAACTTCCGAAGGAATCTCTCTTCAATGCAAAAAGAAAAAAATTTTAGGAGAGCAAAACTTCCAAAGGAATCTCTCCTAAAGAAAGCATGAATAAAAATCAGATGCTAAACCTGTTTATATGCATTTCATGAATAAAAGTCAGGTGTTAAACCTGTTTAATCAATTGAAAACCTGTTCATGAAGAGATTTGTAGTTCAACCCCTTTGTAAAGTTGACAATTCCTACAATTCAAACATGTTATTGCTAGTACTTCTTCCATGGCTTAAATTTGCCTTAGCCTCTATGATTCCCTGGCTAGAAATTGAGTTTTTGGAAAGAATGAAGTGTTGGCAAAGTGGGAAACTCATTGGATTCAATTCAGCTAGACTTTACTTCATTTGTGGACTTTTAATTCAAGTTTGTCCTTAATTTCTGAATGTTTTGCTTGAGGATAAGCAAAAGGCTAAGCTTAGGGGAGTTTGATCACTTGCTGATCACTATATGATTCTAACCCATTTTAGATGCAATTCATACATATGGAGTCCCACTTTTACCTATTTTTGGGCCAATTATACTTGGAATGCAAACATTGTGATAACTAGTTGATATTCCTCATTTCATACTTAATTCCATGTGCATAGAGGTTCTGAAATGCCAAAATTCATTAATATTTAAATTCTATGCCAAGTTATCATTTTGAGGACAAGTTATCATTCCTAAGTGTCAAGTTATCATTATTTTGAATGAACTCATTTTCAATGGTTTTCTTGCCCTAAATCCATCATTATCATGTATAAATCATATTTGGATAGTCACATCTCAACTTGTGCAAAATTTTAAGTCAATTTGAACAAGTTATCATTTTTCAAGTGCCAAGTTATCGTTAAAGGGCAATTCTGTCATTTCGACATGCAAAACCATTAATTCTGCACAAGGACCTTAAGCAATCATCTTATTATTGTTCTAACTCATTGCTGGTCAAATTTCATCACATTTGGATAATCAAAACTCAAGTTATGACAAGTTATCATTTTTAAGTCATATAAGTTATCGTTTTTGGGGCACTCAAGTTATCACTTTTAGGAATCTCATTCATATTTGATTTCTGACCTCACTCACTTGTCACTCTAATCAATTTGATGCCTAAAATGCTTTGAACCACCCATATTAGGACATTTTCCAAGATTTTCATAAAGTTATCATTCCGGGCCCCTTAATTCATTAATTTTGATACAAGTTTTCATTCCTGCACAACACCTAATACCATTTGATATCTGAGCTAGCAACTATCATTATCCTAATCCTTATTTGTCAAAATACCATTCAAGGGCTTTGATGCTTGCTGTTTGGGGATTTGTAGCAGGGAGAAAGGTGGCCAAAAAATGGAAAAAGTAGGGGGGGGACCATCTACTTTTTCCTGCACCAAAAAGGAATCTGCAGCTGGAATTTCAGAGGGGTGGACAGGTGGCTGCAATAAGGAGATTAGAACATTTAGATGCTGATCAAAGGGTGGAAAGGAGTGATATATAAGCTGGATTTTTCTGGAGGAGAAGCAAGGCTGGTCATTCAAGGGTTTGAAGGCAAGCAAGGCTGGATTGATTCTGGTGGAGGAGCTGCTGGCCAGGAAGCTTAAAAGAACCATGAATTGTATCTGTTTCTTATCCCATTTGATGTCAAATTTTGTAAATATGAGGAGCTAAACTCCATTTCTTCTAGGATAGGGTAGTAGTTTAGATTAGTTTTGGATGGATATAGACTGTTTTATAATTCCTGCACTGAATCATTTGCTGATTTTCAGATTTCAGAATTTTCTAATGTTAGTTCTTGCCATTGTTGGATCCTATTGTAATCTATAGCTGAGAAGTTATCATTTGATCTATCCCTAGTTCAGAAATGGATTAGAAATCAATGTCAAGTTCTTTATTCCAATTTAATTGAAGTGCTGATTTCTGAAATTTAGATTTCTGGTTTCTGTTTTTCTGAATTTCCTGAACCAGAATTCCTGGACCTTTGAATCTGTTTGCCATTGTGAATTTGATTAATAGAGCAACTAGAAGGTTGATATTGTCCCAAATCTTGATCAGAAATGAATCAAGATTGGTTGGCATTCTTTATGATTCAAATCTGTTTATTGTTCATAATCTCATTTTTAAAAATTGAATTCTGATTTCCTGATTCCTGAATTTTCTGATTTCTGTGGATATCAGAATCTGTTCTTCATTTCTAACTTGGTTAATTGAGTCCTTGGGATGTTGGTATTGTCCCTATCTTATTCAGAAATGAATCAAGATTGTTTGGGCAATCATTTGACTCAAAACCAGAATTTTCCATTGATTTTTGAATAGAAATCAGAATTCTAATTTTTCTGATTCCTAATTGGAATATGATTTTATCAATTGAGTCCCCTGAATCATTCCCTTCACTGATAAGTGAACTTTAGGGATGTCTTGTAATCCAGAGATGGGTCAAGAATCAATTGGTAAGTCAGGTTTCCATTGGTTTAAAATTCTGATTTCTAAATTACTGAGTTGCTGATTTTTTTGGTTTCCTGAATTCCTGAAGTCTGAAAATCTGATTTCTTGGGCTTTGGATCTGATTGTCATCAAGGATTGGATTAATTGAATAGTTGAGAGGCTAATATATGCCCTGATCTTATTCAGAAATGAATCAAGATCATTGACAATTCAGAATTCAAATCTGATTTTTCCAAAATCTGATTTCTTAGTTTGATTCTAATTCTATTTTCTGATTGCTTGGAATCTGATTGCCAATTGTTAATCCCTATTTTATTCAAATCACTGAGAGGTGTACTATAGGAATCCCTTGCAGTCCAGAGATGGGTCAAGGGGCATTTGGCAAACTTGAATTCCATCAATCCACATTGCTGATTTTTTTCAGAAATGCTGATTTCTATTTTCTCATTTAATTAACTTCTGATTTCCATTGTCAACCCTCATATTAATTCACTACTGAGAGGTAGTCTTAAGGGCTTCTTTGAGATCCAGAGATGGGCCAAGGAGCAATGGGAATTATGAACTCATGTGGCCATATGGTTTGCATTTCCAATTGAGTGTGTTTGTGTGGATTCCAATTTATTTTGCAACCGAGAGGTTGACTTTGAATCCCCCTTGAATTCAGAGATGAGTCATGGAACACAAGCACCATTATTGAGTATATTTTATCCTGGTTTGGTTGATTGGAATGATTCCATCTTTTTATGATTGCAAATGCAAGTTATCATTCCAAACTTCCTTGGATTGCAAAAAATCAGCATCGAATCTTACTTTTGAGCCCAATGATAACTTGATTTTCAGTGAGGACCCTCTTTTGATTCAACCTAGCTAACAATTATATAATCATATATTGCTTAGTTAGAGGCCAATTGAGCTGTGGGAACAGCCATTTTCAAGTTGAATCAAAAGTTGGATATTTAATGATAACTTGTTCCATTCAATCCTTAATTAATTTAGATGAACCCCAAATCCTAGAAGAACCTTCCTCATAGATAGTTAAACCTTTTTAGACTTCATTCTAGCATTTATAATTCAGTTTTGATAAATTTCCAAAACCCAAAAATCTGTTATCATTTCACTTTCTATAAAAAAAATCTATTTTCACTATTAATTAAAAATCTGTTTTTAGCCACTTAAGTAGAACTAATCTAAATTGTTTTAGGGTGTCTTAGACTTCAAATTCTTGTGGATACGACAACCTAAGTCTACTACAACTTACCTGTGCACTTGCAGCTAGTGAGTTGGGAGACCAAAAAAATGAAAAATTGACATTTTCTTTAATTTCAGCAAGTTATCACTAGAAAACCCAAATATCACTATCACATTATCAAATAAAACTTATTTTCACTTCACAAGCATTGTTCCCTAAAAAATTTTTTGTATAAGAAGTTACTCCATCTCATATGAAATTCTTGAAACATATCATAAATACTTTTCATATCTTAAGATATGTTTCAATAATAACAATAATAAGCTTTGCTTGAGGTAATACCATAAATAAAAGAATTAACATATAACATTTTGCTATGTTATAAATTTACCCACTCACCTTTACTTTATCACTTCAAAGAGGTTTATTAGATTTCCTCCCTTTCACTTGCAATTTGATATTTTCCTACAAGCAATAACGCCTTTTTACTTTTCAATCACTAATAAGGTAATATGCAATGCATGCTCATGATGCATGAATGATTATGCACCCTAAAATGCATGTAATCCTCTCTAATACCAATTTCTAGCTTCAGGTATTCATATTCATTAGCTATTCCATACTTGAAACTTTTCAATTTCCCCAAAGCTTAACTAGGTGCTGTTTCAAGATTTCAGACTGAGTGTCTGTCAATAAATAATTCATAACTTCTTAATCACATGAGAAAATCTTATGATTATGGATTAATTAGAAACTAGACATACTAAAGTTTTCAACCCCCAAATATCACTATCAAATTCCAAGTGAGTAAGTTAGGACATCCCAAGCCATCTGACATAGGATTTGTGCCATGGCAGACTGTATGTCACTGAAATATTGATTTATATGTTTCTTCATACTTGTCCATTTAACTAAGGCATAATTTTTCTGAAATGTAGACTTCATTAGTAGTTTTTCATAAAAATTAGAGAATTTAACTCGCTATACAGACTTATAACAAAAATAGTTAATTCAAGTCGCAATCTGTAAATGTCCTGGAATCTGACAGAAGCATCACTATGAAATGAAAAATTCATTTCTCCCCAAATACAAGTTCAAATAGTATGATTCCACCTCTCACTGATCCCTTGAAATGTCTATTTAAACATATCCAAATTTCAAACCTAATTCACTCTATTCGGATCGTGCCCTAATTTACAATTGAGACTTATATCAGACTCGGGAAAGGATGAGTGACATGCGAAGTTAAGTTCATAACTTTCTTTATAGAACTCCTTTTTAGGTTATTCCAGAGGCCATGGAAAGCGAAATTCGAATGGATGAACCATACAAAATTTCATAATTTATGGTTCGTTTATCAACATGTAATGATTCTCTCAATCAGAAGAAAAATTTTCGGATCATAACTCACCTGGAACAGTCGATGTTCCCAATTTTCCACAGGTCGGTTCACTCGAGTTCTTCCTCTGGTAATATTTCTACGGTGAAAATATAATGTTAAGTGGCATATATATTTTTTTCAGAATTTTCTGAGGTCTTATGATGGTTTGGAAAAATATCCCTTTGAGCAGCTCTCACCTGTCTGCTTCAGCTGCTTGGAACTTAAGTGATGACCAATCACATATTTTTGTCATAACTAAGTATTTTAACCCTAATTAAGCTTACTCAATCCTATTTGAACATATATATTATAATATTTAGAAATTTAATGATTTATTCCTAATAATCCTATATAATTACTTTGTAAAGTTTATCGATAATTAAGTAGTCATTATGCACCAATCGAAATATCAATTACTATATACAAATATCACTAAATGGACATCCAAACTAACTTAGTATGTTAATTAAATGCATTATTGTACACAAATGATGTTTCTAGGACACGTCCGTGACAGATTGCCTTGGCTTGTTCTTTAGGGTTCACCTCTGGTTGTCCAAGAATGAATAAAGGGGGTCTTGCTGAAGTGCTGGCCTGCTGAGCAATCTGATTTTTCAGCATCTTTTGATTGGTACTCATGTTTTCAAGTCTCGAGTTGATCTTCAATATTTTTTCTCCTTGGTTGTCCTGCTTCTTCAAGATTTGTTGAGCATCTCCTTCATTTCAGTTTGAAATTGGGAAGCTTGACTTTGAGGAGGCTGCTCATAGGGGTTCCTTTGCATTGGAACATTTGAATTCTGGTTTCCATATGGAGGTGGTTGATTCCTTGGCAAAATCTTGGGCTGCCAACTATAATTCTGCATTGGTGCCCCTTGATAATGATTGACCTTGTAGGAGAAGTAAGGATGGTTCATATTCTCTGGAGTATAGAATTCAGAAGGGGGTTTTGCTCCATAATTTCCCACTACATTGACTGAATCAATGGTTTGCTCATATTGTTGCATTATAAGGTTGCAACTTTTTGTGGCATGACCTTGATTACCACACACATCACATCTGGATTCAAGGGTGGAAACTTTGCTAGCATTAGGGGTGAGATTCAGCTTTTCCAAGGTCTTGTACAACACCTCTTCAAGTTGGGATGACAAGTTATTCACTGAATCCTGGACAGGAGGTCTCCTTGTCCTGTCATGGGTAAGAAAGTGATGATTCTTTGCAATATTCTCTATCAATTGATAGGCTTCATCAATATTATTTGATGCAAAGATGCCTCCTGCAGCTATGTCAAGTGCAACTTTGGATGGATAATTCAGCCTCTTATGAAAGTAATTAACAAGTTGCCACTTCTCAAAACCATGGTGGGGACATGCCCTCAACAGCCCCTGAAGATTTTGCCATGCATCACAAATATTTTCTTGATCCAATTGATAGAACATGACTATTTAATCTCTGAAATTGTCAGTTTTGGAAGGAAGGAAGAATTCTGAAAGAAATAGTTGCATAATTGACTCCCAAGTGGCCCCTTCTTCAGGTTTGAGGGTCTTGTACCAAATTTTGGCCTTGTCCTTGAGTGAAAAAGGAAATAGCCTCATGTAAACTGCATTCATAGGAGTGTTGTTGAAGTGGACTGTGCTGCAAATCTCTTTGAAGTTGTCCAAATGTGAGGGTGGATCCTCAACCCCTAATTCAGAAAATTAATATTGTCTAATCATAGTGATAAGTGCTGGATTGACTTCAAAATTTGCCACAGGTGCTAGGCCTCCATCTCCAAGTTGATTCCTGACATTGCTAGGTGAATAGCAATCCTTCAAAGTCCTTGGAGCAGCCATATTGCCTTGCTCCTCCTCCTCTTCTTCAAATATCCTTCTCCTTGCTTCAAGCCTTTGCAATCTCCTTCTTCTCAAGAATCTTTTTTCAGGCTCAGGATCTGATTGGTAATGTTCCTCTTTATTGTCCAAATTCTGCATAAATGAATTCAGAAGTATCAAATTGGGAAAAGAAGGAAAACTAGACAAAAATGGAAAATTGGGAATGATAACTTGCAAAAACTGAAAATTGGCCTAACAAATGGACTAAAAACTAATCTAAAACTAATCTAAACTATCTAAGTTAGTCTAATTGACCTCAAATCCTCAGCAACGGCGTCAAAAACTTGATAGTGATATTTAAGGGTTGAGTGATAACTTGCTGATTTTTGGGTCAAAAGTCAATTTTTTTCAATTTTTTATTCAACTCCCTAACTCACTCTCTACTGCAGTGCACATGTCAATTGTAGTAACCCTAAATGTCGTATCCACAATGATTTGAAGTCCTAGACTACCTAAAAATAATTTAGACTAATCCTATTTAAAGTGGCAAAAACAGACTTTTAAAGGAAGTGAAAACAGATTTTTTTTCTTTTGGAAATGCAGAATGATAACTTGTTGTAGATTGCTGAAAAGTTAACTAAACTGAATTGTAAATGCTAATCTAGAGTTTAAAAGGATTTATCTATCAATGAGGAAGGTCCTCCTAGGAGTTGGGGTTCATCTAATTTAATTATGAATGAAAATGGACGAGTTATCATTTTTTTAGTCAAATCCAATTCAACTTTCAATATGACTATTGATGCGTTTGAAATGATGTAGCAAAATAAAATCGCTAGCAAGTGCACTAGTCGCTCAAGTAATATAGTAAATAGGAGTAAGAGTGTCAAACCCACGAGGAATATTATTAATTCAATATCTGAATTTATAAATTAATAAGAGAGGAAAAACATAGATTTTTGGAAAGAGGTTTTATGAAATAAAATAAAGAAAATAAGATAAGATAATGGTGTTGAAGTTAGGCCTTAGGATGAAAATAGATCAGGATAAGTATTTAAACCATTAAAGATAAATTTAATCTTTAAAGATGAATTAGAAATTTTCCCAAGTTATTAATTTACAAGATTAACATCACGGAGTCCACAAACTGGTAATTCTATTATTTAATCCGGTAAATCAAACTATCTTAAATTTAATCAAACCTAAAGTCCCACAAACTGGTATTCGTCAGATAAGATTAAAATTAAGATGCATTAATATGAAAATCCTAGACTATTAATCACTCCACAAACTGGTATAGATTAATAGATCACATAAACTTGATTCTTCACACACTAGTTATCAAATTTATGTCAATTATTAATTTCACATAAAATCAATTAATTTAATTAATGAATTCTGAAATTAAATAGTCCACAAACTGGTAATTACTCAACTCAGAAATCCAAGTAATTAAATTAAAAGTATTAAGCACAATTAACTAATTGATCAGAAAAGATTAAAACAAATAATATAGGGTCCAAATAGTTTTCCTTCAATAATAATCTCCTAAAATGAATAATCTTAAAAATATGGAGTTCATTCTAGAAATTCTGGAGAGATAATAACAAAATAATAATAATTGAAAGAATTACACCCAAATAGATAAAAGTCGAAGCTTCGGATCACGGGCAGACAGTCGGGCAGCCTCTCGGACTTGATCAGGGTCGCGATCAACTTCCAGCCGTCGCACCTCTCTCCTCTTGGTCGTAGCCTGCAGAGCTCACGACTCGCCGTGAAAGAAACTTGAACTTCCGAGCACCCATTGGAACGACGGATTCCTCATGTATTTATAGGTGCGGACGGCCTTCAATTTGATCACGGCCGTAACATCGTACGGTTGACTTTAAAATTATGAGATAAACTCGGCCAACACGATAAATCTTTTTATCATTACGCCCAAAGATAAATCCTTTTATCTTTACCCCCTTTGAATCTCGGCGGCCAAAACGTCTTTTTTTTATCTTTACGCCCTATAGATCTCGGCCATAAGAAATAAATTTAATCTTGTTACGCCCAAAAGATAAAATCATTTAATTATTACCCCCTTTGAATCTCGGCCAAAAAGTGATAATCTTCATGTCATTACGCCCAAAAGACAAAATTCCTTTTATCTTTACCCCCTTTTAATTTCGGCCATAACGTCTTGGGGGTAAAGCCAAATCTCGGCCGTAAGAAATAAATTCTTCGGAATTTCGGCCGATACGGCACAATCCATCTAAATCTCGATTTTTCCTGCAAAATAATTATCAAAATTGAATTAATCCATCCACAATTAAAATATTCAAAAAATTAATAATTAAAATTGATAAATATGGAATTATGATTAAAAGTGACTAAAAATGATGCATGCCATGATCAAATTACAGAAAAATTAATTAAAATAATAATCTAAAATATGTTGTATTTTGCATGCATCAAACTCCCCCAAGCTTAAAGTCTTGCTTGTCCTCAAGCAAAAATTCAAAGCAAGGCTCAAGAAAGTTCCATCATAGCTTCCACATTGTCAACTGACTAATTTTCTCACAAAATTCTTTTGCACACCTACTACTCAGCATTTTATCATTTTCTATGCACTTAGCTTCATAGAGGTTCTGAATGCTACACAAATTTAAACAATCTCAAATTCAGCCTTGTAGAAAAATAAATTGTCTGTCAAATAATAGCATTAATATTGAATACATAAGTACTAATTGAGCTTAAAACTTTTTCTTTTCATTTTTATTTTCAATCATTTTGAAAGTTCTAATCTTCAAGCAGGATTGCACAAGGAAGTCCATGTAGCGGGCTTTGGACTGATGACTCCCAGACCAGATGGCCTTAGGGCAACAGTGATAAGGCACCCCTCGAGTTTACTTGCCCGAACAACCAAGGTTCTGAATGAAGAGTTCGAACTTAGCTATAATTCAGTACTCATGTGCTTCTCCATATTCCATAAGATGGTTCTTGTAGCAGGTTTTCGATCGACGGATCCCAGAGCAGTTGCCCTAAGGTCGCCAGGCATGAACCCCTACGGATTTAATTACTCGAACACATCTTGATTCCGGATAACACTTTTGTACCTACACATAACTTTATTCATCATTTTTTTTATTTGTTGGGGTTTAACTAACCCTTCTTTTTATTCACTTTCAATTTTTATAAGCTCAAAAAGTACTTGATATGGTCAATAAGAAGGCTACTATTAATCAAGACTTAAAAGAAATTAATAAAAAAGCATTAATATGATTTTATCGTCTAGTCATTCATAATTCTACTTAGCATGGGCACACAGTCTATAAGTTTGATACTAAAGTAGCAAGTGATAAGAAAGAAAAGTATTCAAATTTTATCAATTAACGACATGTCTTTGAACTTCTACTAAAAGATAATTAAAACAGTAAGACAAGAGTTTGTAAGATGGTAGCAAAAATAAATGCATGCAATGGTATTTTTTAGAAAATTTTCAAAATTTTCAATTTTTTTGGATTTTTTTTGGCAAATAGATGCAAACATAAGCAAATAAAAAAAAAGAAATATGCAATGCATGAAATGCAAACTCCCCCAAGCTTGAACTAGACACTGTCCTCAGTGTTAGGCCAACAAGGGAAAGAGTAAAGATAATATGAAAAAGCTAAAGAAATGAAAATAAAGAAAAGGGAAAAGATACAACCGGATTTATTTTCGGTGGAGAGATGCTCGGCCTCAATATATATAACGATGAAGGTGTCGGTGAGAGGAGATCTCGGCCGATAATTGATGGATCTCGGCCGATAATGGAGAGTCTTGGCTGTAAAAGCTTGGCCGCAAAATTTTGTTGATGAAGATCTCAGCCGTGCAATCTCGGCCGTAAGAGCTGGTTGATGAAGAACCTCGGCCGTAGTTGATGAAGAACTTCGACCGTAAGCAGAGAGCGTGGTGTGAGGATCGGCCGTAAGGAATGGGTGGTGGCGCTGGTGTTCGGCGCTCGTCCGGGCATAAGGAGTCAGCTCCAGTGGAAGCTTGGTCATAACGCACAGGGCGTAATCGTGACAGGGGCGGCGTAACTTCGGCCGTAAGGGAGAGAAGGCGTATTCACTTCGGCCGGAAAAAAGGAAGGGCGGTATTGAAGCTCGGCCGTAAAGAATAGGAGGCGTGGCATTTTGGGCGGAAGGGAGCAGCGGTGACGGCGTACATTTTCCGATTTTTACGGCCTGCTATACGTCTCGGCTTGTCATGTCCAGCCCGACGTGTTAATGCTTGTCAACGTATCCGAATCCGCTCCGTGCACAAAAAGAAATATCGATTAGATGACTCGATATAAAATAAAAATAAGATGCCTAATTAAAATAAAATAAAACTATCTCCCAAAACTAAGATATTAATTAACAACTAATTAGACTAATCTAAAAAAAATAAAAAAAATAAAATGATAGAAATAGTTCTGATTTATAGTCGTCAGCTTGACTTAGTTCTGATGAAAATCAAGGCCTATTTTGCTCTTCTCCCCTTGGATTTTTCTCTGTGTTGCTTGGGAGAGAGCCCGGTGTACGTCCAGTCAATTGTGCCGCCATCTGGCCCAGTTGTCTTTCTAAATTTCGAATTGATGCATCCTGATTCGTGGCTCTAGATTCCATATTCTTTTGCAACGCTTGCATGGTGTCTATGATCTGTGCCATCATCTCCTGCATGTGATTTGATGATTGATATTGGGGAGTATCAGGTTGTCTTTTCAGTATATAATCTTTTGATGGACCAGAAGGTTGGCCTTGATTCTGATTATAGGCAAACTTCGGATTGTGTCTCCAACCATAATCGTTGTTTCTGTAAAATAGATTGGAAATAAAGTTAGCATTTTCAATTTGATTTGAATCTGAAGTGTTACCTGTAGGGCTATAATTGCTGGAATTTCCCATTAGTGACATCATCTGCTCGAATTTTTTATTAAGTGACTCCAGCTGAGCCACTATTTCTGAAGATTGTATTCCTTGTGCAGTATGTACATCTTTAGTTCGGCGAGATGGTCTCCTTTCTTGACTTGACTTGAGGGCTACAGCTTCAATAATATCCTGTATCTCACTAGGGCGTTTAGATCCCAACACTGTCCCTCCTGCTGATTGGCTGAGCTTATCTTGATCTGCAAGTCGTAATCCATGATAGAAATCTTCCATCACTTGCCACTTTGAAATTCTATTATCAGGAACTCTGGCCAGCAGTTCCTTATATCGTTCCCAGGCTTCATATAACGTCTCGTTATCGTCTTGAACAAATGCCCTCAGCTCTCTTCGATATTTACCTGCTTTTTGTGGTGGGCAATATTTTCCAACAAATTTTTCTACCAGCTCCAACCATGAGTGAATCGATCCTGCAGGCAAAGTTTTAAACCAAGTGAAAGCTTTGTCACGTAAAGATTGTGGAAATAATAAAAGACGAATAACTTCAGTAGAAACATTATTATTTCTAAAGGTGCTCAGAGTAGCAAGAAATTTGTCAAGGTGATCGTGAGGGTCTTCATGAAATCCTCCTCCAAATTGGGATGATTGTATCATCCTCACGATTGCAGGATTAATCTCAAAATTATTTGCATTGATTTCAGGCAGCACAATGCATGATTCTCGGTCATTATATCTGACCAAGACATATTCTCTCATAGAGAGTTCCTCTTCATTTTCCCGTCGATTATTTTGTGGCGGAACTAATTCATTTCGTTGCTCATTGTTGCGTGCTTGTTCAGCCATTCTTCTTATATCTCTTCTTAATCGGCGAGCAGTTCTTTCAATTTCAGGATCAATTTCCAAAATTGGTTTTGAACTCCTAGTGTGATGTCTGGAACTATCAGACGACTCCAGGATTAGTTGTGATTAAATCTTCAATAGTACCTGCAACAACTAATTTTCAGTAAAATAAAAGAAAGAAAAAAAATATATATATACAAAAATAAATAAAAAGAAATACAGATAATAGGTCACGAAGAAATAAGATTAAAATTGATAAAAGTCTGTCGGACTTATAAAATTGAAAACTCATCATTAAAATTTATTTCCGAGAGAAATTTATCAAAAAATTAACTACGGCCACCAAAATTCACAGAAAATTGTCGAACATGGCGAAAAAGTAAAATTCGAACACAAAGCTCAAAAGAAACAAATTTAAATGCCAAATATTAATATCTCTACTGAAAGAAGATTAAATAACCCGAGGCTTGTTCGGCCGTAAAAAACATTGAAATAGTGTCAAAAGGATTCAACTTGAAGGCGTAAACCAATTAAATTACGGCCGTAACAAACTAGTTAGTGTGGAATTTCGGCCGTAAGACAGAAAACTAAACAGGGTGTTCGACCGAAATAAAAATCGAACGCAACGTCGACGATTTAATCCTTTACGACCGAAGAAGAGTAAGATTCATATCGGCTGTAAATCGATGAAAATTAAGTCGAACGTGATCCTTGATGGCCGAGAAAGAAAAATTCACAAATAAACTGGCCGAAAAGGTCGTAATATGGCATAAAAACAAATGTTCAGAAATTTATCGGCCGCAAAACATTTCGATCGTGAAGTTTCAGCCGTAAAACTCAGATTAAATTTGCCAGCCGCAAAATATAAGCAAAGACTTTTCAAAATTATTAAAGCCGAAAGAGGTCAAATCAATAATAAAAGGAATTTTACGGCCGCAAAACCATGAGATCAATTCTCGACCGTAAAAAAACATGATATCATTCTCGGCCGTAAAAAGAAAACATGAGATAATGGATTATCAGAGATTAAATTCTCGTCTGCAAGCTTAATCAATCATATCACAAGAGAGATAATTCAATTTGATCCGGATGAAGTGAATTTTGACCGTAAAGATAAAAATTGTCAATTAAGCCGAAATGAGGTTACATCGGCCGAGATGAAGTCAACATGATTGGCCGTAAAGCAAAATAGGGTTTCGGCCGAAATAAAATCGAATGAAACTTGAGAATATTACCCCAACTCTTACGTCGACAATTGAATCATTACGGCCGAAAGTGAATTAAGTCGATTCTTTACGGCCGTAAAACAACGAAATCAAATCAAATAGAACAAACCACTTTGGCCAAAATGAAATCAAATCCATGGCGTAAAACAACGTTCGGATAAAATTACGGCCGTAAAACAGAAGATTAGAACTCAATCGATATTGCGAGCCGTAAAACTAGTAAAGCCGACAAAAATCAATCTCGGTCGTAAAACCATAGGACGGCGACAGAATTTTAAGCTGAAAGTCGACAATTTGAAAAAAATTATCGTGACCTTTATCTGCAAAAGAAAAAATGTCAGTTTATTCACAAAAATAATTAAAACAATTAATACATATTTATAAAGAATTATTTACAGTTTATTTACATCTCCTAATAATTCATAAAAATCAGAAATTAATTAATAAAATATTCCCCGGCAACGGCGCTAAAAACTTGATGCATTTGAAATGATGTAGCAAAATAAAATCGCTAGCAAGTGCACTAGTCGCTCAAGTAATATAGTAAATAGGAGTAAGAGTGTCGAACCCACGAGGAATATTATTAATTCAATATCTGGATTTATAAATTA
Organism: Pontederia crassipes; assembly: GCA_030549335.1. Classification (NCBI taxonomy): domain Eukaryota; kingdom Viridiplantae; phylum Streptophyta; class Magnoliopsida; order Commelinales; family Pontederiaceae; genus Pontederia; species Pontederia crassipes. Next base: position 42,980,601 of record CM060191.1, on the reverse strand, counting down.
ATAAGAGAGGAAAAACATGGATTTTTGGAAAGAGGTTTTATGAAATAAAATAAAGAAAATAAGACAAAGATAAGATAATGGTGTTAAAGTTAGGCCTTAGGATGAAAATAGATCAGGATAAATATTTAAACCATAAAAGATAAATTTAATCTTTAAAGATGGATTAGAAATTTTCCCAAGTTATTAATTTACAAGATTAACATCACAGAGTCCACAAACTGGTAATTCTGCTATTTAATCCGGTAAATCAAACTATCTTAAATTTAATCAAACCTAAAGTCCCACAAACTGGTATTCGTCAGATAAGATTAAAATTAAGATGCATTAATATGAAAATCCTAGACTATTAATCACTCCACAAACTGGTATAGATTAATAGACCACATAAACTTGATTCTCCACACACTAGTTATAAAAAATTTATGTCAATTATTAATTTAACATAAAATCAATTAATTTAATTAATGAATTATGAAATTAAATAGTCCACAAACTGGTAATTACTCAACTCAGAAATCCAAGTAATTAAATTAAAAGCATTAAGCACAATTAACTAATTGATCAGAAAAGATTAAAACAAATAATATAGGGTCCAAATAGTTTCCCTTCAATAATAATCTCCTAAAATGAATAATCTTAAAAATATGGAGTTCATCCTAGAAATTCTGGAGAGATAACAACAAAATAATAACAATTGGAAGAATTACACCCAAATAGATAAAAGTCGAAGCTTCGGATCACGGGCAGACAGTCGGGCAGCCTCTCGGACTCGATCAGGGTCGCGATCAACTTCCAGTCGTCGCACCTCTCTCCTCTTGGTCGTAGCTTGCAGAGCTCACGACTCGCCGTGAAAGAAACCTGAACTTCCGAGCACCCATTGGAACGACGGATTCTTCACGTATTTATAGGTGCGGACGGCCTTCAATTTAATTACGGCCATAATATCGTACGGTTGACTTTAAAATTATGAGATAAACTCGGCCAACACGATAAATCTTTTTATCATTCCGCCCAAAGATAAATCCTTTTATCTTTACCCCCTTTGAATCTCGGCCAAAACGTCTTTCTTTTATCTTTACGCCCTATAGATCTCGGCCGTAAGAAATAAATTTAATCTTCTTACGCCCAAAAGATAAAATCATTTAATTGTTACCCCCTTTGAATCTCGGCCAAAAAGTGATCATCTTCATGTCATTACGCCCAAAAGATAAAATTCCTTTTATCTTTACCCCTTTTAATTTCGGCCATAACGTCTTGGGGGTAAAGCCAAATCTCGGCCGTAAGAAATAAATTCTTCGGAATTTCGGCCGATACGGCACAATCCATCTAAATCTCGATTTTTCCTACAAAATAATTATCAAAATTTAGTTAATCCATCCACAATTAAAATATTCAAAAAATTAATAATTAAAATTGATAAATCTGGAATTATGATTAAAAGTGACTAAAAATGATGCATGCCATGATCAAATTATAGAAAAATTAATTAAAATAATAATCTAAAATATGTTGTATTTTGCATGCATCAACTATTTTCACAGCTCAATTAGGACAGAACTAAACAATATATTATCATATGATTGTTAGCCAAGTTGAATTAGAAAAGGATCTTCACTGAAAATCAAGTTATCATTAAGTTCAATTCAAGTCACTTGCTGATTTTTTTGAAAATTTCAATAAAATCTGAAATGATAACTTCAAAGTGTGGTCACAAAATAATGAAATCACTTCAATTAGCTTGGCAGGAATGAAACTTATCCAATAATAGTGCTAGTGTTCCTTGGTTTATCTTTAAACTACAAGAGGACCTTGATTCAACTTCTCAGCTGCAATTAAAAATGAAGTCCACACTTAACACTAATTAATTGGAACCAAAATGCATAGAATCACAAGTTGGAAAATCAGAAATTGTCATTGCTCCTTGGCTCGTCTCTGAATCTGAAGGAAGGCCTTAAAACCATCTCTCAATGGTGGATTAAGGTGAGGCTTAACAATGGCAATCAGATTTCAAGAATTTCAGGAAACTAGAAATCAGCAACTCATAAAAAATCAGAAATAACCAAATGTGATTAGAGAATTGAATCATAGGAATGTCAAAGCTTCTCAATCCATTTCTGAACAAGATTGGGATACATGCTAACCTCTTAGTTTTTCAATTAATTCAATCCCCAATGACAATCAGATTCAGGCAAATCAGAAAATCAGAAATCAAATGGTTCAGAATTCAGAAAAAAATAAAAAATCAGCAACACATTGAAAACATTTCAGCACATGTTACTTATTGAAATTCAGATTTGCCATCGCTCCATGGTCCATTTCTGAACAAGGTGGAAGTCAGGAATTAACCTATCAGTTGCATATAAGATTGGGACTCCACAATGACAAGCAAATTCTATAAAAATCAGAACTCAAAATGCAAATCAGATTTGACCACAGCATGTTTCTACAGAATTGATTCAGGAGAGTTGTCATTGCCTCTTATTACATTTCTGAATAAGAAGAACCCACTTAATCTACTTCTCAGTAGCCAATGAAATGAGGGGTTTACAATGACATCAGATTTCTTAAATCAAGAATGAAAATTGCAGTTCAGAAACTAAATTAGATGAAAATAAGATTCCTAAATCAGATTTGGACCTAGAACTTGTCATTGATTCTTGTTTCATTTATGAATAAAAAATAGATCAGAAACAACCTCTCAGTTGTAGATATAAGCAAGATCATACAATGTCAAGAATAGGACAGAAATAGATGAGTTCTGAATGCAGAATCAAGAATCAGAAAACCAAAAATTATGAAATCAGTGCAGGAAATCAGAAATGTCTACATCCAACCACAATTAACCTAGACTACTATCCTATCCTAGGAGACATGGAGTTTAGCTCCTCATAATTACAGAGTTTGATACAAAATAAAGTGAAGAACAAAATGAAATCATCTTGGATTGAAGCTTGTCGAGAGGTTTTCCAGCAGCACTTCCACTCTAACTCCAAAACCCTTGCTTCCTTCTCCAAACCCTGCATTGATTAGCCTCCCTTTCCTGCTCCAAAAATTTCCACTTAAATATGTGTCATATCCACCCTTTGATCAGCATCAGAAAGTTCTATTCCTTTGATTTCAGCCATCTGTTCAATGGTCTCTGCATTCCAACTGACTGCAGCAGCTTTTGGACAGCAAAGGAGTGGTCCCCCCACCTTTTGGCTTAATTCATACTTCTTTTCTCTGCTAGAAAATCCACAATAGAAAACATCAAAGTCCTCTAATAAGAAATAAACAAATAAGGATTAGGACAGCAAGTAAAATCAGCTCAATAATCAAAAGAAGTTTGGTGTTGTGCAAGAATGGAAATCGATATGAAAAATGAATGATTTTGAAACTCGAAAATGATAACTTTACACTAATCATGGAAATTATCCAAATACCAGTGGTTCAAGGAATTAGAGGCATCAAATGGATTAAGGTGGCAAGTGGGTGAAGTCAGAAATCAAACATGAATAAGATTTCATAGGAATGACAACTTGGGTGCCAAAAACAATAACTTAATGCCTTAAAAATGATAACTTGTCATAACTTTGGTTGTGGTTATCCAAATGTGATCAAATTTGAACAGCAATGAGTTAGGACAATAATATAATGAATGCCTAAGGCTTTTGTGTAGAATTGATGGTTTTGCATGTCGAAATGATAGTTTTGCCCTTTAACGATAACTTGACATTGGAAAAATGATAACTTGTTCAAATGGACTTAAAATTTTGCACAAGTTGAAATATGACCATCCAAATATGATTCATTCATGATAATAATGGATTTAGGGCAAGAAAATTATTGTAAATCAGTTCACTCAAAATAATGATAACTTGGCCTATTGGAGTGATAACTTGTCCTAAAAATGATAACTTGACATAGAATTGAATTATTTATGGATTTTAACATTTCAGAACCTCTATGCACATGGAATTAACTATAAAATGAGTAATATCAACTAGTTATCACAATTCATGCATTTCAAATATAATTGGCCAAAAGTTATACAAAATAGGGGCTCGATATGTATGATTTGAATAGAAAATGGGTTAAAAACATACTATGATCAGCTAGTGATCAGGCACCACTAGCACCCTATGCCCATTATTCTCGGAAGAAAAACCAGGGACTGCTAAGTGGAACCACCTGTGTTAAAATTTTACTTTCCCCTATCATGCAACTGAGGAGCTATTGCATAAGAATCCATAGAATTTTTTAAAATGAATAAGTCGGTTAGTCCCTTTTCAACATGAGGACAAACATTGTCGTATGAATGTCTTTAGTGAATTTGCATGTAGATGACCACCCAATAGGGAACCTATGTATCCCATTAGTATAAGAGCTTCTGTGGTGACATTGTTAGGGCAGTGTTAAAAACAAACTAAAAAATGTTTAATGGCAAACGGGCAATATCAGGGAAAGGAATGAGGAATTATGATGCATGCTCATGATGTGCTCCAGGCTTAAATTCTTAGCTGATTGTTTGAGGACAAGCAAAACTTTAAGTCGGAGGGAAGTTGATGTGCAGATTTATGACTTATATTTTCATCACTATTTTGCATGCATGTAGTATCTATTATATGATTATTTTCTCACGTAGACATATGCATGGCACAACTTCAACACATTCCAAATATTCTTCACATAAACTCGCAATATTACAAATAAGTATTCCTGCCAACCTGAGAAATCACTTAGATAAATGCTCTTCTCTTTTGTAGGAGGCTGATGAACCCAAGGAGATGAAAAAGAAGCGGCGAACCATACACTATTTTCTGCACTGAGGATTGGTAGATTAATATCGGGCTAAGGAAGAGGCCAAATAACGAAACATCAAACACCATATGTAATCTGGAGACCAGTCAACTCCCTTATCTCCCTAGTGTAAGGAAACTTTCCAGGCGGCAGGGGACCACAGGAAAAAGCTGTCGAGCTGTAGTGGTGACGGGGACAGACAAAGAAGTAGAAGATAAAAACCGACAGAAAATATAGGTAGAGAGGCAGAGGAAAGGAGGTGGATATAACAAGGAGGAGCCGTAAGCGAAAGGAAGAGGCTTTTTCCGAGGAGAACATTGGAGATGAGAGAAAGAAGAGAACTGAGAATCTGGAAACAATGCCTTTTGGAATTCGTGGAGAAGTGTGTGTTCTCCACATGACTTATAACTAACCGGCCCTGTTCTTTAGGTACGCTTTGTTTCATTGTTTTTCATGATCAATACCGAGTGTTGAACTTTCCTGTGTTTTGATGATATCTGGTCCTTGTTCTATTTTTCGGTGTTCTATCTTTTGGATCTTTGTATGGATTTGAGTTCACGAACTATCTTCACCCTGCATCCCCGACCGTAGGGACATTACAGGCTCCATCGCGACCGAACGTGGAGAAATCAAGCCTGAGTGAAGATAGTTCCATGCGTGGCTTTCGTGTTTTCCATATAGTTTGAAGCTGAGAGAAGGCTTCTGGACCATTTGCTGCTTTGCACCTCCGACCGTAGGGACGTTACAGGCTCCATCACGTTCGAACATGGAGAAATCAAGCCTCAGGCAAGCAGTGGTTAATCGTGTTAGTCTTTGTACAATCAACAATGGAGTTCTTCATGGTTTGGCTTAGACGTCGTTCATCCTTTCATCTGCGACTTGGAATTGTTGTGCACACTCGGATTTCTGGCAATAAATGACTGAATTGAGTCAGAGATTTGGGATATCCTTAAACGACTTTAAAGGATATTCACATATTTGTATTTCACCATTATTGTGTTCAATTTTTTGTGAATTTTCTAGAAGTTCGACCCAAAGCGGGATGCTCTTCAATCTTCACTCAAGTTAGTGACTGACGTGAACTTTAGAAGATGTATTTTCTTACACCAGCCAATATAGTTCTAGTCGTATTTAAATTTTACCCTAGAGTCCACACTACTGCAAGTGCACAAGTCGAATAGAAAACACGAGTGTCGCAACCCCGCTGATCGAATATTAACCTAATTATATCTTAAATGTTGTCACGAAATATTAAAAGACAAGAGCTATGTAAATGAGTGATTGTATTTCTATCTTCTATCAAGCTTCTTTCAATCTGCTCTTTGTAAGAATGAAATTGGGATAACAATGGTGCAAAATATAAATTCTCCTTAATTCCACTATTTTATATCTTATAGGATCTATTGATTGAAAAACTTCTAAACCTTTTGTCATTATGTTGTTGGCTTCTAAAACTCGTATAAATGTTCTTCAAAAGGCCTATCTTTAATTTCTTGATATATATATTGTGCTTTTTTCAATAATTTATTATCTAATACAGAACTATGTAAATCGATAGAAATTTCTATCAAACTTGACATCAAACCGCAGAAGCCTCGAAGACATTTCCGATCATATAATCACAAGTTCAACAATTTTAACACAAAAGAGCGATTAGTCAGAACACACACGATAACAAGTTTTCCAAAACAAATGAAAATAGTCCATCATCATGACAACAAATGAAATTAGTCCGAACTGAAGTTAATTAAAAAACACATTATCCACTGAAACAGTTGCAGGGATGATCGCACATGACCGCACATTCACATGCATTAATAAATTAACAAATAAGCATCATAATTATTTTTTAAAAATAATGAAAAAGTAATATTAATTTTTTTAAACAAACTTACCCATAATCATAATTGTAATCATTTAGTAAAATTATCAGCGGAGCAATTTCTTCTTATAAATTAGTGATCGTATTTCTATCCTCTAGCAAGCACCCTTCAATTTCCTCTTCGTTAGAGTGAACTTGGGATAATAGTGGTGCATAATATAAATTATCCTTAATTCCACTATTTGATATATAATAGGATCTATTGATTTAAAAACTTCTAATCCTTTGGTCACTATGTCGTTGGCTTCTAAAACCTCATATAAATGTTCTTCAAAAGACCGATATTTAATTTCTTGATATACATATTGTGCTTTTTCGATAATATATTAACTAATATAAATCCATAGAAATTTCTATCAAACTTGATGTCAAACCATGGAAGTCCTCGAAGACATTGCCGATCATATCACAAGTTCAACAAGTCTAGAAAAAATAGCCAATATTGAGAACACACATAATAACAAGTTTTCCACAACAAAAGAAAATAGTCCAACATCACCACAACAAACGAAAATAGTTCGTGTTGAAGTGAATTAAAAAAAACATAATATCCACCGGAACAATTGTAGGAATGTCCGCACATTCACTTGCATTAATAAATTAACAAATAAGAATGAAAAAGTAATATTCATTTTTTTAAACAAACTTAACCACAACTATAATTGTAATAATTGAGTAGAGTTATCAGTGGAGCAATTTCTTCTTATAAATGAGTGATTGTATTTCTAACCTTTATCAAATGCCGTTCAATTTCCTCTTCGTAGAAGTAAACTTGGGATAATAATGGTGAATAATATAAATTCTCCTTAATTACACTATTTTATATCTAATAGGATCTATTTATTTAAAAACATCTAATCCTTTGGTCACTATGTCGTTCGCTTCTAAAATCTCATATAAATTTTCTTGAAAAGGCCTATCTTAAATGTCTTGATATACATATTTTCCTTTTTTCGATAATCTATTAACTAATACAGAGCTATTTAAATCGATAGAAATTTCTATCAAACTTGATGTCAAACCTACGAAGCCCTCGAATACATTGTCGATAATGTCATCACAAATTCAACAAGTTTAGCACAAAAGATCCAATAGTCAGAACACACGACAACAAGTTTTCCACAATAAATGAAAATAGTCTATCATCACGACAATAAATAAAAATAGTCCGAGGTGAAGTTAACTAAAAAAACATAATATTCACCGGACAGTTGTAGGAATGTCTTCACATTCACTTGCATTAATAGATTAAAAAATAAGTATCATAATAATTTTAAAAAAATAATGACAAAAGAATATTTATTTTTTTTTAAATTTACCCACAACCATAATTGTAATCATTCAGTAGAGTTATCAATGGAGCAATTTTTTCTTATAACTGAGTGATTGTATGTTTATCTTCTATTAAGCGCCTATCAATATGTTCTTCGTAAGAATGAACTTGGGATTAGTGCATAATATAAATTATCCTTAATTCCACTATTTTATATCTAATAGGATCTATTGATTTAAAAACATCTAATCCTTTGGTCACTATGTCGTTGGCTTCTAAAATCTCATATAAATTTTCTTGAAAAGGCCTATCTTGAATTCTTGATATGCATATTGTGCTTTTTTCCATAATCTATTAACTAATACAGAGCGATTTAAATCGATAGAAATTTCTATCAAACTTGATGTCAAACCTACGAAGCCCTCGAATACATTGTCGATAATATCATCACAAATTCAACAAGTTTAGCACAAAAGATCTAATAGTCAGAACACACGACAACAAGTTTTCCACAATAAATGAAAATAGTCTATCATCACGACAATAAATAAAAATAGTCCGAGCTGAAGTTAACTAAAAAAACATAATATTCATCGGATAGTTGTAGGAATGTCTGCACATTCACCTGCATTAATAAATTAAAAAAAATAAGTATCATAATAATTTTAAAAATATAATGACAAAAGAATATTTTTTTTTTTAAATTTACCCACAACCATAATTGTAACCATTTAGTAGAGTTATCAATGGAGCAATTTTTTCTTGTAACTGAGTGATTGTATTTCTATCTTCTATTAAGAGCCTTTCAATATGCTCTTCGTAAGAATGAACTTGGGATAAGTGCATAATATAAATTCTCCTTTATTCCACTATATCTAATAGGATCTATTTATTTAAAAACAACTAATCCTTTGGTCACTATGTCGTTGGCTTCTAAAATCTCATATAAATTTTCTTGAAAAGGCCTATCTTGAATGTCTTGATATACATATTGTGCTTTTTTCGATAATCTATTAACTAATACAGAGCTATTTAAATCGATAGAAATTTCTATCAAACTTGATGTCAAACCTACGAAGCCCTCGAATACATTATCGATAATATCATCACAAATTCAACAGGTTTAGCACAAAAGATCCAATAGTCAGAACACACGACAACAAGTTTTACTCAATAAATGAAAATAGTCTATCATCGCGACAATAAATAAAAATAGTCCGAGCTGAAGTTAACTAAAAAAACATAATATTCACCGGGCAGTTGTAGGAATGTCTGCACATTCACCTGTATTAATAAATTAAAAAATAAGTATCATAATAAATTTTAAAAAAATAATGACAAAAGAATATTTATTTTTTTTCAATTTACCCACAACCATAATTGTAACCATTTAGTAGAGTTATCAATGGGGCAATTTTTTCTTATAACTGAGTGATTGTATTTCTATCTTCTATTAAGGGCCTTTCAATATGCTCTTTGTAAGAATGAACTTGGGATAAGTGCATAATATAAATTCTCCTTAATTACACTATTTTATATCTAATAGGATCTATTGATTTAAAAACATCTAATCATTTGGTCACTATGTCTTTGGCTTCTAAAACCTCATATAAATTTTCTTGAAAAGGCCTATATTGAATTTCTTGATATACATATTGTGCTTTTTTCGATAACCTATTAACTAATACATAGCTATTTAAATCGATAGAAATTTCTACCAAACTTGATGTCAAACCTACGAAGCCCTCAAATACATTGTCGATAATATCATCACAAATTCAACAAGTTTAGCACAAAAGATCCAACAGTCAGAACACACGACAACAAGTTTTCCACAATAAATGAAAATAGTCTATCATCACGACAATAAATAAAAATAGTCCGAGGTGAAGTTAACTAAAAAAACATAATATTCAATGGACAGTTGTAGGAATGTCTGCACATTCACCTGCATTAATAAATTAAAAAAATAAGTATCATAATAATTTTAAAAAAATAATGACAAAACAATATTTTTTTTAAATTTACCCACAACCATAATTGTAACCATTTAGTAGAGTTATCAATGGAGCAATTTTTTCTTGTAACTGAGTGATTGCATTTCTATCTTCTATTAAGAGCCTTTCAATATGCTCTTCGTAAGAATGAACTTGGGATAAGTGCATAATATAAATTCTCCTTTATTCCACTATATCTAATAGGATCTATTTATTTAAAAACATCTAATCCTTTGCTCACTATGTCGTTGGCTTCTAAAATCTCATATAAATTTTCTTGAAAAGGCCTATCTTGAATGTCTTGATATACATATTGTGCTTTTTTTGATAATCTATTAACTAATACAGAGCTATTTAAATCGATAGAAATTTCTATCAAACTTGATGTCAAACCTACGAAGCCCTCGAATACATTGTCGATAATGTCATCACAAATTCAACAAGTTTAGCACAAAAGATCCAATAGTCAGAACACACGACAACAAGTTTTCCACAATAAATGAAAATAGTCTATCATCACGACAATAAATAAAAATAGTCCGAGGTGAAGTTAACTAAAAAAACATAATATTCACCGGGCAGTTGTAGGAATGTCTGCACATTCATTTGCATTAATAAATTAAAAAATAAGTATCATAATAATTTTTAAAAAAATAATGACAAAAGAATATTTTTTTTTTTAAATTTACCCACAACTATAATTGTAACCATTTAATAGAGTTATCAATGGGGAAATTTTTTCTTATAACTGAGTGATTGTATTTCTGTCTTCTATTAAAGGCCTTTCAATATGCTCTTTGTAAGAATGAACTTGGGATAAGTGCATAATATAAATTCTCCTTAATTCCACTATTTTATATCTAATAGGATCTATTGATTTAAAAACATCTAATCCTTTGGTCACTATGTCGTTGGCTTCTAAAATCTCATATAAATTTTCTTGAAAAGGCCTATCTTGAATTCTTGATATGCATATTGTGCTTTTTTCGATAATTTATTAACTAATACAGAGCTATTTAAATCGATAGAAATTTCTATCAAACTTGATGTCAAACCTACAAAGCCTTCGAATACATTGTCGATAATGTCATCACAAATTCAACAAGTTTATCACAAAAGATCCAATAGTCAGAACACACGACAACAAGTTTTCCACAATAAATGAAAATAGTCTATCATCGCGACAATAAATAAAAATAGTCCGAGCTGAAGTTAACTAAAAAAACATAATTTTCATCGGATAGTTGTAGGAATGTCTGCACATTCACCTGCATTAATAAATTAAAAAAATAAGTATCATAATAATTTTAAAAAAATAATGACACAAGAATATTTATTTTTTTTTAAATTTACCCACAACCATAATTGTAACCATTTAGTAGAGTTATCAATGGAGCAATTTTTTCTTGTAACTGAGTGATTGTATTTCTATCTTCTATTAAGCGCCTTTCAATATGCTCTTCGTAAGAATGAACTTGGGATAAGTGCATAATATAAATTCTCCATTATTCCACTATATCTAATAGGATCTATTTATTTAAAAACATCTAATCCTTTGGTCACTATGTCGTTGGCTTCTAAAATCTCATATAAATTTTCTTGAAAAGGCCTATCTTGAATGTCTTGATATACATATTGTGCTTTTTTCGATAATCTATTAACTAATACAGAGCTATTTAAATCGATAGAAATTTTTATCAAACTTGATGTCAAACCTACGAAGCTCTCGAATACATTGTCGATAATATCATCACAGATTTAACAAGTATAGCACAAAAATCCAATAGTCAGAACACACGACAACAAGTTTTACTCAATAAATGAAAATAGTCTATCATCATGACAATAAATAAAAATAGTCCAAGTTGAAGTTAACTAAAAAAACATAATATTCACCGGGCAGTTGTAGGAATGTCTGCACATTCACCTGCATTAATAAATTAAATAATAAGTATCATAATAATTTTTAAAAAAATAATGACAAAAGAATATATTTTTTTAAAGTTACCCACAACCATAATTGTAACCATTTAGTAGAGTTATCAATGGGGCAATTTTTTCTTATAACTGAGTGATTGTATTTCTATCTTCTATTAAGGGCCTTTCAATATGCTCTTTGTAAGAATGAACTTGGGATAAGTGCATAATATAAATTCTCCTTAATTACACTATTTTATATCTAATAGGATCTATTGATTTAAAAACATCTAATCATTTGGTCACTATGTCTTTGGCTTCTAAAACCTCATATAAATTTTCTTGAAAAGGCCTATCTTGAATTTCTTGATATACATATTGTGCTTTTTTCGATAATCTATTAACTAATACAGAGCTATTTAAATCGATAGAAATTTCTATCAAACTTGATGTCAAACCTACGAAGCCCTCGAATACATTATCGATAATATCATCACAAATTCAACAGGTTTAGCACAAAAGATCCAATAGTCAGAACACACGACAACAAGTTTTACTCAATAAATGAAAATTGTCTATCATCACGACAATAAATAAAAATAGTCCGAGCTGAAGTTAACTAAAAAAACATAATTTTCATCGGATAGTTGTAGGAATGTCTGCACATTCACCTGCATTAATAAATGAAAAAAATAAGTATCATAATAATTTTAAAAAAATAATGACACAAGAATATTTATTTTTTTTAAATTTACCCACAACCATAATTGTAACCTTTTAGTAGAGTTATCAATGGAGCAATTTTTTCTTATAACTGAGTGATTGTATTTCTATCTTCTATTAAGGGCCTTTCAATATGCTCTTTGTAAGAATGAACTTGGGATAAGTGCATAATATAAATTCTCCTTAATTACACTATTTTATATCTAATAGGATCTATTGATTTAAAAACATCTAATCCTTTGGTCACTATGTCGTTGGCTTCTAAAATCTCATATAAATTTTCTTGAAAAGGCCTATATTGAATTTCTTGATATACATATTGTGTTTTTTTCGATAATCTATTAACTAATACAGAGCTATTTAAATCGATAGAAATTTTTATCAAACTTGATGTCAAACCTACAAAGCCTTCGAATACATTGTCGATAATGTCATCACAAATTCAACAAGTTTATCACAAAAGATCCAATAGTCAGAACACACAACAACAAGTTTTCCACAATAAATGAAAATAGTCTATCATCGCGACAATAAATAAAAATAGTCCGAGCTGAAGTTAACTAAAAAAACATAATTTTCATCGGATAGTTGTAGGAATGTCTGCACATTCACCTGCATTAATAAATTAAAAAAATAAGTATCATAATAATTTTAAAAAAATAATGACACAAGAATATTTATTTTTTTTTAAATTTACCCACAACCATAATTGTAACCATTTAGTAGAGTTATCAATGGAGCAATTTTTTCTTGTAACAGAGTGATTGTATTTCTATCTTCTATTAAGCGCCTTTCAATATGCTCTTTGTAAGAATGAACTTGGGATAAGTGCATAATATAAATTCTCCTTAATTACACTATTTTATATCTAATAGGATCTATTGATTTAAAAACATCTAATCATTTGGTCACTATGTCTTTGGCTTCTAAAACCTCATATAAATTTTCTTGAAAAGGCCTATCTTGAATTTCTTGATATACATATTGTGCTTTTTTCGATAATCTATTAACTAATACAGAGCTATTTAAATCGATAGAAATTTCTATCAAACTTGATGTCAAACCTACGAAGCCCTCGAATACATTATCGATAATATCATCACAAATTCAACAGGTTTAGCACAAAAGATCCAATAGTCAGAACACACGACAACAAGTTTTACTCAATAAATGAAAATAGTCTATCATCACGACAATAAATAAAAATAGTCCGAGCTGAAGTTAACTAAAAAAACATAATTTTCATCGGATAGTTGTAGGAATGTCTGCACATTCACCTGCATTAATAAATTAAAAAAATAAGTATCATAATAATTTTAAAAAAATAATGACACAAGAATATTTATTTTTTTTTAAATTTACCCACAACCATAATTGTAACCTTTTAGTAGAGTTATCAATGGAGCAATTTTTTCTTATAACTGAGTGATTGTATTTCTATCTTCTATTAAGGGCCTTTCAATATGCTCTTTGTAAGAATGAACTTGGGATAAGTGCATAATATAAATTCTCCTTAATTACACTATTTTATATCTAATAGGATCTATTGATTTAAAAACATCTAATCATTTGGTCACTATGTCTTTGGCTTCTAAAACCTCATATAAATTTTCTTGAAAAGGCCTATATTGAATTTCTTGATATACATATTGTGCTTTTTTCGATAACCTATTAACTAATACATAGCTATTTAAATCGATAGAAATTTCTACCAAACTTGATGTCAAACCTACGAAGCCCTCAAATACATTGTCGATAATATCATCACAAATTCAACAAGTTTAGCACAAAAGATCCAACAGTCAGAACACACGACAACAAGTTTTCCACAATAAATGAAAATAGTCTATCATCACGACAATAAATAAAAATAGTCCGAGGTGAAGTTAACTAAAAAAACATAATATTCACTGGACAGTTGTAGGAATGTCTGCACATTCACCTGCATTAATAAATTAAAAAAATAAGTATCATAATAATTTTAAAAAAATAATGACAAAAGAATATTTTTTTTAAATTTACCCACAACCATAATTGTAACCATTTAGTAGAGTTATCAATGGAGCAATTTTTTCTTGTAACTGAGTGATTGTATTTCTATCTTCTATTAAGAGCCTTTCAATATGTTCTTCGTAAGAATGAACTTGGGATAAGTGCATAATATAAATTCTCCTTTATTCCACTATATCTAATAGGATCTATTTATTTAAAAACATCTAATCCTTTGCTCACTATGTCATTGGCTTCTAAAATCTCATATAAATTTTCTTGAAAAGGCCTATCTTGAATGCCTTGATATACATATTTTGCTTTTTTCGATAATCTATTAACTAATACAGAGCTATTTAAATCGATAGAAATTTCTATCAAACTTGATGTCAAACCTACGAAGCCCTCGAATACATTGTCGATAATGTCATCACAAATTCAACAAGTTTAGCACAAAAGATCCAATAGTCAGAACACACGACAACAAGTTTTCCACAATAAATGAAAATAGTCTATCATCACGACAATAAATAAAAATAGTCCGAGGTGAAGTTAACTAAAAAAACATAATATTCACCGGGCAGTTGTAGGAATGTCTGCACATTCACCTGCATTAATAAATTAAAAAATAAGTATCATAATAGTTTTTAAAAAAATAATGACAAAAGAATATTTAGTTTTTTAAATTTACCCACAACTATAATTGTAACCATTTAGTAGAGTTATCAATGGGGCAATTTTTTCTTATAACTGAGTGATTGTATTTCATCTTCTATTAAGGGCCTTTCAATATACTCTTTGTAAGAATGAACTTGGGATAAGTGCATAATATAAATTCTCCTTAATTCCACTATTTTATATCTAATAGGATCTATTGATTTAAAAACATCTAATCCTTTGGTCACTATGTCGTTGGCTTCTAAAATCTCATATAATTTTTTTTGAAAAGGCCTATCTTGAATTCTTGATATGCATATTGTGCTTTTTTCAATAATCTATTAACTAATACAGAGCTATTTAAATCGATAGAAATTTCTATCAAACTTGATGTCAAACCTACAAAGCCTTCGAATACATTGTCAATAATGTCATCACAAATTCAACAAGTTTAGCACAAAAGATCCAATAGTCAGAACACACGACAACAAGTTTTCCACAATAAATGAAAATAGTCTATCATCACGACAATAAATAAAAATAGTCCGAGGTGAAGTTAACTAAAAAAACATAATATTCACCGGACAGTTGTAGGAATGTCTGCACATTCACCTGCATTAATAAATTAAAAAATAAGTATCATAATAATTTTTAAAAAAATAATGACAAAAGAATATTTATTTTTTTTAAATTTACCCACAACCATAATTGTAATCATTTAGTAGAGTTATCAATGGGGCAATTTTTTCTTATAACTGAGTGATTGTATTTCTATCTTCTATTAAGGGCCTTTCAATATGCTCTTTGTAAGAATGAACTTGGGATAAGTGCATAATATAAATTCTCCTTAATTACACTATTTTATATCTAATAGGATCTATTGATTTAAAAACATCTAATCATTTGGTCACTATGTCTTTGGCTTCTAAAACCTCATATAAATTTTCTTGAAAAGGCCTATATTGAATTTCTTGATATACATATTGTGCTTTTTTCGATAACCTATTAACTAATACATAGCTATTTAAATCGATAGAAATTTCTACCAAACTTGATGTCAAACCTACGAAGCCCTCAAATACATTGTCGATAATATCATCACAAATTCAACAAGTTTAGCACAAAAGATCCAACAGTCAGAACACACGACAACAAGTTTTCCACAATAAATGAAAATAGTCTATCATCACGACAATAAATAAAAATAGTCCGAGGTGAAGTTAACTAAAAAAACATAATATTCACTGGACAGTTGTAGGAATGTCTGCACATTCACCTGCATTAATAAATTAAAAAAATAAGTATCATAATAATTTTAAAAAAATAATGACAAAAGAATATTTTTTTTAAATTTACCCACAACCATAATTGTAACCATTTAGTAGAGTTATCAATGGAGCAATTTTTTCTTGTAACTGAGTGATTGTATTTCTATCTTCTATTAAGAGCCTTTCAATATGTTCTTCGTAAGAATGAACTTGGGATAAGTGCATAATATAAATTCTCCTTTATTCCACTATATCTAATAGGATCTATTTATTTAAAAACATCTAATCCTTTGCTCACTATGTCATTGGCTTCTAAAATCTCATATAAATTTTCTTGAAAAGGCCTATCTTGAATGCCTTGATATACATATTTTGCTTTTTTCGATAATCTATTAACTAATACAGAGCTATTTAAATCGATAGAAATTTCTATCAAACTTGATGTCAAACCTACGAAGCCCTCGAATACATTGTCGATAATGTCATCACAAATTCAACAAGTTTAGCACAAAAGATCCAATAGTCAGAACACACGACAACAAGTTTTCCACAATAAATGAAAATAGTCTATCATCACGACAATAAATAAAAATAGTCCGAGGTGAAGTTAACTAAAAAAACATAATATTCACCGGGCAGTTGTAGGAATGTCTGCACATTCACCTGCATTAATAAATTAAAAAATAAGTATCATAATAATTTTTAAAAAAATAATGACAAAAGAATATTTAGTTTTTTAAATTTACCCACAACTATAATTGTAACCATTTAGTAGAGTTATCAATGGGGCAATTTTTTCTTATAACTGAGTGATTGTATTTCATCTTCTATTAAGGGCCTTTCAATATACTCTTTGTAAGAATGAACTTGGGATAAGTGCATAATATAAATTCTCCTTAATTCCACTATTTTATATCTAATAGGATCTATTGATTTAAAAACATCTAATCCTTTGGTCACTATGTCGTTGGCTTCTAAAATCTCATATAATTTTTTTTGAAAAGGCCTATCTTGAATTCTTGATATGCATATTGTGCTTTTTTCAATAATCTATTAACTAATACAGAGCTATTTAAATCGATAAAAATTTCTATCAAACTTGATGTCAAACCTACAAAGCCTTCGAATACATTGTCAATAATGTCATCACAAATTCAACAAGTTTAGCACAAAAGATCCAATAGTCAGAACACACGACAACAAGTTTTCCACAATAAATGAAAATAGTCTATCATCACGACAATAAATAAAAATAGTCCGAGGTGAAGTTAACTAAAAAAACATAATATTCACCGGACAGTTGTAGGAATGTCTGCACATTCACCTGCATTAATAAATTAAAAAATAAGTATCATAATAATTTTTAAAAAAATAATGACAAAAGAATATTTATTTTTTTTAAATTTACCCACAACCATAATTGTAATCATTTAGTAGAGTTATCAATGGGGCAATTTTTTCTTATAACTGAGTGATTGTATTTCTATCTTCTATTAAGGGCCTTTCAATATGCTCTTTGTAAGAATGAACTTGGGATAAGTGCATAATATAAATTCTCCTTAATTACACTATTTTATATCTAATAGGATCTATTGATTTAAAAACATCTAATCATTTGGTCACTATGTCTTTGGCTTCTAAAACCTCATATAAATTTTCTTGAAAAGGCCTATATTGAATTTCTTGATATACATATTGTGCTTTTTTCGATAACCTATTAACTAATACATAGCTATTTAAATCGATAGAAATTTCTACCAAACTTGATGTCAAACCTACGAAGCCCTCAAATACATTGTCGATAATATCATCACAAATTCAACAAGTTTAGCACAAAAGATCCAACAGTCAGAACACACGACAACAAGTTTTCCACAATAAATGAAAATAGTCTATCATCACGACAATAAATAAAAATAGTCCGAGGTGAAGTTAACTAAAAAAACATAATATTCACTGGACAGTTGTAGGAATGTCTGCACATTCACCTGCATTAATAAATTAAAAAAATAAGTATCATAATAATTTTAAAAAAATAATGACAAAAGAATATTTTTTTTAAATTTACCCACAACCATAATTGTAACCATTTAGTAGAGTTATCAATGGAGCAATTTTTTCTTGTAACTGAGTGATTGTATTTCTATCTTCTATTAAGAGCCTTTCAATATGTTCTTCGTAAGAATGAACTTGGGATAAGTGCATAATATAAATTCTCCTTTATTCCACTATATCTAATAGGATCTATTTATTTAAAAACATCTAATCCTTTGCTCACTATGTCATTGGCTTCTAAAATCTCATATAAATTTTCTTGAAAAGGCCTATCTTGAATGCCTTGATATACATATTTTGCTTTTTTCGATAATCTATTAACTAATACAGAGCTATTTAAATCGATAGAAATTTCTATCAAACTTGATGTCAAACCTACGAAGCCCTCGAATACATTGTCGATAATGTCATCACAAATTCAACAAGTTTAGCACAAAAGATCCAATAGTCAGAACACACGACAACAAGTTTTCCACAATAAATGAAAATAGTCTATCATCACGACAATAAATAAAAATAGTCCGAGGTGAAGTTAACTAAAAAAACATAATATTCACCGGGCAGTTGTAGGAATGTCTGCACATTCACCTGCATTAATAAATTAAAAAATAAGTATCATAATAATTTTTAAAAAAATAATGACAAAAGAATATTTAGTTTTTTAAATTTACCCACAACTATAATTGTAACCATTTAGTAGAGTTATCAATGGGGCAATTTTTTCTTATAACTGAGTGATTGTATTTCATCTTCTATTAAGGGCCTTTCAATATACTCTTTGTAAGAATGAACTTGGGATAAGTGCATAATATAAATTCTCCTTAATTCCACTATTTTATATCTAATAGGATCTATTGATTTAAAAACATCTAATCCTTTGGTCACTATGTCGTTGGCTTCTAAAATCTCATATAATTTTTTTTGAAAAGGCCTATCTTGAATTCTTGATATGCATATTGTGCTTTTTTCAATAATCTATTAACTAATACAGAGCTATTTAAATCGATAAAAATTTCTATCAAACTTGATGTCAAACCTACAAAGCCTTCGAATACATTGTCAATAATGTCATCACAAATTCAACAAGTTTAGCACAAAAGATCCAATAGTCAGAACACACGACAACAAGTTTTCCACAATAAATGAAAATAGTCTATCATCACGACAATAAATAAAAATAGTCCGAGGTGAAGTTAACTAAAAAAACATAATATTCACCGGACAGTTGTAGGAATGTCTGCACATTCACCTGCATTAATAAATTAAAAAATAAGTATCATAATAATTTTTAAAAAAATAATGACAAAAGAATATTTATTTTTTTTAAATTTACCCACAACCATAATTGTAATCATTTAGTAGAGTTATCAATGGGGCAATTTTTTCTTATAACTGAGTGATTGTATTTCTATCTTCTATTAAGGGCCTTTCAATATGCTCTTTGTAAGAATGAACTTGGGATAAGTGCATAATATAAATTCTCCTTAATTACACTATTTTATATCTAATAGGATCTATTGATTTAAAAACATCTAATCATTTGGTCACTATGTCTTTGGCTTCTAAAACCTCATATAAATTTTCTTGAAAAGGCCTATATTGAATTTCTTGATATACATATTGTGCTTTTTTCGATAACCTATTAACTAATACATAGCTATTTAAATCGATAGAAATTTCTACCAAACTTGATGTCAAACCTACGAAGCCCTCAAATACATTGTCGATAATATCATCACAAATTCAACAAGTTTAGCACAAAAGATCCAACAGTCAGAACACAGACAACAAGTTTTCCACAATAAATGAAAATAGTCTATCATCACAACAATAAATAAAAATAGTCCGAGTTGAAATTAATTAAAACAACATAATATTCACCGGACAGTTGTAGGAATGTCTGCGCATTCACCTGCATTAATAAATTAAAAAATAAGTATCATAATAATTTTTTAAAAAATAATGACAAAAGAATATTTTTTTTTAAATTTACCCACAACCATAATTGTAATCATTCAGTAGAGTTTTCAATGGAACAATTTTTTCTTGTAACTGAGTGATTGTATTTCTGTCTTCTATTAAGCGCCTTTCAATATGCTCTTCGTAAGAATGAACTTGGGATAAGTGCATAATATAAATTCTTCTTAATTCCACTATTTTATAACTAATAGGATCTATTATTTAAAAACATCTAATCTTTTGGTCACTATGTCGTTGGCTTCTAAAACCTCATATAAATTTTCTTGAAAAGGCCTATCTTGAATTCCTTGATATACATATTGTGCTTTTTTAGATAATATATTAACTAATACAGAGCTATTTAAATCGATAGAAATTTCTATCAAACTTGAAGTCAAAGCTTCAAAACCCTTGAAGACATTGCCGATCACATCATCACAAGTTTAACAAATTTAGCACAAAATAGCCAATAGTCAGAACACACACGATAACAAGTTTCCGACAACAAATGAAAATAGTCCATCATCACGACAACAAATTAAAATAGTCCGAGTTGAAGTTAATTAAAAAAAAACATAACATCCACCGGAGCAGTTGTAGGAATGACCAGACATTCATGTGCATTAATCGATTAGCAAATAAACATCATAATAATTTTTTAAGAAATAATGAAAAAGGAATATTCATTTTTTTTCTAAATAATCTTACCCACAATCATAATTGTAATCATTCAGTGGACATGTCAGTGGAGCAATTTCTTCTTGTAAATGAGGATTGTATTTCTATCCTCTACCAAATGCCCTTCGATATCCTCTTCTTAAGAGTGAACTTAGGACAATAATGGTGCATAATATAAGTTCTCATTAATTCCACTATTTTATATCTAACACGATCTATTGATTTAAAAACATCTAATCCTTTGATCACTATGCCGTTGGCTTCTAAAACCTCATATAAATTTACTTCAAAATGCCTATCTTTAATTTCTTTATATACATATTGTGCTTTTTTTAATAATCTATCAACTAATACAGAGCTATTTAAATTGATAGAAATTTCTATCAAACTTGAAGTCAAAACTTCGAAGCCATCGAATACATTGCCGATCATATCATCACATGTTCAACAAGTTTAGAACAAAAGAGTTAATAGTCAGAATCCACATAATAACATTTTTTCCACAACAAATGAAAATAGTCCATCATCACGACAACAAATGAAAATAATCGGAGTTGAAGCTAACTAAAAAAACATTATATCCTCCAAAACAGTTGTAATCATTCGGAGCAATTTCTTCTAGTAACTGAGTGATTGTATTTATATCCTCTATCAAGCGCCTTTCAATCTGCTCTTTGTAAGAGTGAACTTGGGATAATAATGGTGCATAATATAAATTCTACTTAATTCCATTATTTTATATCTAATATGATCTATTGATTTAAAAACATCAAATCCTTTGGTCACTATGCCGTTGGCTTCTAAACCTCATATAAATGTTCTTCAAAAGTCCTATCTTTAATTTCTTGATATACATATTGTGCTTTTTTCGATAATCTATTAATTAATATAGAGCTATTTAAATTGATAGAAATTTTTATCATACTTGATGTCAAATCGTGGAAGCCTCGAAGAGATTGTCAATCATATCATCACAAGTTCAACAAATTTAGAACAAAAAAGCTAATAGTCATAACACACATAACAACAAGTTTTCCATAACAAATGAAAATAGTCCATCATCATGACAACAAATGAAAATAATCTGAGCTGAAGTAAACTAAAAAAAACATAATATGCATTGAAACAGTAGTAGGAACGCCTGCATCTTCACTTGCATCAATATATTAACAAATTAGTATCATAATATTTTTTAAATGAGAAAGGAATATTCATTTTTTTAAAACAAAACTTACCCACAACAATAACTGTAATCATCAATAGAGTTATCAGTGAAGTAATTTCTTCTTATAACTGAGTGATTGTATTTCTATCATCTATCAAGTGCCCTTCAATATGCTCTTAGTAAGAGTGAACTTGTGATAATAATGGTGCATAATATGAATTCTGCCTTAGTTCCACTATTTTATATCTAATAGGATCTATTGATTTAAAACTTCTATTTCTTTGGTCACTATGTTGTTGACTTTTAAAACCTTATATAAATTATCTTCAAAAGGCCTATCTTTATTTATTTTTATATACATATTGTGCTTTTTTCGATAATCTATTAATGAATATAGAGTTATCTAAATCGGCAGAAATTTCTTTCAAACCTGATGTCAAACTGTGGAAGCCCTTGAAGATATTTCCGATCATATCATCACAAGTTCAACAAGTTTAGCACAAAAGAGCCAATAGTCAGAACATACACGATAACAAGTTTTCCACAACAAATGAAAGTAGTCTATCATCACGACAATAAATAAAATAGTCCGAGCTGAAGTTAACTAAAAAAACATAATATTCACCGGGCAGTTGTAGGAATGTCTGCACATTCACCTGTATTAATAAATTAAAAAATAAGTATCATAATAAATTTTAAAAAAATAATGACAAAAGAATATTTATTTTTTTATATACATATTGTGCTTTATCTATCAAACTAATACAGAGCTATCTAAATGGATAGAAATTTCTATCAAACTTAATGTCAAATTGTGGAAGCCTCGAAGACATTGTCGTATCATTACAGGTTCAACAAGTTTAGAACAAAAGAGCCAACAGTCTGAACACACATAATAACAAATTTTACCCACAACCATAATTATAATTATACAATACAGTTATTTGTGGAGCAATTTATTTTTGTAACTGAGTGATTGTATTTCTACCCTCTATCAAGCGCCCTTCAATCTCCTCTTCGTAAGAGAGAACTTGGGATAATAATGGTGCATTATATAAATTCTCCTTAATTTCTCCATTTTATATCTAATAGTATCTATTGATTTAAAATTTTTAATTTGGTCACTATGTCGTTGGCTTCTAAACCTAATATAAATGTTCTTCAAAAGGCCTATCTTTAATTTCTTTATATACATATTGTGTTTTTTTTGATAATCTATTAACTAATACAGAGCTATCTAAATTGATAGAAATTTCTATCAAACTTGACGTCACATTGTAGAAGTCTCAAAAACATTGCCAATCATATCATCACAAGTTCAACAAATTTAGAATAAAAGAGCCAATATTTTGAACACACAGAATAACAAGTTTTCCACAACAAATGAAAATAGTCCAAGTTGAGGTTAACTAAAAAAAACTTAATATCCACTGGAACAGTTGTATGAATGTCCGCACCTTCACCTGCATTAATAAACTTACAAATAAGTATCATAATAATTTTTAAAAAAATAATGACAAAGGAATATTCATTTAAAAAAAAACTTATCCACAAACATAATTGTAATCATTCAGTAGAGTTATCAGTGGAGCAATTTGTTCTTGTAACTGAGTGATCGTATTTCTATCCTCTATCAAGTGCCCTTCAATCCGCCCTTCGTAAGAGTGAACTTGGGATAATAATAGTGCATAATATAAATTATGCCTTAATTCCACTATTTTATATCTAATAGGTTCTATTGATTAAAAACTTATAATCCTTTGGTCATGACATTAACACGATTACTCCACGAAAGAAATTAAAGTTTAGCTGGTCATCAACATTAATGGAATCCTAAAGTTTTTAGAAATCATCCTTCTTCCTCTCCTCTCTCTCTCTCTACTTGATCTCCTGCCCTTCTCCCCTGGCTTCCTCCATCTGCCCCCCTTTTTTTTGTTGTTAGTCCTTCCTGTATTCTGCTCTTTTTTCTCCTGTTTGAGTTCAAATTTTGAAAAATAGTTAGCTTCCCTAGACTTATTAAAGAAGGATCAGATAATAACTCGAAATTTGTAAATTCGAAAGAATTTCAATGTAAAGGTGGTGGATTTAACATTAATAATCATAAGTAAAATAAGAGGTGATCAATGACCCGAGTAGGGTAGGCAAGAGATGACTTACTTATGAGGGACTTCCAAGTAAATTCAAATTCGTATTTCCTGAATCGAATTTTTCTTCTCCTTCAAAAGCGTCTAAGCCATTCGGAGACACTAATATCCTGCAATCTACTCGGGAGGGAGATCCTCATTCCGCTAAGGCAAGCGAGAGCTAGCTGGAGCCTCTTTGCCTTAGGCATGTTTCTTTTGAATGCTCGATACTCAATGGACAAGAGATTTAAACTCAAATCCTAAGGAAAGCTCAATTCGTACTTTGGTGCTGATACACATTCTTTTTACGAACTCTTTTCACGCACATAAACACAGGCTTATCACTAATACGAATGTGTAGGTGTAGAGACGGATGTCTTTATTGTCAAGACAAACCAAATGCACGCGTGGAAAGGGAACTCTGTCACTTCACCCATATCATGTCAAACTAAAGAACCTTGAATCCTACAATAGAAGCACCTCTTATAAGTCTTCAATATGTGTTCTTGATTTATCGTCTTGCATCCTCCTTTAATATTAATCATCACTTTTGAAATATTCATTCTTTTACATTTCAAAAAGAAAAGAAAAATACAAAAACATTTAGTCTCTTTTTATGTTACATTGCCATCCCCTTTCTCTTGCTTTCAGTACTTACTTTTCCTACCGAGCTTGTTCTAGAGGATTTTTTGAAGATTTCATAGACATCGCTTTACTATGGATCGAACCTCAAGCACTGCAATGATGCACCGTACGCTTGCGGATCATATTTTTATAGTGTAAAGAGATTATAAATTTTAAAACTTTATTTTGATATATTTTGTGTTCAAGGGTAACACGCCAGAGTATTAGGTAGACTTGTGTCTTAGAGGTCTTTATCTCCCCTTTCATACGATATTCTCTGTACACACTTCATACGAGTCGGGTTCCACCAAAAGGATGTAATCCTTCGCTAAAGTCGGGCACTTGTTATTGACCTAATTTATTGTTGATTATTGGACATGAGAGTGTCTTGTCATATCCTAATTAAAGAGCTTGCCTTAGGATAACAAAATTATTGATGGAAGTCTAATGCTACATAGTCTCAATCAAACCGTTGAATATAAAAATAAATAGTACAACACATTGAACACTATTGTATTGAAATAATAATCATTATATTGTTAATAAATCATACACTACAAGAAAACTGTTCATAAGCACAATGCCAAGAAGACATCTCTAATACGATGCTAAGTCCGCGCTAAAGATAGTAGCGACACATTAGCGTCGACGTAGTGCCCCACCAACTGCGATGCAAGAGTTCTGTGCTAATAGCGTCACCGTAGTGCCTAAAAACTCTCGATGCTATTACCGTCAACGACCGACGCCAAAGAGACGCTATAGTGTCGCTATTATCCGATTGCGGGAAACCAATTTAGCATTCCAAAAGCTGATGCTAAAATAGCGCTAAAAAATACGACACAAAAGTGACGCTATGATGACGTTAAATCGCATTACACACGTGATGCTAAAAAGATACACCAACGCCAAATTGTGACGTTGAAGCAATGCTAATGGTGCATTATTAAGCGATTGTGAGGAATGACTTTAGCGTCATGTTTGTCGACGCTAAAGAGGCACTAATTTATGCGATGCCATATTGACTCTAATGTGACGTGAATTTCTCTCGTTGTCGACGCTAAAATGACACGGATGTAACACTAATTCTGATATTTTTGTCGCTAATCAGACGCTAATGCGACACTATTCTAAATATTTCCCCACCACAGCAACCTCATTTCTTCTCTTCTCGTTCCCCTCATACAATTTACAATGCATATACATATGCATTCAACACATTCATAACAATATAAACTAAAGTATAATGTTTCAAAATAACAAGCTTATCACAAAAGTCATAATATAAAGTCATATTACAAAATTAATTCAGGTTCAAAGTTGCAAAAATATCTATCGTCTGTCCTACACCGTGATTGTTCCACGTCACCCCTAACATTTGATGATGACGTACTCAGTCCTTGGCCTCGTGAAGTCTAGATCTGCGGATGGAAGAGGCTCTGAATCATTTACAAAATCGGAGCCAAATGCTGAGAAAGTTGTTGAGAAAGCTGCTCCAAAATCAGTGCTCTTATGCTATCCAACATCATCTCAGGTGTGGCGGATGAAAATGGGTCGCCTGCACATCCTCCGCTTCTCTTAGAAACCTGAGCAATTGTTTCGACCACATCCTTCCAAAGAACAACATTCCCTGCAAAGTAGATAAATTATATAAAATCATATAAAGTATTATATAACATTAAAAATATGAATCATTTTTTAGATATGTTACTTTTCGGTCATTTTTTCATTATACACTTCCTAAAAATTTCAAATATTGTACATTTGAGCAATCTTTTACACTAATGCGAACAAATAAATAAATACGTGATGAAACTTACCAAAATGCAATGGGTAGTCGAAGTGACCATCTCATTGGTCTTCTTACTCTTGTGTATTTTCTATCAATAGACAAAAAGGACAACAGTGAAGAAGACAATAAGGCAAAAAACATAGGAACATTTAATTTTTTTTATGATATATTAAGAAGCTATTATATGAGTATGACAATAAATTGAGGTATGGAAAAAAAGAAAAGTGAGAACTTAAATATGGGAGAAAAGAGTTAAAGAAAAAAATGAAAAAACGGAAACGAGATGAATTGTCAATCAACGAAATAGTTTAATTATTTTGTTCAAATTCTAGTTATTGAATTATTATAAACATCTTTTTTTAAGTAGTTAAAGTCCAATGAATTTTTATCTTTTTATGTCTGCAATATTATATTGATAATGCATTTAATAAAAACATAAAAAAAAGCTACGTTAGAAATATTTAGACTATGTATTTTATAAAAAGGAACCAAGATTGTTGACCTCAAAGGTGGCTGGTAGTCCATTTGACTTAAAACATTATCGCTATATAAAACGTTGGGTGCAGACTGAAAAGTTCCAAATCCTCGTTCCGAAAGACGTCGATCCATGCATAAAATTGTTGCCAATACGATGTTCAAAATGGTGAAATAAAAATTTGAATTTGTTGTCATTCGACATATTTATATTGCACATTTAGCTATAAAGTTAATTATAAGAAAATTGTTTTACATAAATAAAAATTGAAGTGGACCAATCTCCATAAGACCATAAGAGTGTTTTTTAATGGGAGTTAGTGGTGATAGGTTATGTTTAATTAGGTGAGATGAATTTAAGAATCCTACACTTTGTTAGGATATTATTTAAAATAAAAAATATTTTTTGAGGATAATACAGATATATATATCAAACTTAATCTTTTCTAACTTCTATATTATACTTTGTATCCAAATAAAAAGTGAATTAAACTAATCCAATCTATCTCATTAATTTATATTCAAACATGCATGATTCTTATAAAACTTAACAACACCTAATTTCATTAACCCTTGCTCCACCACCCTAGTCCATCCGCCTATAATTATAATTACCAAACAAAGCATCTTTTAATTCAGGAGTCGAGATTTAATTATCTTCCAAAACTGTTTGTTTGTACCCTTTGTGGTACATGCCAATTCCAGATCATCTCTCCTCTCCTCAAGATTTTACTTGCATCACACAAAAGGGCCCCTCGCATGCTTCAGCTCTTCAGATACTGCTCTCATGTCGATTCAGCTTTCGGAACTAAACTGGCAGTAAATTGTGGAGTGTAAAAATGATTCTTTAAACCAGTTTATATATAGGCAATCAGAATGAACAAATTATTGTTAATTATTTAACATATATATGATGATAAGCAGTAATTACTAAAGTTTGAATTCAAAGTTTTAATAAAAAAATGTGATTTGATTTTCAATATTTCTAGATGATTTACATGTGTGCATTAAAAATTGATACTACAAACGTTGACCCCCAATCTTGATCAATAACAGATTAACAGTTCTAAAAGATCTGTCGCTATTCATGGAGTCAACTTTGTATCAGACATTTAGATTGAAAACCCTGTACAGCCACCCTCTGGTAGCTTTTTTGCTAGACATGTTGGCATTGTCATGTGCAAAGACATGGCCTACTTCCCCCTTCCTAGCCAAGGAACCTTAACATGTATATATGTATATATATGAACTACAATAATATCTTAATCGTGCACATAATATATATATATATATATATATATATATATATTTGCATGCTTAATGTATATTAATTGCTGGAGTGGCGCGAGAATCTCGTCTACATATGGTCCATGAGGTGGTTACTCAGACCAAACACTCACAGATTAACAAATCAATATCGAACCAATTAAGTCCACGTAATTACCAATTACTCAACGCATGCAGCTACCCATTTTTTTTTAATTTCCTAGGATGTATTATCGGTATTGAAAATGGCTTGAACTCATCAATGAGAGGGTACGTCTTCAGTTTATGTATAATTAAGGAACCGGCGAGAAGGACTACCTAGCAGTCCTAATGCCCATTGGCTCTTGATCCATGGGAGCCATCTTATATGCGGCCCTAAGAGTGGTCCAATATTAGTTGTGCATATCTGACTCCAAACGCATAAATACATATATACCCCCATATATGTTTCTTTCATATATATATATATATATATATATATATATATATATACACACACATAAACTACGTATGTACGTATACAGAGCTATATAACTAACTTGCAATCCTAATTTGTGTATTTTAATGAGGCATCATATATATATATATATATATATATACACACATAAACTACGTATGTACGTATACAGAGCTATATAACTAGCTTGCAATCCTAATTCGTGTATTTTAATGAGGCATCCGGGATGACCAAGTCATCTCTGCGCAGTGATATAAGCTCTTGGCCATCAGGGGATCTGCCTGCAGCTGTTGCCATTCAAAACCGGTACTATCTCCATTGCCGAGCATTATTTCATCATGGCCAAGGTACGTACGTGTGTTAAGCTGCTTTATGCATATAGAGAGGTCTTACATGCATGCATGCAATGGGTGGAAAGCTAATAAAAAAAATCTCACAGTACCCAGTACATATACGTTCATGTGCCGTTCTCCTATATGCGTAACGTATGTACTAATTCATTGGTGTATATTTTTTTTTCACGTCACGGATTAATCCGACCGCAGAAGACGGTGATAAAGATCTGCGTCGTCTGTGTCAAGTGCAGGATTTGTTACATGAAGACGGCAGCCAAATTCCCTGGTAGATCCATGCAGTTAATTGTGATATCTATATATAGCTACTAGATCGATCGATCGTTCGACATCGTTAACTCGTTTCTGCATGCATAATGCGCGTATGTGATACGCGGTGCATGCACGCATGCAGGTGTTACTTCGCTGGCCCTGGACTTGGAGAAGAGCACGATGACGGTGGTGGGGGAGGTCGACCCCGTGGCGATCGTGCAGGAGCTGAAGAAGGTGAGGAAGGCCGCGGAGATCTTGACCGTGGGGCCGCCGGACAAGAAGAAGGAGGATGAGAAGAAGTGTTGTCTGCCTGCCTGCTGCTACTCCTGCAAGAGGTATCCGGCCGTCGTCGTGGAGGAATCGCCGCCGGCGTCATGCACCATCATGTGAATGGAATTGCTCAGTCCCCTTGCTGAAAGGCAAAAAAAAAAAAAAAAAAAAATAATAATTCAGAACACCTTTACAGTGGACATTCAGATTTCGATCAGAAATAGACGAATTAATTTTTTTGTTTATGTACCGAATGTATACCGTGATGTGAATTCACTTTCTTTTTTTCGGTGAGCTTGATTTCACTTTTATATGTGGCTTAAATAGTTTCAAATTTTTAATCTTTTTCCCTGATTTCCTTTTAAATTTCAACATGTAGACGATTCATAAAGTTAAATCTTTTACTCAAATTAAGAATGTACGTATTTTTTGTTTCATTTTTTACTTCCTAAGGGAACCCTTATGGATTTAATGGTGGCTTACTGTTTCTTTTAACTTTTATTCTCTATCGATCTCATATCTCATTAGACTATAAACAAGATTCCACTCCTTGGCATTACCCATATCTCATTAAGACATATTGACTCAATCTTGTTCTCTAAATTAGATGTAATATACAAGGAACGGAACAAGTAAATTTGAGAAATACGGGAACAAAAAGCTAGATTGTCGTTGAGAAGAAAAATACTATATAAGCAAAAGAGTCTATCAAAACAAATCATATCCCATACCTTCCACTATCTTCCACTATCTCCTTTTTTTTCATTTTCTCGCTTTTCATCATTCATGTATACAATAAGCCATATTAACAATTGACATATTTTATATTATGTTCATGATTATTAATATCTAACTATTGTTATATTCCGCCGGTACTATACATACGCACAAATTGAATGCAGACTTCATTTAGTCAACAGAACGGAGAAGAAATATTCCCTTTATTCTATATATGTGCCATGTCCAATATTGCGTTTAATATATAGCAAGTACAAATATTTAAGCCATATACCTATATATTATATGTTGCACGTTGTCAAATGGGTGTAGATATTAGATAACTTGTAGCTTAAGGCCCCCTATGCGTCTGCCACCAACTTGTTGGGACGAGGTTGGTGATTCCCCTAGTGGTACTATGATCATTCGTGGAAACAAAATTGACATCTATTTTTCTTTCATTTTAGAAAAAAAAGAATATGATATTGATCAATATCTAAATGCGAGTTGGAAATGCAAATAAAAAATAACGAGAGAAATTAAAATATGAGTATTAATTCTAATTCGACAATACAATGATCAACGTACGTAATTGGAAGTCAAGCGGTAAAGGATAGAGCTTGCGTACGAAATAGTACATACTTCGATAATAGAAAATTTTATATATGTATCCACTCGAGAAATTATGTATTCGATGTTAGTTTTGTACCATTTTTAAGTACATCATTATATATTATACACAATTTTTATACCTATATAAATTCTCCATTTCTTTACTTGATTTTTTCTTTCAAATTTTAACTTGAGAGATCCTCGAGTTATTTAGCATAATTCCAACCCTCAATAATGTTTTTCGATCTAGTGATATACAACTGATGAATGAGTTGGGCGTAACTAGGAGATTCAGAGTTGATAGCAATTAAGATTCGACGACTTAACCCAGACGAATCGGACACGACTCACAAGTGTATAGGCAGAAAATGGGTAAAATATGTTAAATTTTTTGTGTGCCAAAAAGAGGAAGGGGGTGCTCTTTTCTTTTTCATCCGATGAGAAGTGTGAAGGAGTTTGAGAACTTGCCACAACTTATTTATTTAATCATCTTTTGTTTTTGTGGCATTGGAACATTATTATATTTCTTTGATTCTAGAACACTTGATATATATATATATATGGAGATATTTAGCCATTGGCTTTAGAACTCTAGCAACTAATTAAATCATTCTATAATATACTACTTTGCTAGATCATATGTTTTTTTTTTGTTGGGTAACCGGTTTCGATGTCTGGGAAGTGGTGTCGACGGTCCAACCTACGATGCACTCACTGTTCACTACAAGAAAATGTGCGCTTAGCGACGCAAAGTAGCGTCGCCAAAAGCAGTGACGCTATATAGATGTCACTAGCGCCTTTATAGCGTCTATTTCGCGTCACGATAATGAGACGCTACTTGCCTCTCGATAGCGTCTCATTAGCGTCTTCTTAGCTATTCATTGAATGGACGCTAATTCTGGTGCAATCGAGATGCTACGTAGACACTATTATTTCGCGCCACGAATCGAAAATGTGCGGCAATTAGCGTCGTTCTCGCGTCGACGTCGTTAGACGCAAATCTAGCATCGCATGTTTGGCGGCTCTAAAGAGACGCTATATGGCGCCTCAAAGATAGACGACGCTATTTGGACGCTACCGTGTTACTCATAACTTATCTACATTTATCTCGCTATTTGTTTTATATTTAAACACTATATATTACATATACTATATGTCAATCAATAAATTCATTAAATATTATATTAGTATTAATTACACGATTATCAACACATTATCAATAGCATATTATCAACATATATATGTATTAATTACACGATTATATATATATGTGTGTGTATGTATTTTTACATGATATGGGTGTTCCTAAATATATAATTTGTTACCTATATTATTTATGTTATCTATACATATAATATATAATATCTTAATTATACATATATTATTATTATATACTTAATCATGAAATTATGATGGTTGATTGAGTGAACCATTGTAGCGTCTAACTAGAGCCGCCATTACAGTCGACGCTATGGTGACACTATTGGCGTCACTGTAGCGTCGCAGAATTAAGACGCAAAAATGTATTCGACGCTAGTTCGGCGCTACGGTGTCGCTAAATGTAACTAGCGACTCAATAACGTCGGTATTGCGCCTCCTAAGCCGACTTGTTACCCCTCGCTTAATCAGGCACATATAGACATATAAATACGCGTATATGCTTATACTTATATATAATAAGTGCATATATACATATTATTATAACTTAATATCACACATATATTCACTTCGAATACGTATACATATACACGTTATCTATATATATGACTCGCACATGTATAGACATATACATACACATATATTTATAATACATATACATAAACACATTGTTGTAACTTAATCTCCCACATGTAGGCATATATATATACATACGCATATATTACATATGTATATATACACACACAATTTTGTTATATACACATATGCATACATATTTATAATTTTGTATACATACATGATAGATTGTCGGAAGGAAATAAAATAATTAGAACGGGGCACAATGCGATGAGACACTACATTGATAAATAAAATTTCATACATACTAAAAAAATTGAAAAAAACTTTTTATGAGCGTCTCAATGGCGTCGCATTCTTGAGACGCTAAACCAATTGAGACGCCCCGACGACGCTATAGTGTCGCTATATTATCTTAGCGACACATTAGCTTCTCTATAGCGTCGTGCTAGTCAAATTTTAACAGTGTCGGTGCCTACATGGCGTCTACGTAGCATCGCGTTCTTTGGCGACGCTAAAAAATTACTTAATTCCCTAACCTCTCTTATTCGTTTTCACTTTTACTGTTTACCTTCTTCGACGTCCGCAGCCTGCCCGACGCTCGACCTCCGACGCCCGACCTCCGGCACCGCGCCCCTCCGACGCCCTCCACTGCCGTCTCTGCCCTTTGCCCGACGTCCGACGCTTGCCACCTCCACCGCGCCCCTCCGACACCCGATGCCCGCCCTCCAATGCCGCCGCCGCCCTTCGCCTCCGCCGCCCTCCGAATTCAACCTCCGCCCTCTGCATTCGATCGCCGCCCTTCGCCTCCTCCTCCTCCTCCCTCCCCGATGCCCGCCCTCCACCGCCGCCGTCGCCCTTCGCCTCCGCTGCCCTCCACATTCGACCGCCGCCCTCCGCATTCGATCGCCGCCATTCGCATCCTCCTCCTCCTCCTCCCTCCACCTCGTCCGCCCTCCACCGCCGCCGCCGCCCTCCGCCTCCACTGCCGCCCGCCACCTCCACTGCCGCCCGCCGCCTCTGCCTCCACCGGTGCCTCCTCCTCCTCCTCCTCCCTCCATCTCCACTGCCCTCCACCGTTGCTGCCGCCCGCCTCCGCTGCCCTTCGCCTCCGCCACCGCCTCGTCCGCCCTCCGCCTCCACCGCCGCCCTTCGCCTCCACTGCCGCCTCGTCCGCCCTCCGCCTCATCTGCCCTCCAGCGCCGCCGACGTCTGCCTCCGCCGCCACTGCCCTCTGCCTCCACCGCCGTCTCGGCTGCCCTCCGCCCTTCGCCGCCCTCCGGTTAAGAAGGTACTAGCCCGCCACCATGTATGTTAAGTTAATTATTAATGCATGAAGTTAAATGAAGTTAATTATTCATGTTAAATTAAGTATTACTTATTCATGTTATGAATTAAGTTAAGTATTACTTAAGTTAAGTATCATCTCTTTGGATCAAGCTAGTCTTTGCAGGAGAACAGAAATTATAATGCATGCAGTAATTGCTCGATATTATTTCTTGCTGAAGTTGCATAATTTAATGTTGTATGATATAGCAACGATTTGAAAGTTTTCAAATGCGTCAGTGATTACGAATCACATCTTGCTAGTTTTAATAGTTACACATTTCGATAAAAGTTTTAATCGCTCAGATCTTAGGTCGATCTCAAGACAATTGTTATATACATAATTGCCATGCAAAAAAAATGGCATTCGAATATTTTTTATTATTTAAGTTAAGTTAACTTATGAACTAATTCATGTACTTTCAAATTCTTGGTGATAAAATGAGATTATGATTCGACGATGAAATACTTGAACGATGTGATTTTGGACTTCGTAAGTTCAAAATCACACGTTTCAAGTACATGAATTTGATTACTTGGCTTAATGTTCTCCGTTACAGAAATGATAAAGCCAGATCGTAGTTGGATTCGTCGTTGGAAGGATAAACATGGCGTCATAACTGAAGAATATAAGGATGGTGTTGATGAATTCATTAATGTGGCATATCAAAATGAAGGTGTTGCTTCTTCATATGGCAAAATCTTATGTCCATGTCGGAAATGCAAATGTTATCAGTAGAAAGTAAGATATGATGTGCATAATGATTTATATTACAACGATTTCTTACTTACATACACCAATTGGTTCTTTCATGACGAAGAAAGATGGGCTAAAGAAATAAGTAATGTAGATACCGTTGTAGACGACTCGAGTAATCCGTACACGGACATGATACGAGATGCAATGTTAGGAGAAAATATTGGTAGAACATTGATTGAAGAAGACCCGAATCCTTCGGCTTCTAAGTTTTATAATCTTCTCGAAGAAGCAGATGAACCTTTATGGGATGGATGCGTGAAGCAAACTACACTTTCTGCAGTGGCACAACTAACAAACTTAAAATTAGAATTTAATATGAGTGAAAGTTGTTTTGACTGGATGCTTGTCATTATTAAGAGCACGCTTCCAGCTTCAGAGAAATTACCGGGACATTTTTACAAGTGCAAACGGTTGATGAGAGATTTAGAGTTGGAATATCATAAGATTGATGCATGTCGCAATCATTGCATGTTGTACTACAAGGAAAATAATTCACTTATGTAGGAAGTGGTAAGTATGTATACTTTTACATTATTTTTATGAAAATTATAGTTTTTTGAAAGTGTAAGTATTTGATGTTCACAAAGGACGGATGAACAATGGCAAAGGAAGTCGGAAAAGGTAAGAGTTAACCGTCTTTCGAAGCCCGAGACCCACATCCACATGGGGGGATCGATGCGATTTGATGAGCATCGACGATGCATGGTAATTTACATATAAATTCAATTTATCAAACTTTTGACTTATACTTATGTTATCAAATTTGAAACTTCATTGTAGGAGGAAGAAGAAGATGGCCCCGTAGACTTTCGTAATCTATGAGGCCACGCATAAGAATCGAAAGACAAACGACTTAGTCACGCCCACTGCTCGTAGGCTTCTAGTAAGTCTTATGATATGGTCATGGCTATTGCCGTTAGTGCACTATTTTTTACATACATAATGTTTAAATTTTATAGGATGAGTATAATACGAAAATGACTGAAAAGTATAGAGATGATCTAAGTACTCAGCCACCAGGTAATGTTTCTTCGTTGGTTTTGTCATGTTTTTAATTTGTATTTCTTGATATATAATTTATATATTAAATGATTGTATGATTTTTTTATTTCGTAGAGGACCCTACTGTTTGGGAGGAGGTGGCCGGCACGACATAAGGGGATACTTGCATGGCCTCGGCACAACTGCTCAGATACCTAGGAGGATCGAAGGATATGCAGGAGGTGCATCTGCTCCGAGCTCATCCGCTGCACCTAATATGACGCAGCTATCACAGCAGTTATTAGCGCAGATATTGCAGCAGGTGTCGCAGTAGGTGTCAGAGCAGTTGTCGCAACAATTGGCTCCGATATTGCAAGCGATTCAAGGATTGATCATGACACAGAATCCATCCCCGCGAGGTCATGGATCAAGCACGTCTGGATCGAATGTCTAGAATGATAACAATAACTCCCAAACCTAAGATAGAAACAACCTATGAATACAAAAAATGCTTTTGTTACTTATAGAATTTAGATATACATATAGTTTGTTAGTTCGGTTTATTACTTTTCATATTCTTATGTTCAATATTATGCCTGTGATGCTTTTATATTTCCTGTGATGCTCTTATATTGCATGTGATGCTCTTATACTACATGTGATGCTTTTATATTGCCTGTGATGAATATCAATGTATTTTTATATGCATTATATAATTGTATGATTTGGGAAGGGGAAAAATTAGGATTGAATAAATAAAAAAAATCTATAAATGGCGTCTCCATAGCGTCCCATTCGCGTAGCAAAGGCTGTCGATGCTAAGTTAAATATTTCGTCCTTAGCGCTATAGTTGCGTCTCATTGGCGACGCATACACCATTATATTGCATCACCTCAGCGACTTTCTAGCGTCTAGAGTAGCGACACGTGGGCGTCAAAATAGTGTCTCATAGCTTGTGCCCCTTGCGTGTCGACTTAGCGACGTCTATCTTCTACGCACAGTCGCAAATCTCGCATTTTAATAACGTCGATATAGCATCAAGTAGTGGCGCTAGTAGCGTCCCATTTTCTTTGACTCCATTGCGGCACTAGTAGTCACCGATATGCAGCGTCCCATTTTTGTGGCGCTAGATAGACGCCAATGAGATGCTCTTCACAGTGAAGACGTAATAGCGCCACCCTAGCGTCGCATATCTTGGGTCTCTAATCTCCTATTTTCTTGTAGTGATTACGCGCAACTGACCTCAGGTTGGAAGCCAACCCACCATTGAGCCCAACTAATCCGATTAGGTCGTCCCGAATAGCGTACCTAACAGGTGAGACTCTCAAGAAGAATTTTTTACGTTCATAAAACTCGAACTCAAAATCTTACTTAAATAAAGAAAAGTCGCTCGTCAATCCATCCTAACCTTTATTTGATCATATGTTTTGCTAGCAAGGATCACTCACTTTGATCATTTGTTACGTTGAATTGGCGCTGTCGTTGAATAAGGGACGGGCCCACATAGAGGATGAAAGCCTTGCAGCTTAATTTTTAATTTTTTATTAGTTTTACGTTGTAAAATATGAATTTTATGATTAACACTTAATTTTGGTCCCCTAAATATAATAATTAGTGTTTCTTTCATTTTGGTGGTAGCTTTGATCTTGTCTTTATTCCAAGGTTGAGGGACCAACCCCTCACCAAAATCCGATTATTAAAACTTGGCTTATTTTTGGATTTAGACGGGTCCCAATTCCAAAAATCTGGCTTCGTTCCCGATTCAAATATTTAATGTTATAAATAATATATGTTTATTTATATTATAAAATATTAACAACGTACTTTATATATATATAATATTATAACATTTTTAATTGTAAGATGTTTAAAATGATTTTATTGATAACAAACAATAAAATAAGGGGCTTTAAATTAATTATAGTTAATATATTTATATTTTGGGTAACTTGTTTAAAATATTTTTATATAAAATTTATGTTAAATTGGGATAGTCTGACTGTTTATTTACATTTAATTCTCGACCAATCCTGGATGAGTCGCCTTGGAATCCGATGAACCGATTCCAAAATCGAAATAATAATAATAATTGTGTCAACTTTTAATTAAAAGGAAACTAAAATCAATTATCGCAGTGCCTGATCTTCTTTTCTATCGCATGCTTTTATTTATATGATAATATCTATATCACATGTATACGGTATATTATATATTATTTATTTATTTAATTTTATATCATTGAGTTGGTATTTCTAGTCAAATAAAGAGTGTTTCAGGAGTGTTAAAAAATATTAAGATGCATTTGTTTATTTATTTATTTATTTCAATTTTATTTTTTATAAGTGAACATATATTGCAAAATAAGGTTGTCAAGTTCGAATTTCTACGTTAATTCATTTTTACGAGGAGTAGACTCATTTCGTAAATATGTAAAGTCTAGGTCCTCAAAAAAATATCATTATATGAATCATATCACAATTAAAAAAACAGAAACTGAAAACTCAAATTTATGCACAAATCACGATATTTACATTACATAATGTCAATATCACATTTAACAATAGAGATAAAGTCACGTAATCAAGATTTATAAGTGCAAAAATTCAAATGCTAAGCCATAGTCTATTCAAGTTCCAAGGTCCATACTCCATAAAATGACATCATGTATAATAAGAATACATTACAATGTATAGATCATCAAAATGCTATTATAAACACCAGTATATAGTATTAGTAGCCGTTATATTTTTTGTCAACCTTTAGCTATGACAGTAATCAAATGCCGATGATAAACACTAAGCCCAACAAGTAGATAATACATGAAGTACACTGATTTTTATAAAAACATAAAGCAAATAAAAGTATAGCAATTTCTAATAAAAAAATATAGAGAATAAAGTAGCTGTGAAAACCGAAAAGAAACATTATGTTCATGTTTCCAAAAGTTTAATTTCA
The DNA here is from genome assembly GCA_030549335.1 of Pontederia crassipes. Classification (NCBI taxonomy): domain Eukaryota; kingdom Viridiplantae; phylum Streptophyta; class Magnoliopsida; order Commelinales; family Pontederiaceae; genus Pontederia; species Pontederia crassipes. The sequence goes on along the minus strand of CM060191.1, from coordinate 42,941,566 downwards.
TCTTCAATCTTCAAATTAAAAAAAAAGAAAGCAAAGGCATAGCTGTGAAAATTGAAAAGAAACATTCATGTCATGCATAAAACTGAAACATATATGCGAAAGGGTATGACATGAACATATTTGCAAGTAGAGGCATAACATCAAATTCCATTGAATGAACAAATAGATGGATTTTAATCTAGAGTTTTTTGTTTGGTCATTCATCACAACGAGAGGTATGTTGGCTGCTGAGAAACCAAGAAGCCGAGAAACTCGCCTAAGGAAAATGGTGTAACGCTCCAAAAAAAATTTTTCTTTTGCCTGCCCAGATGGTTATCTCGGCGATGCCACTCAATTCTATACTTTAGACTTTGATCAATCAACAAACTGACTTACATAAGCGGGAGACTTAATTTACAATATTTATACAAATATATGGAAGTCATCTTTAGAACATCCAATAACCTATGGGTTATGGCCCACATCTATACAATAATTGACCATATATCCATGTGCATGTCAATCGTCAGAAGAGCTATCAACCGTCTCATCATCGCCATCGCCATCACTTGTATGGATCCAAATACAAGAGAAAAGTCCAATGAGATAACGCAGTACGTAGAGTCACCCATAAGAATATTTATATGATTCATCGCCAATATCGATATCAATACTATCAATAAACAATTATCCATAAGATCAGGATAAATAATAAATAATTGGATCAATCATAATGATTATCCATATCATCAATTTCTAATGACCAATATCCACTCAATTCGATTCAATTATCTTAAATAAATTATCAATTGGCCATAGGTCGATAAAGACCACAATAAACAATTACCAATTCTATTAACAATTCAATTATCCATTATCCACTATGACATAAACAATGGTCCATCAGTCACTAGGGAGCAATTCGATTACAAATCAGCCACTAGGGCGAAATCAATTATCTATCAGCCACTATGATGCAAATCAATTATCCATCAGCCACAAGGGTAAAAATCGATAGTCTATAAACCACTAGGGCGAAATCAATTGTCATCAGCCACTAGAGTGCAATTCAATTATCAATTCAATTCAATTCGATTATCAATTCAATCTTTGGAATTACGATCAATCCTTTCGGATGCAATACGAGAGCTCTTTATTATTAAGGGACACCATGCTACTTCAATCAATAAGTTTGGGTATGATGGGGGACGAAGGACCACACCCAAAATAATTAGCCTGAAGACGTAATTAATCTGAAGGCCCTATCAACCCGAATGTGCAATTAGCCTGAAGGCCCTATCAACTCGAAGGCGCAATATTTGCCCGAAGGCCCTACCTTCCCGAAAGCATAATATTAGCTCGAAGGCCCTATTAGTCCTAGTGGCAATCAATGGATATGGGCCCAATAAATTTCAATTTTTATCTCAATTACTTAAGATGTATATATCTAACAATTATCTTAGATTAAACATGACCCAATCAGAAAATCACTATATTAATATATTAATGGTATGATCAAATATGATGACGATAAATCGGATATGATAACAATTTGATAAGGATCAATCAATAATAAGGTTAATGGATCAATACCATAATTAATATCATGATTGGGTGTAATGACAATGATAATCAATATGATGGAAATCTAATCAGGTGTGATCATATTAAAATCAGATATGTTAATCAAATGATCGGCAATGATTAACAATCTTAACTATCTAATAAATTATAAATCAATTTATAGAAATATTGTTTCTACTACAAAATCCGATCCACATCGATCATTACCCTGGCTGTGTTGAATGAAACCCGAGCTATGTCAGACAGAACCCAAGCCAAATTTTGTCGTCGTTAGGAATTATGTTTCCGACATAATTTTCGACTATAATATCTATGTCATTCGATATTCAATCGATGCAAAAATATATAATCTATTTATAATGGAGGAGAGTCCTGGGGTCCATGTCGTAAAAAATCGACGACATGGGGATCCCCTTTGCACCTCTAGTTGGTCGAAAAATTAACTATGTTCTGATTGTCAGTTGGTTGCACCAATGTCGAATTTTGACCAGCAATTACTTTCAATCTTTTTTCTCTATATATTCTATTTTTTTCCTGTCCGAGAAATTTTATAAATAAATATTCTTATAAAAGAAAGCATAAACAAATAAGAATTATTATTATTGTTTTCACGTGTGCATTCTCTCTCACGCATGCCTTTTTTCATCTTCTCTCTCCTTTTTGGCGGCGGTGAACCATCTTTTTTTTCTTTACTATTCTCTCCTTCCTCTCTCTATCTTCTCTCTCCATCTTCTCTTTTTCGTTTGCGACAGTAAAGTTTCTTTTTTTTTTTCTTTGCTCTTTTACTTTTCCTCTCCTTCTCTCTTGCGTCTGTAAAATCCCCTTTTTTCTATTTTTTTTCTTACTTTTCCTTTTTTTCTAGGCCAAACGTCCCATCAAATCTCTCTCTCCTTATGTTCCTCCCTTTCTCTTTCTATTTCTTTTGTGGGCGTAAAACTCTCTCTTTGTTTTAATTATTCTTTCCAATTCTTCTCTCATTTTCTCTCTATCTATTTGGCAGCCGTTTCTTTCTGTGCCACACGACGAAAAGTTTGCGGCCGTAATAAAATGAATCGACTTCAAACTAGATTACGCCATAAAACATCACAACACAATAGAATAAAATAAAATCCATCCCCGTACCTCGTATCACGCCCAGTTCCATGTCGATCATGCCTTCCTATCATCGGGATACGACGCCTCTTTTCTTATTGTCGCCAAAACGTCATGCCCGTCGCCGCGAAAGCAAAGGAGAAATAACTCCCGATAACCGACCTTAACATCCTTATTTATAAGGTCTTAAAATTCGTAATTATAATCTAACTATAATATCTAATCCCACTCATATTTAAATCGTCTATTTAATCTTTTTAACCAATTCATATTTATTCTAATAATTGAATAAAATAAATTCCGAAATTAATTAAATAATCCCATCACTAATCAAACTCTTATCCAATTTTTCTTTATTTTTTTCTTTTTATTTTCTTCATCTATCTAATTTTCGAAATTTATTAATATGATAAGATTTTATCATCTAATTTTCGGAATTATTTAATTCCACAATATTTTATCACTTAATTTTCGGATTAAAATAATATGAATAGCTGAAATAAATTTAAGCCATAAAACTTTCAATCCTATCCTATTTGGGAGTCCAATATTCATTAAACATTCTTTTGAATATCAAATCAAATTGAAATTCCTAATCTCACTCTAATTATGATTCCTACTTCAAGTAGGACTTAATCTTTCTTTAACAATTGAACTTAGGCCAATTTACTTTATTGCCCCTATTGAAATCTTGGGGTGTTACAAATGGAGCGTGGAACGTCGGATTCAACTCATTGCCTTGTTGGAGCGACCTGAAGTAACTGGGTAGAAAGCTGCGAAACACACCTAAGTCTCGGATCGTCCTGACTCTTGAGGTACCTTGGCAGAAAGGAAAGCCATCAATTCCTCTACACACTCACCGTGATGTCATCTCGCTGGAGCATTGAACGTCAACTTCGTTGCAGACCGCCGGGGACCTAGAGACGCCAGAGAGTGTACGAGGTGGAGAAAACAATCGTGTAAGAGGGGGGGGGGGGACATCCGTCCAAGTGAGGCCCTAACATTTAGTTTTTTGTTGCCTACAACTACCCTTTTTGTAACAAAAATTTATGTAACTTGACCTTAGAACTTAATTCGGTGATTCCACTATACAACTCGTCCGATTACACGATTTAATCTGATTCTACCAAACTAAATCGCATTCAAATTCAATTTTATCCCTATTTACGATTTTATACTGACTCAAGTCATTTTTTGACCCTAGATACTTAGAATCGGCTGAGTTTAAGTGTCAAGATGCGATTTTAACAACCTTGTTGCAAAATATTTGAATTCATAAGAGTCACTCTATGATTATTTCCATTTTTTATTACCAAAACAATTACAATTTTTTTTATTTTAAAAATAAACAAGTTACTACAACACACTAGAATAATTTATTTGAATGATATTAAACTTAATAAAATAATATTATTTAGGGGGTGAGCATGTGTCAGCACATCTTGATCATTTGACCTACACTGATCTATGGAAAATTGCTAGCCTACTGGATCGGATCAAATCTCACACCTTGAGATCCGACTAGAGACTGAGTCAAGATCATGTCCATTTTATAAAATTTTGGATTGTGTCCAAACCCAATCATATATATTATATTAATATAATATTTTTTGTAAAATATTATAATTATGTTTATATTAATTAAAATTTTAAATTTTATTATATATCTTAAACTTGCATTATATTGTTATATATAAAAATAATTGATAATTATTATGTTTATATCAAAATTTAATATTTATATATTAAAATTATTTTATTTGCTATAGTCGAATGAGGACAACTAGCACCATCACAAACTTTGTCCTTGTTGGATAGGAAAATATTTTATAAAACCAAAGAAAATTGGGTCTGGATCATGACGACCTTTGACCCGGTCCCAAATTCGGTTTTGCTTAGCAAAATAACTAACGAGTTTATTATTTCATTTTTTGTCACACAAAGATCATTGTAGGGTTCTGACTTAATAATTAACGAGTTTATTATTTCAATGTGATTATAAAAATGATTTTGTAGGGTTCTGACTTAATGAGTATAATTAACTAAAGATTATTCTTGCACAAGATATTTATTGCAAATTTTAAGGCATGCATAATATGAAACTTGAGTGCAATTGGATTTTCTTAACTATTAATTTTTTAAAATTTATTTAAATATATGGTTAATATTTATGTTTTTTGAGTATAGATTTAAAAATCAAACACAATTGATTTCAATAGAAATAATATTGGAAATTCAAATTCATTTGACCAATTAAATACATCCATGAATATTGATCAATTACATCATGATATCATCCTATTAAATCAAGCCAAATTGACGAAGGAGTCATGACCATTACAACCAAATCTCATACCTCTACAGCTTTCACGGTTGTGCATATGAGTTGGATGACAATGTAATTTAACGAGCCATGACAAATGTGTCACGACCTTAACAATTAAGTTATCACGGACCTCTGCATATTTTACTGACCGAGCGGCCGTTACAAGCTCTTTAGTAATTTCATTGGCCGTGACATTTTAGGCATGACTATAATATATGACTTTCACACATCTCATACAAGCTTCAAGACTCCTACAATGAAACAGATCAAGAAAAATATATTAGGGTCATGAAGAGGTTATAACAGGCTGTGAAGAGGTTATAATGGGCCGTGAGATGCAGAGAAAAGTCTCACATATATTTTACGAAATATTAGACATGTTTCATGGATATCACAATGCGGTTGAAAATAGAATTTCCACGCGTAATGGGCCGTTGGATTTTGGTCACAACTCTCACATAAGGGTTGCAGATTAAAGAATGAACTTTCACGGGGAGCTATATTTTCATCACGGCCATAAGGTATGCTATGACGCCCTACTACTAGTTTTGGCATCACAAGAGGTGAAACCGGAAAATCAATAATTTAAATTCAAATTCAAATCTTCAACGGAAACCAACGTTTCAAAAAATAAATTAACTCTAAAAATTTTCAAAAATTTTGGCATGACATATGCGTAAATTCATCTATATGTCATGTACAACAATTCATATATATCTCATCATGAACAATTAACTTCCAAAACTTTAATCATCACAGGCAGTTATAAGGACATTACTGACAATTCAAAAGAGTGGGAACACATGCCCAAAAATAGTAAGTCACCAGCTCACTCTCAAAATAAAATAATGAGCCAGATGCTCGTAAACTATATAACGTGAGCGTCTATCCCTTCACACAATAATTCAGCATCTCCAAAATCTTTAAAAACATTCATCAAGTAATAAATTCATATAAGAAAAGTCAATAAAACACAAAGTTAACTATTCAATAATCACGCCTCTCACACATGCTCATTTTCTAGCCCCTTTACATTTCATATTTCGTGCTATGCAAGCTTTCATTCATTACCTGAAAAAAATTAAATAACAGGAGTGAGCATTAAGAAGCTCAGTGAGTAAAACAACTATCTCAAATATTAAAACAACGAAAGAAAGACCAACCTCTTTATTTCAAAAAATTCATTCCAAACCCTTTTCAATTCTTCAAGAAAATTCATTTAAATAATTATCATACCCAAAATGAATGCCATGAGTGCACATGCATGGTAAAAAGATAACATCATAACATTTGGGGAAACATCATCAAACACGGAATCCATACCACTCGTAAATCAAGTGCTTCTTCACACCCCTTGTGTCACTATATCGCTACAGGGTGGTTGTTCTAATTTCATCACTCGTGTCACTATATCATCACAGGACATTGAACTGCTCCTCGTGTCACTATATCGACACAGAGCTTATTTATTTTCTTTCTCCATTCCATCTCTCGTGTCACTATATCGCCACAGGATGGTTGTTCTAATTCCACCCCTCGTGTCACTATATCGACACGGTGTTGAACCTGCTCCTCGTGTCACTATATCGACACAGAGCACATCGGATCCTAACTGATCTACTTAGAGTTGGCCAATCATTCGAGGTGAAAACACTCCGCCTTATGCGGTTTTTTATATGTAATGCACATGATGCATGAACACAGTTTCCAAATAGAAGTTTAGGATTAGAAACCATCATATAAACTTTCCTTTCAAAAATCAAATATTCACTTCAATTTCACAAAGATAAACTTCGATATATTTCCAAAATTCATAATAAAATATCACAAGTCATATGATGACACACATATGAAGCACACAAATATATGAATATGCATGAAAGAAATTATCATGAAAATCCATTCCACATAAGGTGGAACAATGTCATCACTTCGAAGAGTTAAGAAATTCATATCATTTGAGATGAGTTCCCTCACCTTGAATTCGTTGAGTCCCAAATTATCTCCTCGTCCGAATCCAATCAAAAGTAAACACAACCTATCACATTCGTTACTTGATTAATTAATATTATAAAAATAAATTTGGTAATTCACTAATCACAACCACTCGGCGTGCTTATCATAAACCATGTCCTATTATGGATTTGCTATCATAAACCAAGTCCTATCATCAACTAGTAGTAGCCTAATCAAATCACAACAACCTACCAACTATCGCTTTTCGATTAACAACCCCCTATAAGCGAAATTCAAATCAAACTTCAAATAAATCATAAACCAAGTCATATTAGGAACTTAACTATAATGTAATAATTATTTTGAGCTATCGGACATTCATACCACAACCACTGTAGCCGTCGCTCTTAGAACCACAACCGCACCCGCTGAAACGTCAAAAAGTCGTCGAACGTCTTCTTCATCCATAATAAAATAAAGTTACTTTAAATTTATTCACATAACTGAAATCCCATCAAATGCACATTCCCATTCGCTTATCAACCACGATACGAGAATGAGTCGCCGGAAAAGTCATTAGAGAATGATCGGAATCCGAAACCTATGGACCTAAAAAAATAATTAGCGACTAATTATTATACGGACAGCAATCTGATTTCTTTTTGCCTCATGTGTGCACCTACTAGAACGTCGAGATGAGCTTGGCCGAAGTTTTCCGTCGATTCACGGGAAAGGTCATCGGAAAAGTTCGTCGGAAAGCCCCCAATTTCGGTCTCCTATGTGATTTGGAACAAAGACATGACTAAAATGTCTCAAAATGATCCTAATCGACCTGAGAGTGATGTACAACTCACCAGGAGAAGGATCGGTGCGAATCTGAGCAAAAAATCATCGTCAGAATTGTCGTCGAAGAAATTTTCATCTCCTCACATTCTAAGCTCGTTGCGTCACGCATAGTGGACTGATAAACTCATAACCATGTCAAAATATTAGTCTCGTCGTCCTCTTTTCAAAGACACCTCACACATGAAAAATGGTGGCTAGACAGAGGAGAACAGAGCGTTGAAAGGGGCGGCGGCTGGAGAATGGCTCGCGGGTACTGTAGCTATCGGGAAATGAAGGAGACGATCGGTTCTCCTTTTATTTAATTTTTTTGTGCAGCTGTCATTTCCTGTAAAAGGACCAAAATGTCCTTAACTTTTAAGCTAATACCACCTTTTTTTAATAGACGTTACATACGCGCAATGGGTGAAAATATTGCACGATTCATGATCGTGAAATCCTAATTACGCCCCGTGAAAGATACGACAGAGTTTGACTTTTATTATGATTGAGTTGTGACGACCATTTCAGGGGGCATGATAGACGTCAATTTTAAAATGAAAACTTATTTTCAAAAGAATTATCAAAGCACAAGTACTCTAATACTTACCATATGTTTCAAGGATCAATTGAAAAGAAAATTAGGGCAGAAAATTCAAAATTTGACAAGGAAAATTGAAAACAAATTGGGCTCTGAATTTACCATATTTTGCATGAAAAAAATTATGTCTCTTCTCCGATCACAAGGAAAACCCTATAAATAGAGAGGTTGGCAGCTAGAGACAACTCATGCTAAGGCCTGCAACATGTGCTTTGAAGCCAAGAGCAAGAGAAGTGTCATGGACGTGCTCCACATATTAGGGGTGTTCACCGAGTCGGGTCGACCCGATGAACTCTGAAATCCGACCCGACCCGACCCCTTTTGTGTCGGGTCGGGTCGACCGTCCAAGACCCGACCAAGGGTCGAGTCAGGTTCGGGTTGAAAATTTTCAACCTGAGTTGACCTGATCCGACCCGATGACCCAATTTTTTTCTTTTTTTTTTCTTTTTTAATTATTTTTTAATTAAATGTATAGTTTTATATCATTTAAAATCTAAAGAAATATGAAATAAACTTTTTTAAATGTAGAAAAGTATATAGATATTTAAAATAATATTTTTGGTATTTAAAAATACTTTATTTTGTATTAAAAATAAAATAATAAATACTTTTATATTAAAAAATAAACGAAAAAAATTTTAAAAAAGAAAAAGGGTGGTAGGGTAACCCGACCACACGACCCAACCCGACCCGGGCCCGGGTCGGGTCGAGTCGGGTCACAGCCAAAAAAAGGGGGGACCCGACCTGACTCGACCTGGCCAAGGTCGGGTCGGGTTTGTTCACGAGTCAGGTCAAACTCGACGGCCCGAGTCGGGTCGGGTCGGGTCACAGCCAAAAAAAAGGGGGACCCGACCCAACCTTGGCCGGGTCGGGTCGGATTTGTTCACGGGTCGGGTCAAACCCGACCCATGAACACCCCTACCATAAATATCACTTTAACATAATCACGCATTTAATTAGAATATTAAGTTAGTCTAGATGCTCATATAGTCATGGTTGCATGTAGCAATTAACTTTTGGATTAAAGCATAATGATAATTAAAATATTGATAAGCATTATAAAGAAATTATATAATATTATTAGGAATAAAATTTAATATTTGTAAATATTATAATAAACATGTTTAAATATGATTAACTAAGGTTAATTAGAGGTTTAACACTAATTTTTAATAAAATAACATGATCGGATCTTTATTTTAACCAATAGGATTTCAAGCAGCTTAAGGTCAGCTGCTTAGCAAATGATTTTTTCAAACCGCCATATGACGTGTTAAAATTATGAAAAAAATATATAAATTACTTATTCTCATCATCTGCACTAAAAAAATTTCCAAGATCAAATCTATAGCCGAACAACGTGAAGAAATTCTACACATTTGCTAGGTTAAGGTGAATCTGCGGATCCAAAACCGACCTTCACCTTCATCTGATTGTATCTTCCGGGTTGGTTCTTCATAAATCCTGAAAATTTTCATGGTTCTTCTTCTCGAAGTTAGCTTTCTATAACCACAAGAATCATATAAAAAGAACTTTTGTAGAGAAAGATATGAACCCAGAACCGTAGGTCACTCACTCTATTCCGAGTCAGAGACAAGTCCGCGTTGTAGATTAGGGTATGATTAGGAGGGTTTGAAATTTATACATGTTAAATTATACTTTACAAGGGTTCGTTGAGAAGTGGAATCATCCAATTTGGATATGTACATGTGGATAAATTAATTTTTCATTTCATAGTAATTTTTCTGTCACGTTCCAGGACATTAACAAAATACAACCCAAATTGACTATTTTTGTTATAGAGTTATACAATGAGTTAAATTTTCTAATTTTTTTATGACTGAATAATAGGGAAGTCTAGTTTTCAGAAAAATTATGATCTAGATAAATACATGTGTAAAGAAACATATAAATCAATATTTCAGTGAACACAGTCTGCCAGAACATAAATCCTAGGTCAGATTGCCTTGGATTTTATGACTTGATCATTTGGAATTAGTGAATGACATTTGGGGGTTGGAAACCTTAGTAAGTCTAGTTTCTAATTTATCTAGAATCATAATATTTTCTCATGTGGTTAAGAAATTATGAATTATTGATTGATAGTCACTCAGTCTGAAATTTTGAGACAGTACCCAGTTAAGCTCTGGAAGATTGAATAGTTGAGAGTGTGAAGTAGCATATGGATATAAACTCTTGATTTACAAATTACTATTAGAAGGGATTATATGAATTTTAAAGTGAACAAGTGTTCATGTATCATGAGCATGCATTGCATATTATTCTTATTAGTAATCGGAAAGTGAAATAACATCATTGCTTGTAGGAAACCAACAAGCTACAAGTGAAAGGAGGAAAATCTAGTAACCTCTTTGAAAACATAAAGTATAAGATGAGTGGGTATATTTACAACATAGCAAAATTTTATATGTTAGTTCTTTTATTTATGATATTATCTCAAGCAAAGATTATTATTATTATTGAAAGATATCTTGAGTTATGAAAGATATTTATGATATGTTTCAAGAATATCATATGAGATAGAGTAACCTTTTACACAAAAATGTTTTCAGGGAACAGTTAAAATAAGTTTTATTTGATAATGATATGTGATTATGACATGTGTATTTTGATATAGTTAAACTCCATGTGTATATTAGCCATGCTATTTGAAAAAGGTATTTGAGATCGCATTCGATATACATGAAGTCTTTGGGGCGTATATTCCCTTTGGGGGCTGCTATGCGTGTACATATTGACACATGATATGCTCTGTGTATCTGAGAATCATGATTGAGTGACACACAATCATAATTGGGATACATATTGACCCATGATTTACTCTGTGTATCTGAGACTCTTGATTGTGAAGCTTTGCTTAACTATATGACACACAATCATAGAGGGATACATATTGATCCATTATTTGCTCTGCGTATTCGTGACTCTTGATTATGAAGCTCTGCTTAACTGTATGACACATGATTATGGAGGGATATATATTGACCCATGATAAGTATGTGCAATGACACATGTGTGAAGTTTAAATGTGAATATAATGATATCTTGAATAATTTTTATTTATGTAAAAGTTCATATGATTTGGAAACTTATGTGATATGAGTTATGCTTTAAATGTTTTCTCATATGAAAGAATATAATTATTTAAACGTTATATGCACTTATATTGTTCCCCTATGTTGTACTTTTATTCTACTCACAGAAATGATTGTTGCTCACAATACCCATTTTAAAATTTTCAGATGCTCATAAGTTCTTGAGTTGAATCGACTCAGAGCTTATTTTGCTGCATATAGAAGAGGTCGAGCCGTTGGAGCAATTTTATTTTCCCCTTCACTTTTGTTTTTGGAAGCATGTATGTAATAGATAATTCTAGATATTGTAGTTAAGGTTGTGAGAAACTTTTGTAAGGTTGTGATGTGAAAGGTGTGGAGTAGTGATAACATGCTGAATTATATGTCAGAATTGCGATAGAGTGAAAATTTGTGGAAAGTGATCAAACTCCTCAACTAACTGTACTGTAAGTGCACAGGTCAGATGTAGTAGACTCAACTATGTATCCACAGTGATTTGAAGGCTAAAGACTCACTATTTAATCTAGACTAATCCTAGACTAAGTAGGTAAAACAGTGAAATGAAGGGAAAATGAAAATAGAATTAAACAATGGCTAGAAGGTGACTATTTTTGGTATTTTGGGGATTAGTATGGACTGAAATCTAATTACTAAGCTGAAAACTAAAAGGGATTAACAATCAATGAAAGATTCTCCTAGGAATGGGGTTCATCTAATTCAGCTATGGATGGATTGGAATAATTCATCAATACATGTCAATTCTGGTTCAACTTAAAAAGGGTTGTTATCACAGTATAATTAAATCAGGACTAATTATTATATTCTCATATAAATGATTAGCTAAGTTGAATGAGAAAATGATCCTTACTGATATTGAGTTATCTTTAAGCACAAGAATTAGCCCCTTACTAATATTGTCAAAATCCTTTCAGATTTGGCAAATCAGTAAATCTAATATTGGCACCACAACTAATCTACATTCATAATAATGGAACAATTAACTAAATAGAAATGTAATTAATCCAATGCTAATGCTAATGTTTCTTGGTTTATCTCTAAACATCAAGGGGACTTAAAATCAGCCTATCGGCTGCAAATGAAAATGAAGTCCACATCAACACTAGTTAATTGGATACAATAAACACATAATCATAGATTGAAATAAAAAAAGTTATCATTGCATCTTGATTCATTTCTGAACAAGAAAGAGACCTAGAATCAACCTCTCGGTTGCTAAAGAAATCAGGGTTTCACAATGATAAAATAGATTCCAATAAAAATCAGAAATTCAAATTATCAGAATCAACATCAGAGAAGGAAAAATATCTTGTTCATCATCCATCCATAACACATATTAGATTATTGCCCTATCCTAGGAGAGCTGGAATTTAGTTCATCATAGATACAAAACAGAAGGAAGAATCCATGTTAAACATTCTGAAATCCAAAAGATAAAAATCTGTCGACAGAAATCAAATGTAGCCCTCTTCTTTAGCTCCTTCCTGGTCCAGCAACCTTGCTAATGGAGGCTCCCCATTCTCCTCTGGATTACTTCATCTTTTATATGGTTTTTAATCACCTTTGGATGCAAATCAAAAGCTTCTATTGTCTCAAATTATGCCATGTCCTCTGGTTCAGAATTTCCAACAGATTCCATTTGCTTTTTGGCAGCAATGCAGTGGGCCCTTACTTTTCCAGCTGGTTGCAGCCTTGTAGTGCCTGCTAGAGGGGTAAGAACAGCAAGCATCAATGTTCATAAATAAAAATAAAACAAGTAAGGGTAGGACAGCAATTAAAAATTAACTCAATTACTAAGTGCAGATTGGTGTTATGCAGAAATAATAACTTTGCACATTAAATCTTAATTATCCAAATATGAGTAATTCAAAACTTCTGTGCACATGAAATTCAATATAAAATGAGTAAAATCATAGCATGGTAAGCTAGTGAACACAAATGCATAACTCTAGGCATAATTACCCAAATGTAGACAATTTTAGTGACTCGATATATGTCAAATTAAGTGTAAATGGAGTGAAAACATAATATGATCAACTAGTGATCAAACTCTCTCAAGCTTAGTCTTTTGCTTGTCCTCAAGCAAAACATTCAGATATTAAGAACAAGATTTGAATTAAATAGTTCACAAGTGAATTCAAATTTAGCTGATTGAAGTCAAATGAGTTCTCCACTTTACCAACACTCCATTCTTTCTAAAACTCAATTTTTAGCTAAGGAACCACAAAGGCTAAAGCAAATTTAAGCCATGAAAGAAGTACTAACAGTAACTAGTTTGGATTTCAGGAATTGCCAACTTTACTATAAAGATTGAACTATAAATCTCTTCATGAACAGATTTTGTACTGCTTAAACATGTTTGAAACTTGACTTTTATTCATGAAAATGCAAGTAAACAGGTTGAGATCTGATTTTTATTTATGTTGGTCACATGATAAAGATCTTGGTTTTATTCAGGAGAGATTCCTTTTGGAATTGGCTCTTTTTATTCATGCAGTGAGCAATAGTTCAAACTCAAGTAAGATATTGACTTTTCACTTTTTCTTTTCTCCATTTTTTTTCTGTTCTGTTCATGAAGTGAGCAATAGTTCAAACTCAAGTAAGATTTAGATCCCTTAGTACAAATAGTCAAGTTTTCCTATTTAACATGGCAGCAAAAACCTTGATTCTATTCTAGACATCTTCAAATTTCAAACCAACCCATGAGTGTTAGCTAGTGTTACCCACAAAAAAAAGAAATTTCAGCTGAATTGAAATCAAATGCATCTGAAAAAGTAGGCTGATTGAAGCAAAAAGACTAATAGCCAAATTGACTACTTGGTATTGGAGTGTACTAGCTATCATATTTAAAGATTTCATCCATTTTGGAGTTAAAATGATAGCAAGAATTGAGCTGAACAGTATCAGTGATAATTAATGATAACTTGTTGAAGATACTAATAACCTGGTGATAGTTATGATGTGAGCATTAAAATGAATTAAAAACATGGTGTAAAGTTAAAAAAATGCACCAGGTTTCCTCTCCCAAGATTATTTTCAGCACTGTCCTCAGTGATGAGAAATTTAGGCAAGGGAGAGGGATGGGAGGGTATTCAATCTCAAAATTGTTCTTTGCTTCATTTGGGTCCTTTATATCAATCAAGAGCTTTTGTGATCAATTTTTCCTGGTATGCAATCAATTCTGCAGAGAGTTAGAGAATGATCAGTAAAATATCAAATTCAATATCAGAAAACTGCAATGATCAGTTTTGGAATGCACAATTTAACAATTTATGGGAGGATTGAGAAATGCACTGAAATTTAGCAATGTCAGATGTGGATAACTGATATGAATGATAAATCAGATATCATTATGATAATTAAAGCATGAAGTAGAAAATAATATCAGTTATCAGTGGCATTTTAGTGAGAAAATTTAAAATTGGGTTTAGGAATACTCCCTAGGTAAAAGGTCAGGGGTGATTTTGATTCCTCTCTGAATTATTCCTGCAAAATAAAGAAAATTAGACATGAAATGGCTTGGGTTGCCTTCCGAGAAGCGCCCTACTTTAGTGTCTTAAGCTAGACATTGCTGCATTTAACTTCAGCTAGGCAATTCTGATGGATCATACAGATTCAGCACTTCCTTAGCTGAGTTCTCTGCTGTGGGGTTATATAGCTTCAGTCTCTGTCCATTAATCTTGAATATATCAGAGTTATCATTCTCAAGGTCCGCAGCTCCAAAGGGGTAAACTTTGTAGACTTTGAATGGTCCACACCATCTGGACTTCAATTTCCCTGGAAAGAATTTTAGCCTTGAGTTGTATAGCAATACCAAATCTCCAACTTTGAACTCTTTCTTCAATATCCTACTGTCACGCCACCTCTTTGTCCTTTCTTTGTAAAATTCAGAATTGTGGTAGGCATTGAACCTAATCTCCTCCAATTCATCCAGCCCAAAAGCCTTTTATGTCCACAAGAATACATATCAAAATTCAGCACCTTGACAGCCCAATATGCTTTGTGCTTGAGCTCAATTGGCAAGTGACAAGTTTTTTCATAAATCAACTTGTATGGGGAGACACCAATTGGAAATTTATAGGCTGTTCTATAAGCCCAAAGTGCATTATTCAACTTGATACTCCAATCTTTTCTGGTTAATGAAATAATTTTCTCCAAAATGATCTTGATTTCTCTATTTGAAATCTCAGCTTGGCCATTGGTTTGTGGGTGATAGGTTGTTGAAACTTTGTGCTTGACACCATATTTACTTAGGAGGTTCTCAAAACTCCTCTTTATGAAGTGGCTGCCTCCATCACTAATAACCACTCTTGACACTCCAAATCTTGGAAAGATGATTTATTTGAACATTTTGATAACTGCCTTGGAGTCAGCAGCTATTGTGGGGATTGCCTCTATCCACTTGGACACATAATCAACAGCCAACAATATGAATTTGTATTCAAATGAAGTAGGAAAGGGTCTCATGTAATCAATGCCCCAAACATAAAAAATTTCAACTTCCAGAATTCCATTATGAGGCATTTCATTCATTTTTGAAATTGACCCGCTCTTTGGCACACATCACAACTCTTGACATACATGTGAACATCCTTGAATAGAGTAGGCCAATAGAAACCTGATTGGAGGATCTTAGGAGATATTTTCTAAGTAGCCCCATGTTCTTCATAGGGTGATGAATGGCATTCATGCAACATGTCTTGGAAATCAGCTTCTGGCACACACCTTCTGAACATACCATCGGGAGATTTCTTGAACAAGAATGGATCATCCCAATAATAGTCTTTTATGTCATGAAAAAACTTCTTCTTCTGCTGGTAAGAATAATGAGATGGAATGATTCCACAAGCTAAGTAATTCACAATGTCATCATACCATGGGGCAGTGGTTGATATAGCCATCAGGAAGTCATCAGGAAAAGAGTCATTAATAGGAATTGTTGGAAATTCTTGACTTCCTTCCAACCTGGATAAATGGTCAGCCACTAGGTTTTCAGTCCCTCTTTTATCTCTGATCTCCACATCAAATTTTTCGAGCAATAAAATCCATCTGATAAGTCTTGGTTTTGACTCTTTCTTGCTGATCAGATGCCTCACAGCTTGATGGTCAGTGTACACAATTACTTTGGCTCCAACTAGATAGGATCTGAACTTGTCAAATGCAAACACCACAGCCAATAATTCTTTTTCAGTGGTGGCATAATTGACTTGAGTTTCATCCAAAGTTTTGCTGGCATAACAAATAACATAGTGTTTCTTGTCTTTTGTTTGGCCTAACACTGCCCCTACTACCTGATCATGCATCACACATTACTTCAAAAGGAAATGATCAATTTGGTGTTTGCACTATTGGGGCTGATGTAAGGGCTTGCTTCAACTGGTTAAAAGCTCTCAAATAATCTTCATCAAAATTGAATTCAACATCCTTTGCTAGTAGCTTTGTGAGGGGTCTGGTTATCATTGAGAAATTTTTTATGAACCTTCTATAAAATCTAGCATGGCCTAAAAACTCCTCACTGCCTTCACATTCTTTGGAGGTGGTAATTTCTCAATAGCTTTAATCTTGCCCTTGTCCATTTCAATCCATCTTTTGGATACAATGTGACCTAGTAGAACTCCCTCTTGAACCATGAAATGACATTTCTCCCAATTCAGAATAAGGTTGGATGCCCTGCACCTTTGCAAAACTTTTGTCAAATTCTCCAAGTAGCCTTCAAAGGAATCTCCATAAACTGAAAAATCATCCATGAACACTTCCATAATCTCTTTAATGAAATCTGAAAAAATGGACATCATACACGTCTGAAATGTGGCTGGGGCATTGCACAAACTCAATGACATCCTTCTATAGGCAAATGTCCCATATGGACAGGTGAAAGTAGTCTTGTCCTGATCTTGGGGATGGATTGGAATCTGTAAAAATCCTGAGTAGCCATCCAAGTAACAGAAGTGAGAGTGTTTGGCTAGCCTCTCAAGCATTTGATCAATAAAAGGGAGTAGGAAGTAGTCCTTCCTAGTTGCTTTGTTCAATTTTCTGAAATCTATGCACATTCTCCAACCAGTGACTGTTCTGGTAGAGATTAGTTCATCTGAATTTGATTTCACCACTGTGATTCCACCCTTCTTTGACACCACTTGAACTGGACTAATCCACTCACTATATGAAATTGAATATATGATTCCAGCATTCAAGAGTTTGAGCACTTCCTTCTTCACAGCCTCATTCTTAATAGGATTCAATCTCCTTTGGCATTCAATTGTGGGCTTGTAATTATCCTCCATAGGAATTCTATGCATGCAGATTGAATGATTGATTCCCTTTATATATTCAATTGAGTAGCCAATTACTTCTCTGTACAGCTTGAGTCTCTTCAGTAGCTCTTGAACTTGCTCTTGGGATAAATTGGCATTAATTATCGCTGGATATGTGGAGTTCTCTCCCAGAAATTCATACTTCAGATTGCTAGGAAGAGGTTTCAACTCCAATTTAGAAGAATTTTCCTTAGTTGAGCTAGTTTGGAATTCAGTAGTGAAAAGCTCCTGCACTACATTTTGGATTTCTGATTTCCCTACTGGTTTGAGTCAATCCATCACAGTTTGACATGCCTTAGCTTCTGGATCTTCTAGTTCCTTTAAGTGATCAAACATAAGACATCTTTGCAGAGGGTCTTCAATTGAAATTATTGCAGAAACTTGCTCCACTACCTGATTTAGTTGCCCATCTTCAAAATCTTCCTATTGGAAATTGGGACTACTGATAACTTGAGCTAGATTGAACTCTATCTTGTCATCTTCAATATGAAATGTCAATCTACCTTCCTTGACATCTATTACAGCTCCTGCAGTTGCTAGGAAGGGCCTGCCTAATAGAAATTGGGTGTTCAGGTCCTTATCCATGTCAAGTACAACAAAATCTACAGGAATGTAGAATTTTTCAACTTTCAGGGGTATGTCTTCAAGAATTCCTTGTGGATATTTGATAGATTTGTCAGTTAACTGCAATGACATGTTGGTGGGCTTTTGATCTCCAATTTTTAGGTTCCTGCACAGTGATAAAAGTATTACACTGACAGATGCACCCAAATCACACATTGTCTTCTGAATTTTCCTATTTCCAATTTCACAAGGAATTGAAAAACTTCCTGCAACCTTCAATTTGGGAGGGAGTTTGTTCTGAATTATGGCTGAGGCTTCTTCAATTAGGGCTATGGTTTCATGCTCCATGATCTTCCTTTTCTTGATCAGAATCTCCTTGAGAAATTTTGCATATGAGGGCATTTCCTGAATTGCCTCCACAAATGACATATTAATGTATAATTTCTTCAAAATTTCTAGAAACCTCCGATACTGTTGATCCTGTCTAGCCTTGATCAATCTTTGTGGGAATGGTACAAGATCAAAGATTCTGGCCTTGATTTCATTGTGAAGATTCTGATTTCTATTTTCCATCACAATTTCTTCAGCTGGCTCTTCTGCAGGCTTTGAGTTTGAATTTGCTCTAGCTGAATTGTCCTCAACATGCTTCATTGGTTCTTCAATGATTCTTCCACTTCTGAGCTAGACAGCTTGGACTTGTTCCTTGGGATTGACTTCTGATTATTCTGGGAAGAACACTAGTGGCCTAGCTGAGGTGCTGGCTTGTTGGGCTATTTGGCTTTCAAGTGCTTTTTTATGAGCACTTAAAGTTTCAAATCAAGAAGTCAATTTAAGCATTGTTTCTTCTTGCTTTTTTTGTTTCTTTAGGATTGTTTGCAGCAACTCCTCCATTTTTTTACATTTGAGAGGCTTAAACTTGTTGCTCATATGGAGTCTTTGCATTTGGACATTTGGAGGCTGACTATAAGGAAGTGGTTGATTCTTTGGCAAAATCTTGGGCTGCCAATTTGAATTCTGCATTGGAGGTGCCTGATAGTGATTGACCTTGTATGAAAAGTAGGGGTAATTTCTATTCTCTGGAGTGTAGTATTCAGCAGGGGGTTTCACTCCATAATTTGCCAAAGCATTCACTTGGTCAATTGATTGTTCATATTGTTGCATAATTAAATTGCAGCTCTCATTCATATGCCCTTGATTTCCACATACGTCACATATGTTTTCAAAACTGGATGCCTTAATCACATTGGGTGATAAATTCAGCTTGGATAAAGCCTTTTGCAGGACTTCTTCAATCTGAACAGACAAGTTGTTCACTTGATTTTCAGCTGGTGGCCTTCTCGTTCTATCATGGGTAAGGAAATGATGATTCTTGGTAATGTTCTCAATCAGCTGGTATGCTTCATCAATATTTTTGGAGGCAAAAATCCCTTCTGCAATAGTGTCCAATGCCACTTTGCCAGGATAATTCAATCATTTGTGAAAATAATTGACCAATTGCCATTTCTCAAATCCATGGTGTGGACATGCTCTCAACAGACTTTGGAGTCTTTGCCAAGCATCACATATGTTTTCTTGATCCAATTGGTAGAATCTAGCAATCTGATCTCTATAGTTATCAGTCTTACTAGGAGGAAAAAATTCAGATAAGAATAGCTGCATAATGGACTCCCAAGTTGCAATTTCTTCATGTGTAAGAGACTTGTACCAAATCTTAGCCCTGTCCTTGAGTGAAAAAGGGAAACAACCTCATGTACACAACATTTATAGGAGTGTTGTGGAAGTGGACTGTGCTGCACATTTCCTTGAAATTTTCAATATGCAATGCTGGGTCTTCAGTCCCCAATTCAGCAAATTGGTGTTGCCTATTCATAGTGACTAGAGCTGGATTCAATTCAAATGTAACAACATGTGCATTGGCTCCAACCACCGATTGTCCTCTGACATTACTAGGTGAATAACAATCTTTCAATGTCCTTGGAGCAGCCATGACTTGATTAACTTGGAGCAACGATGCCAAAAACTTGATGTGAAAGGTGTGGAGTAGTGATAACTTGCTGAATTATATGTCAGAATTGAGATAGAGTGAAATTTTGTGGAAAGTGATTAAACTCCTCAACTAACTCTACTGTACATGTCATATGTAGTAGACTCAAGTGTCGTATCCATAATGATTTGAAGGCTAAAGACTCACTATCTAATCTAGACTAATCCTAGACTAAGTAGTTAGAACAGTGAAATGAAGGGAAAATGAAAACAGGATTAAACAATGGTTAGAAGGTGACTATTTTTGGTATTTTGGGGATTAGTATGGAGTGAAATCTAATTACTGAGTTGAAAACTAAAAGGGATTAACAATCAATGAAAGATTCTCCTTGGAATGGGGTTCATCTAATTCAGCTATGGATGGATTGGAACAATTCATCAATACATGTCAATTCTGATTCAATTTAAAAAGGGCTGTTATCATAGTATAATTAAATCAAGATTAATTATCATATTCTCATATGAATTATTAGCTAAGTTGAATGAGAAAAGGATCCTTACTGATATTGAGTTATCATTAAGCACAAGAATTAGCCCCTTACTGATATTGCCAACATCCTCTCAGATTTGGCAAATCAGTAAGTCTAATATTGGCACCACAACTAATCTACATTCATAATATGGAACAATTAACTCAATTAACTAAACAAAAATATAATTAATCCAATGCTAATGCTTCTTGGTTTATCTCTAAACATCAAGGGGACTAAAATCAGCCTCTCGGCTGCAAATGAAAATGAAGTCCACATCCACACTAGTTAATTGGATACAATAAGCACATAATCATAGATTGAAATCAAAGAAGTTATTATTGCATCTTGATTCATTTCTGAACAAGAAAAAGACCTAGAATCAACCTCTCGATTGCTAAAGAAATCAGGGTTTCATAATGATAAAATATATTCCAATAGAAACAGAAATTCAGATTATCAGAATCAACATCAGAGAAGGAAAAATATCTTGTTCAGCATCCATCCATAACACGTATTAGATTACTGCCCTATCCTAGGAGAGCTGGAATTTAGCTCATAGATACACAGATTGATACAAAACAGAAGGAAGAATCCATGCTAAACATTCTGAAATCCAAAAGGTAAAAATCTGTCGACAGAAATCAGATGTAGCCCTCTTCTTCAGCTCCTTCCTCTGCTCCTTGGTCCATCAACCTTGCTAATGGAGGCTCCCCATTCTCCTCTGGATTACTTCAGCTTTTATATGGTTTTTAATCATCTTTGGATGCAAATTAAAAGCTTCTATTGTCCCAGATTATGTCATCTGTCATCTGGTTCTGAATTTCCAACAGATTCCATCTGCTTTTTGGCAATAATGCAGTGGTCCCCCCTTACTTTTCCAGCTGGTTGCAGCCTTGTAGTGCTTGCTAGAGGAACAAGAACAACAAGCATCAAGGTTCACAAATAAAAATAAAACAAGGGTAGGATAACAATTAAAAATCAACTCAATTACTAAGTGTAGATTGGTGTTATGCAGAAATGATAACTTTGCACCTTGAATCTTAATTATCCAAATATGAGTAATTCAGAACTTTTGTGCACATAAAATTAAATATAAAATGAGTAAAATCATAGCATGGTCAGCTAGTGAACACAAATGCATAACTCTAGACATAATTACCCAAATGTAGACAATTTTAGGGACTCGATACATGTCAAATTAAGTGTAAATGGAGTGAAAACATAATATGATCAGTTGGTGATCATGTCGTATAAAACTTGATCCCGTAGAGTGTTATATATGAAATGGTTTGTGAAACAATAATGATAATGTGCGAATGTGAAATCTTATAACTTTTATTTAATCTTTGATGCATATATATATATGCATCTTTTGTATGTATTGACAAATAACACAATATAAGTAAGGGAGGAAGTTTTGCTCATTTTATTTATAAAATTGCTAATCACAATTAAGGAATGTAATAGTTGGGATTAGAACTTAGTCACGGAGTGGAGTGTGACAAGAAGACTCAGAAGGTTCGCTGAAAAGATTTCTACGAGATTGACTATATTTTTATCTTTGTTGGGATTATGTTAGACATCAATTTTCTATCTTTATCTCTTTTGTAATTCAAAAATTTTAGTTATCTTTCTAGTTAAACATATGTAATATTTTAACTATTAGACCTTCCGTTTATAATTGTTTTAAGTTCATTTTTCTTTTGATTATCCATGTTGTTATTAATGCTTTCTAGAGATTAATTACGCATCCTTAGTTATCTATTATCTTAGTAGGAATAGTTAATTATAAATTGCATTATATATGTGGAATTGATTTAAGATTCTTATGTCGACGTATTGCATAACACAACTCGTAGGTTCCTTGATGGAACACCTGTTGTGCAGTTTATTAAACATCACCGTTATATAGATATTAATATTTTAGAATCCACAATTTAATGCATCTTATTATCTATTTAACTAGTTCACGATCCTACACGGAATAATTTTCATTAAATATGAAATTGAGATAGTTATCAATTTGTCTATCTTGTAATCCATCATGGTAGTTTAGTTGAATTTTATTTTTTTATCTCTCTATAAATTTATTTTCTAAACAACTCTTACTCAAATCTATGTCATCTCTTATTAACCTCTACAATTAGATAGACAAGTAAAATAATTTCTCGTCAAATCAATAACCTATACTCTTTAGTCTATTACTTGAACTACTAATGTATTTGCTAACTTATATCATTATTAATTTTCGCATTTAATTGACAATACATATGGGTTATAATGTTGCTTTAGAATTTGAAATAAGACT
Source organism: Pontederia crassipes (assembly GCA_030549335.1). NCBI lineage: Eukaryota > Viridiplantae > Streptophyta > Magnoliopsida > Commelinales > Pontederiaceae > Pontederia > Pontederia crassipes. The sequence continues at coordinate 42,918,394 of CM060191.1, read as the reverse complement.
TAGTGCTTATCATTATGATGTTGCACGATCCCAATATTTCACCCCAATTGTCAAATAGTAATTGAAATAATAATTGATGACTCATATTACTTTATGCCTTTTATTATATTTTGTTATTTATCACTTATGAGATGACATCCTCCATATTCCACATGGATTTACCCCCATACACCCCTTGCTCACCGTCCAATCTAATCGGACGGTGGGCGGTGAGGCACGAGCGGCGATCGAGCGACAAGACGCAGCGAGGTGACGGCGGCGAGATGCGAGCAGCGAGTGCAGCGAGACGCAAGGCGATCCGGTCTCTTCCCCTTTCTCCTCGATCTGGCGACGACGGCGAGACAACGATGCCGGGACGCGAGCGGCGAGATGACGGCGGCGAGCAGCGAGGCGCGAGCGGCGACAGCGACGATACGAGGCGATCCAATCTCTCTCCTTTCTCCCCGATCTGACGATGGCGACGAGGCGACAGCGGCCGATGCATCTCCCCACCTCTCCTCCAAGCACTGCCGTCGCTGCCGCCGTTGCCGCTGTCCCCATCTCTGAACGTCATCATCGCCGCCGGCGCTCTAACCTCCTCCGAGCCTTCCACTCGCGAGCGTCCCCTGCGATCGTCGGCCAAGTCGATGATGATGATGACCTCTGCGTGCATGATCGAGTTGCATCCTACGATTGTCGCCCTTGCCGTCGATCGGAGAGAAAGGGGGATAGTCGATTGTAGCTCTCGCCTCGCCAGAACCCATGCAATCGGCTGGCCTCGCCTCATCGCCGTCGCCGTCACCGCTCGCGTCTCACCGCAACCATCGCTTCATCGTCCACCGTCGTTTCGTCACCCACCGTCGTCTCGCCCACCCCACCGTCGTCTCGCCGCCGCCGCTCCGCCTTAAGCGTCCACCGTCCGATCTAATCGGATGGTGGGGATGAGGCGTATGTCCATCATACGCCTGAGGAGGCGTATGATGGCCATTAAATCCATCCTACATATTCCTCTGTCTTTTATTTTCTTTTGTTTATTTATCACTTATGAGATGTCATCCTCCGACTCCCATATCATTCTTTCTTTCATTCTGCATAATCTCTCTCCCCAATCTGTCTGCCCCAATGCAACCCTGCACCCTTCCACCTTCTCAAAATATAGAACGAGAAACGAATGATACTGGACACAATTGAATTTCCGGATTATGCCCCAAAGTCACTAATACATCCTAGTTTGTGTTGGATATATGACCATTATGGTCATTAAGAAAAAAGATAATTATAATAATAATGGAATCATTAAGATCATAATGATGGAATGTGTAACGTACGTGGTAGGGGACGGACGGTATCTGACATACATGTCGGTATAGTTCAATATTTTTCACCAACTTTTTTTCCTTCATTGGTATCAGAGCCATCTGGCGACGTCCGGTCGTTGCTCTTCTCCCATTACTCCGTTGATGACTGCCGAGGCCCCCTGTGCACGAGTTGCATGTTGCGAAATCCTCTCGCGACGCCTCCCTCATGTGCGTCATCCTGTTCCTGGTTCGCGACGCCACCCACAATAATAGCAGGCAAGGTCCGAATACTGCTCATCGACGCTACTCCTGAAGGACTGTTCATTGGCGCCGCTCTCGTCCGCCACGATGCTGCGCTCCACGAGCATCCGGTGACCTCGCTCGCTCCTCTTCAAGACTTCACCCACAGCCCCGGTGACTGTATTTCCGATCGGCGAGGAGGAAGATGGTAGAGTTGATGGCACTTTTCGCCGCGCGCCACGGTTTCTCCGCCCTCATGACACTGCTCATCGTGAAATACCTCGACCGTTGCTTCCTCTCGCGCTCCGGCGGCAGGCTTCCGATTCAAGAGGACAAGCAATGGCTGGGAACGCTCGCGGTGGCGGTGAATGTGAAAGAGACCCGAGTCCGCTGCTCCTCGACCCGCAGGCGGCATCGACGAAACCGACAGAAAGGGGTGGCACCGACGCAAGCTGGTGATCCAGCGGCATGACATCACGACCCTTCGTGAAACTTCAACTTCGTGCTGATCCTTCGTGAGTTCCTTTGTAACCGTCGCTGCAACCACGGACGAAGGTACGTTTTTTTTCTTCTGGCTGTTGGGGAAGAGGAACAGTAAAGGTGCGTTTTCTTCCATTATTATGCTATTTATTCATTTTAGCATTTATTAGAGTAAGGTACGGTTTTTTCCTAAATCCAATATTAGCATTTAAGATTTTGACCCACTTAAAATGCTATCACAATTCCAATACTAATCAAATTTATTTAAGATTATAATAATAAATAAAGAAATTATTTTTAACAAATTTGGTACAAATTATTTATTCTGTTGGGAGCTTATAATCTTATTTTAACAAGGAATTACTGTTATCCTTCTAGCTCTGTTAGTATTGGATTAAGGAATTATTATACATTAACATTTGTTATCTCACTATTTAAATTTCTTAAATTTTCTAAGCAACTGATCTTGATTACCGATTTTTTTTTGTGTCCAATAGTAAATCTTACTACATTTACGAGATCAGTCTCTATTGCATTATTTTTTTATCACTGCCCGCATTATATTTTAGAGTTAGATTCAAATAACTAAGATTGTTATTCTAGGACTAGAATATTTCAATTAGAATTTATTGAATTGCCAAAGTATTATAAAATCTCGTGTGCATATAGGAAATTACTATATTTTTTTTGTTTAGATACGAAGGTAACTATGGCTTGCTATATTTAATTTTAATTAAGTTAATTCAAATATATTGAATAGTTTACATTCTAGTAAAAGAAGCTTTTGGGCCAGATTATTGCTTGTTTTTTCCATACTTTATTAATTGAAATAGTCTGTAAATGCTAATAAGTTAAATGATTTAAATTATCTGTCCAATTTAAAATAGCAGATTTGATTATGATTAGAAATTCATATTCTATTATTTTTTTAAAAAAAATTATTTATAAGCTCATTGTTATTTTTATCATTATATTTTATTAGCATGACATTTACTGTGAAACCAATTGTTATGTTAAATTTCATAACTTGCCATGATATACTTAGAAAAGTCTAAGTATATATTTCTGGTAATGAATTAAAACTTATCAACTTTTTATGTTCAAAACAATTCAGTGGATTGATAACTTTCGAATTTAAAAAGCTAATATCAATCAATGTCATTCATTTTGATATTCTAAAATTTTTCGAACAAAATCCAAATTATAAGGCATATGTGAAAATTTTAGAACAATGGGAGTAAAATGACAAGAGTGCTTTCATAGTATACATGAAAGATAGTCTCACGAGGATTCTAAATTCCTAATAAGATGACATATGATATATGAAAATGCCATAAGGGCAATGTGTAATTTCAAAATTGAAATCAGTGCACAATTAAGGGTAATGTGTGGTTTCAAAAATTATTTTTTAAAAAAAAATTATGTGAATTACATAATTGTTATAACTAAGAGTCTAGCCATTAAGATATAGTACTAAAAGAAGTACTATTTATGAATGACAACATGATATGACTTAATGAAATAATTAAATCAGCAACCAATAGTTATTGGTTGGACTAGAGTCTTCAAAGCTAAGGTGGCTAACGAAGAAGTTCATGGGATATATTATCGGGCATATCTTAGTATTTCAAAGTAGCAGTTAATGATGCATAATGGGGCTTGATTTGCATGTAAGAATATTTCGTGAGACAAAATTATTCTAAGGCAAGAATTTTGGACCAAGATATGATGCCGAAAAAATGTGAAACTCCATATAAGCCTAAGTTACTACAGTTGTCGAGAAAAAAAATGTCATGATAGATATCAATAATTTGTGAAATTGAGTTTGAACAACTCAATATATTGTAAAGACCAAAGAAAAGACCGTTAAACTTCAAAAGTTGCAGAAGGAGAATGGAGAGCCTATATAAGACAACACTTAAGTGTTGAAGGCAATATATTGTAAAGACCAAAGAAAAGACCGCTAAACTTCAAAAGTTGCAGAAGGAGAATGGAGAGCCTATATAAGACAACACTTAAGTGTTGAAGGCATTGTAATATAGATTACATCAAGGAGTTAGCTTCACCACACTCTAAGATGTGATGTATGCGTTAGGTTCCATCTAGAAGTTTGCTTCACCGCACTTCAAAATGTGATATACGCATCTAAAGTATGTTGAATTTGATCTCCATCTCAGTTTCTCTCTGCAAAAGAATTGAAGTTATGTTAAATGGTCATGTGTATATTGAAAAGAACAAAATAGTCTTTTCTGTTTTGAGAAAACTTGTTCTAATGACTTGTGTTCTAATTATAAGAATAATCAATGCACATACTCTATGCCATGTGTCTAATATGAGATTGAGACACATAGTAAACTCATAATTGGAATAAATAATTATGAGCTTAGTATCTAACATATTAAAGTAAAGGATAATGCTATATGAGCATTATTTGACTGGTAAAATAACTCGAACACCCTTTTTGATAAGGTCGAGGGTTTTGTTAGATAATTATTGAGTGTTGGAACACATAGAGAGAATGAATATTTGATAATATTCATTGATGATTATTTTAATTCTCCTATGTCAATCTCCTAAAAAAAAGGGTATAATTAAATTGTTTGAAAAGTTTTTAATAGATGTAAGACAGATGAGGAGAAAATATTGGGGAGACCAATCAAGTATTAAAGGACTGTAGAGGAAGGAATACACCTCCCGGGAATAAGAATTATTGCATTCAAGTAGGGATATGTAAGATATTACTATCGCCCATGCATCACAGTAGATGCGAGAATATAACTTTTGAATGCAATAAGAAGTATGTTGTCCCACTCGAATATGGTTAAAGAATTTTTTAACAGAGACAACTACGAGTTACATACAAAGTACTCCCACTGAGTCCGGAGTATTAATGCTATTAGTTGTGAATAGCAAGAAGCCTAAGTTTAGGTCATTTTTGGAAATGAAGATGTAAAATGCACACATTAATTCCTAGTCAGTTTGGGAACAAGCTGGACTTGAGGATGATAATGTGTATGTATATTGGATATTATGATAAGTCCAAAGGGTATATACATTCTTCCACCTGTATAGATGTCTCATATTGAATTGAAATGCTATTTTTTTTTTAAAAAAGGAAAATGGAGCATGTAAAAAAAAGGATAATTATCCTTTAGTAATTTTATGAGATGGTGGAGTCTAACTCTGGAAATACACTGTGCTATCCAATAGTGGGAGTTGAGACTGTATATGATGTTATACCTTTGGAAGTAGTGGAGTAAACCATCATTTCCACGAGTATAATCAGGCAACAAGAGGCCATAGATGAAACTTGCACAATTATGAATGTACTATACAGGTGCAAAGTTTTTTGTGTTACTCCATCGATGTTGATATAGAGGATTGTACAGATCCTATTATTTATAGAAGTAATGACTTCTATTGAGTCAGAATCATGGGTGACCACCGTGAAGAATAAAATGGACTCAATCGATCGGAACGGAGTATTGGCGCTATGTGACATGCTAGCAAGTAGGCAATGTACATAGGGTGCTGATGGGAATTCAAGAGAAAGCATCATCTCGATATACTCTTGATAGCACATAATGAGATTGGTTGCCAAGGATTATACTCAGTAAGCCAGAATAGATTTTCAGGGAACCTATTTTCTATCGACTAAGGATACATCAAAACAACCTTAGTAATTGTGATATGTACATGAAAAACTTACTTAATGATGAACTGAGTAAGTGTGTACATTTGTGAGCATGATTGTTCAAGAAAAATGATGAAGAGAATAAGGTAGGCTGAAAAGTCATAAGTGGCTTAAAAGAAACATCACGTAAGCGATAGAATACCATGTGATGGTGATACAATTTGTATTTGTCGGAAACAAATTGGATGGACATCATGAGTAGTGGGAGCAAAGTTGAAATAGTGTCACTATATGTATGTGACATTTTGCTCATAAAAATAATGTCATAGTGCTCAAGTTGAGTTGAAAATTTGAAATAAGAAAAATAGGAGAAATATCCTATATTATTTCAAATTATTTAGACAGAAACTCAATGATATTGAGTTAGAGTCAAATACAATGTATAAAATATTTTTGGAGCACTAAAAATGTCTTCGTAAAAGTCAATGTCACAATACAAGGTGAATCCTTTAAAGGAACCCTGAATATAAGTGGTGTGGGAACTTGATGTATGTGATATAATGTACATGACCTATATTAGCTTATGTAATAAGTTTGGTTGGTAGATATTAAAATAATCACGGAAAGACTATATGGAGTCATTGTGGATTATTTTGTATATCTGAGAGGCATCTTACATTCAATACAAAGTAAATTCTCTGAGGTCATATGATATCTGGATGTGAATTTCGATGACGATATATATAAATCGAATTTTTCACATGTAGTCACTCATTTTTATCAGGTGGTACAACTGTTTCTTGATGTTACAAGAAATAAGATGTGTGCTGAGACATACACTGGATGTTGAGTATATTGTCTATAATAGACAATCACTCAGATGTATTTTTAGGAACTAGGGCTCAATCTAGTCATGAGATTAATGCGTTGTGATAATCAAGTTGTAACAAACTTGGTACGTGGTAGAGCCAATAGTTCAAAGAAGAAATATAAAGGGGTAAGTATCACTATACTGAAGACATAGTGAAAAGAAAAGAGTGACAATGATCTATATGCCTAATAGTAACATGATAAGTGATTTCTTATAAGAGAACTAAAGAAGGGATATTAATCAAACTTGTTGGTTTGATAGGACTCAAGAATTGAGTCAGATAGAAGTCTTACGGATAGTGGACTTCGGTATATCATCCTTAATTAGCACTTCCTAGAAAGTGAGATTGTTAATATATTGATTGATTCTTTTGTAAAGAAAAATTGTACCTATGATATTCATCAAACATTGATTTGATGGGACTAAAAAAATGATTGAGTCAATGCGAAGTCCTACGGATAGTGGACTTCAGGATAACATCTCTGGTAGCACTACATGGATAGTGGAAGTGTTAGATACCATGACCATATCGGTCAAGTGGGAGATGTTGGATATATGACCGTTATGGTCATTAAGATAAAAGATAATTATAATAATAATGGAGCCATTAAGATCATAATGATGGAATGCGTAACGTACATATTTGGCACTATATAATGACGTGGTAGGGGGACGGACGGTAGCTGACATACACGTCGGTATAGTTCAATGTCGAGCAGGATGATGCTACGTCCGACTGATCTCAAATATTTTTCACCAACTTTTTTTCCTTCAGTTTGATTTCAGGAATTATCATTTTGATTAGGATTTATCATTTTGCTTATATTCAAACACTATATTAGTCACATGCACCTATAGGTCACTTATTATTATGACCCGAAAAAAAATATAGAAAGAGATTGATGGTATCATAATCTCACTCCTCTTTATTTCTTCATTTTTCTTGGATATTAAAGTAGCATTTTCTAGCCCATTCATTTATTTTTTTTCCTGGTAGCTTGAGAGGAGAGTATGTTTTATTTCTTAATCAAGATAATTGATAAGATGAATTATGTTTAATTATTTATTCTTTAAGTATTTTTTAAGTGTTCATATATTAAATGCATCTAACCGATATGAGAATATATATATATATATATATATATATTAAATAGATAGATAAGAGAAATCAATAGAAAATGTGCATGCACATAAGAACGAATGATTTTATAAAAGGTGAGAAGTATTAGAATGGAGAACAAAGTCACATCCATTTTGGATACTCTAATTCGATTATAGTTATACTTTCTTGTATTTAATTTAATTGTCAATGAACTAAGCCCATTAACATCTTTTTCTCTTTCCCAACATCTAATAGAAATAGCAGATTGATTAGACCGAATATTCACAGACCAGGAATTCTTCCCGGCAAGTGGTAGGATTGGATCATATTCGACCAGCTGTATAGTGTATACAATCTTTAGTTTCTGCTACAAGAAACAACATATATAAACTTGAAAGATTTGAATTTACATATATACATGAAAAGGGAGAACGAAGACCGTACGTGGGTCATGCATCATTCATCATTCATCATTAAGCAAGCATGCCATCTTTCAGTCTTTGCACCCTCTGAGCTTCGTCTCGGACAGATGAAAGGTTATTTCTGACCTCGTTGCAAAGCCTCCCTTCAATCAGGCCGACAGGCAACCTGTAACACCTGTCCAAATAAGAGAAAAAGAGAGAAATGAAATAAAAGACGGTTTGGACGCATGGCATGACAGGTGAGAGGATTGGACACTTGGCACAACTCCATTCCACCCCACTTGCACTAAAAATCAGCTCACCATGTATGTAAGCCAAATCAATCTTCATTTTACATCTTTTCTCTCCATTTTCTGCAAAAGCTCAGTACCCTTTGAACCCTAGGAGCCTCATTCCGGGATTGAGTGGTGATCCATTTCCTTCTTCTTGACAGCAGATCAACAACAAGGAGGCAGGGATCTAAGACAGGAGCAAGACGCTCCTGGACCAGGTTGGGAGAGAAGAAGAAGAAGGTCAGCAAGGAGAGAAGGAGAAAGAAGGCAACTTTGAAAGAAAGGAAGTTTTTGAGCAAAAATCTGAAATGTAAGCCTAATTGATCCAGTTTCTAACAATTAAGATCTGACTTAGGTAATCTTATAGTTAGAAAATCAGTTTTGATATAAAAATTAGACGTATGTTTAGGTTCATGTAAACCTAGGACATTTCATATTAGAAATTATTAATTCTGCCATGTTCATGTTCTTGAATGTGAGTCTAGCATGTTATGTGATTGTGTGGCACAATGTATGTTGAATTGCAATTTGAAAACCTTAGGAAAATGTCTAGTTTATCATTCTGCCGCATATATCGGTCGACCGCTGATAACGGCCGGTCGACCGGTAATCACAGTGTTCATATCATAATAGTTGCGATATGGCCGATCGACCGATATCAGAGTTCGATCGACTGGTAATCATATATCCGTCGGTCGAACACATAGTGATCGTCCGATCGGTATTTATTTAGTATCGGTCGACCGGTCATACGTCGAACGATCAGTCGTTAAGGCTCGACCGGTCGACCGGCACTCCTTGACCGGTCGACCGGTCCAGCAGGTATTGCTTATAATTCATTGATTGATAATCAAGTCGATGTCGATATGCATGCTCAAAAATAGAATCGGTTAATGAATTGATGTATTGTCTGATTGAATGAATCTGTTGGAGGAATTATCTGATGAGCCTGCCACATTGGGAGGTAGATGCCTCCACATTGCTTATTGGTCCTTCGGGACGCCCATTGTTTGGGAACGGATAGTTTCCCCGTGGTCTAGCTAACCACCTGACTAAGGCAAGATTCAGTCCTCCGACCATTGTTAAAGGCTCATATTGATTATTGATTTGAATTGAGAATAATTGGGTTGTCATATGATGAGAAACAATGGACGGCTATATGGGGACCGATTTATGGAAGCTATGGTGCAAATTTTCACTCGTCATATGATAACAAATAAGATAATTACTTTCATTGATTAAGCATGAACACTATTGGATCATGGGTCACATTGGGCATGACAATGCCATATTGATCGCATTGTTCATGCTTAATATTGATGAGCCTATAGATTGAATGAAGTTGATATAATCTAGGTTAAGAAAGCACCTAGATGATCAATGAAATTGTATAGTATTGATTATTATTTATTGCTGTCCATTTTAGTGACTCATGTTATATTATGCAAATTATTCACATTATGGCTTAGATCTTACATACTCTAATGGAATATGTTTTCCCTGCAATGGATCATGTAGGAAATCAAGGCAAAGGTGCTGTTGCTCATGAATGAAAAAGGTTGCACATGCATGGCATGTTTAGGACTGAACTTAGTTGTTCATGGCCGATTAGTAGGCATTATCCTTATGTTTAGAACTATGTTTAGAGACGTATCATGCTGCACATGCTGGAGTATGCTTTATTATGTGACCTCATGGATGTAACTTGATGATTTAAGTTCATTCACTGTATTTATGTGGCTGTCCTAAAACATGTCCAGGATTTTATTAATATTATGTTAGTGTTTGGTGGCTGTTTGTCCACATCATATTTATATTTTAAATTTCCGTTGCGTTTGATGTTCATCATCCATTGTGTAGTTAGAAAGTCTTGTGATGCCGCCGTCGGGCCGGCTTCGCCGCGCGTCGAATTGGGATTCGACGGCGTTGGAGGTGCTGCCCCAGGGGCGTGACAACTTAGGTATCAGAGCCTAAGTTTAGAATAGCCAAGAAATGCTCTTTCTTATGGTCTAGATTTAAATGTCCTAGAGTTTAAGTCCATGTGCAATTATCATGAGCAGCCGTCGAAGATTAAGAGATGCATATTGATAAGACATCATTCATATGCATATTGATTTATAATGATCTAATGATAGATTGTGTTTTTAATTTTTAGAATCATGGAACAAGACAATTCGTCTCACCGCTCCAATCAAGAGAGGAGCCGTGAAAGGAGTCGCACGAGTAGTTCTTCTCATAGGGCTAGTCGTGAGAGGAACCATAAGCATCAATCAGGTGATAGGGGCAAAGAACCCAGTCGGGATGAAGGCCCGGTGGACCAAGGGAAGTTAATGGCAACGCTGAGTAAGTTAGCCAAGTCATGGAGTAGGAGGTCTAGTGATTCGGGGCATCCTACTTATGAGAAATTCATGAAGATCAACCCACCCACATTTGATGGGGAAGTAGATCCCGACAAGACAGCAGGGTGGCTGGATGTTATTTCAGAAAAGCTGAATATTATCCATTGCAAAGATAAGTATAAAGTAGAGCTGGCCGCACATCAATTTGTGGATCAAGCAAGAGTATGGTGGAAGACTGCACTGAAGACTGAACTTGATGGAAAAGAAGAGATAATTTGGAAAGACTTTGTAAAGACTTTCGAAGAAGAATACTTCCCACCATAAGTAAGAGAAATGAAGCAACGAGAATGTGCTAACTTACAACAGGGCAGCATGTCTATCGCTGAGTATGTGAAGAAATTTAGTAGCCTGGAGAAGTATAGTCCTTTCTTAAAGGAAGAAAAGATAAGGGCCATGAGATTTGTGGATGGGCTGAACCCAATTTTGAGGAGGTAAATAAGATATGGGGAACATCCAGAAACTCTCAAGAAGGCTATTACAAGAGCCACCAATATACAAAAGGACTTTCAAGAATCAAGGACAGCTTCCAAAGGGAAAGGACCTGCAAAAGAAGAGGGGTACAGCAAGAATAAGCCCCCAAAGAAGCCAAGCTACACTCCTAAGAAGGAGGACAACAGCAAGGGAAAAGTTAATACCTGTCCTTCTTGTGGAAAAAGGCATTCCGGCAAGTGTTATCGTGAATTGGGAGCATGCCTAAACTATGGACAGCAAGGTCATTGAGTGAAGGATTGCCCAATTAGGAAGGAGAACCCTCAAAACAAAGGCAAGGGCAAGATGGAAGACACTCCACCAAGGACTCATGGTAGGATGTATACTATACAAGCCAAGGAGGCTCAACCATCTAATGATGTTATCCAACTACTTATAGCAAATCATCATGCAAATATATTATTTGACACGGGTGCTCGTTCATTTTTTATGATTTTGCTAAGCTACTCAATGTAAGGATGAAGAAAATGAATTGGAAAATGGAGATCTTGACTCTAGTTGGAGATACATCAACAAGAAGATATATTCCTAATGTGCCCGTGCAAGTTGAATGCTACAATTTGTCGGCTGATTTGGTGGTAATCCCAATGGTGGATTATGACGTCATAATAGGTATGGATTAGCTTTCGTATTATGACATGCATGTGTTTTGTAGAGAAAAGAAACTAGTGGTTACCACCATATACGGACAGCAAATAGTGATTCAAAGAACTCCGTCCGGAGAAAAGAAAGTGCTGATTTCTGCTATTAAAGCTAATAAATTGCTGAAAAAGGGATGCCGGGGATTCCTAGCAAGTGTCACAATGAATTATCCACAACCTCAAGCATTGGAGTGGATTGATGTAGTTCGGGATTATCCAGATGTATTTCTCGAAGAGCTGCCCGGGCTACCACCGGAGAGAGAAAATGAATTCTGCATCGAATTAGCACCGGGAACACAACCTATCACAAAGCCACCATATAGAATGGCGCCTGCCGAGATGTATGAGCTGAAGACACAATTACAAGACTTGTTGGATAAAGGTTTTATCCGACCAAGTGTGTCTCCATGGGGCGCACCGGTGCTGTTCGTAAAGAAGAAAGACGGTTCTCTTAAGTTGTGCATTGATTATAGAATGTTCAACAAGGCTACCATCAAGAATAAGTATTCGTTGCCTCTAATCGACGATTTGTTTGATCAATTATCGTCGGCAACGGTGTTCTCGAAGATTAATTTAAGAAGCGGCTACCATCAGCTACGTATAGCTGAGGATGATGTGCCTAAAACAGCCTTTAGGTCGAGGTATGACCATTATGAATTTTTTATTATGACTTTCGAACTAACGAATGCTCTTGCAGCCTTCATGGATTTGATGAACAGAGTTTTCAAACCATTCTTGGACAGATTTGTCATAGTATTTGTTGATGACATTTTGGTATATTCATCAAGTCCCGAGGAGCATCGACAACACCTACAAATAATGCTGGAAATTCCTAGGCAGCACATTTGCTAAATTTTCAAAATGCGAGTTTTGGCTAGATCAAGTGGTGTTCCTAGGCCACATAATTTCAGGACAAGGCATTTCTGTGGATCCAGCAAAGGTGGAAGCAGTGATTAATTGGGAACAACCAGTGACGGTGATCGAGATTAGAAGTTTTCTTGGCTTAGCGGGATATTATAGAAGGTTCATACAAGATTTTTCGAAGATTTCAGCACCTTTGACAAAGCTTACTAAGAAAGGGGAGAAGTTTATTTAGACTCAAGCTTGTGAAGAGAGTTTTCTCGAGTTGAAGAGAAGACTCACCTCGGCACTGGCACTCACAATTCTGTCGGGCAACGGTGGATTTGTGGTTTATAGCGACGCATGTGGATCCGGACTAGGATGTGTTCTTATGCAACGTGGAAGTGTGGTTGCTTATGCATTTAGGCAACTAAAGAAGCACAAAAAGAACTATCCTACACATGATTTAGAGCTGGCAGCAGTGGTGTTTGCATTAAAGACATGGAGACACTACTTGTATGGGGAGGAATTTGAGGTGTACTCGGACCACAAAAGTTTGAAGTACATTTTCTCACAAAGGGAGTTGAATATGAGGCAAAGACGGTGGCTGGAATTTTTAAAAGATTATGAATTCGGCATCACATATCATCCGGGAAAGGCAAACGTTGTGGTGGATGCCTTAAGCCGGAAATGGGACGGAAAGATGGCATGTTTGAGAGTGCATAGGTGGAATATGATAGAAAGCATCATTCAATGGAGTCCCACTCCAATTGGTGGCCGAGTTATGCTAATGGCTCAATATGGGATTCAGGTTAATCTTTTTGACCGAATCATGCAAGCACAAAGAGAAGATCCCGAGTTCCAACACATGGCAGCCCTATGCTATAAAGAACACACGGAGTTCAGATTTGGAAGTGACGGTGTAATCCGATTTCGAAATAGGCTTTGAGTTCCAAGTAATGAAGAGCTCAAACAAGAAGTGTTAAGTGAATGTCACAAGTCAAAATTTGCAATCCACCCTGGAAGTACAAAAATGTACAAGGATGTGTAAATGAGCTTTTGGTAGAGCAACATGAAGAAAGAAATCGCCGAGTTCGTTTTCAAATGGTTAGTGTGCCAACAAGTGAAAGTTGAGCACCAAAGACCACCCGGCTTGCTCCATCCTTTGGATTTGCCGGAGTGGAAATGTGAAGAGATTACTATGGATTTCGTTGTTGGCTTGCCAAGGACGAAGAATGGGAATGACGCGGTGCGGATAATTGTGGATAGATTCACAAAATCAGCCAACTTCTTGCCTATTAGGATAAGGCAATCTTTGGACAGCTTGGTACAACTCTACGTCAAAAAAATTATCCGACTTCATGGGATTCCTTTCTCCATTGTGTCGGATAGAGACCCAAGATTCACTAGTAGATTTTGAAAAGGATTCCAAAATGCATTTGGGACAAAGTTGAATTATAGCACCCCCTTTCATCCACAATCGGATGGCCAAAGCGAAAGGAGAATCCAAAAATGGAAGACATGTTGAGAGCATGTGCATTGGATTGGCAAGGTTCATGGGATGAACATATTGCATTAGTCGAATTCGCTTATAACAATAGCTACCATTCGACTATCAAAATGGCACCATTTGAGGCCTTATATGGTCATCCATGTAGATCGCCTATATGCTGGACAGAAGTGGGAGAGGGACCACTTCTAGGACCCGATATTGTAGAACAATATGCTGAAAAAGTAAAGTTTGTGAAAGAAAGAATGCAAACTGCCCAAAGTCGACAAAAGAGCTATGCCGACTTGAAGAGAAGAGAGCTAAAATTTCAGGTTGACGAACATGTTCTCTTGAAGACATCACCAACAAAAAGAGTTATGAGATTCAGCCGGAAAGGAAAGCTAAGTTCGAGATACATTGGGCCATTCGAAATCTTGGATAGAATTGATGATGATGCATATAGATTGGCGTTGCCGCCATCATATGCGGGTATTCACAATGTGTTTCACGTATCGATGTTGCGAAAATACAATCATGATGAATCCAATGTGCTGATTGTAGAAGAACCAAATCTGAAAGAAGATTTGACATATGAAGAGTATCCAATTGAAGTGCTGGAATTCAGCGAGAAGCATTTGCGCAACAAGATTGTGCCAATGGTGAAGATTGCATGGCAACATCATCAAGGCCAAGAAGCCACTTGGGAACTCGAGGATGAAATCCGAGAGAAATTTTCGCACCTTTTCGATAAGCATTAAGTTCAAGTAAATTCGAGGGCGAATTTTATTTTAAGGGGACTAGAATGTAACACCTGTCCAAATAAGAGAAAAAGAGAGATATGAAATAAAAGAGGGCTTGGACACATGGCATGGCAGGAGAGAGGATTGGACACTTGGCAAAACCCCATTCCACCCCCACTTGCACTAAAAATCAGTTCACCATGTATATAAGCCAAACCAGCCTTCATTTTACCTCTTTTCTCTCCATTTTCTGCAAAAGCTCCCTTTGAACCCTAGGAGCCCCATTCCGGGATTGAGTGGTGATCCATTTCCTTCTTGGAAGCAGATCACCAACAAGGAGGCAAGGATCTGGGACAGGAGCAAGAGGCTGTTGGACTAGGCTGGGAGAGAAGAAGAAGAAGGTCAACAAGGAGAGAAGGAGGAAGAAGGCAGCTTTGAAAGAAAGGAAGTTTTTGAGCAAAAAATTGGTACGTAAGGTGGATCCCCACTTTGATCATGATCTAAGCCTAATTGATCCAGTTTCTAACAATTAAGATCTGACCTAGATAATCTTATAGTTAGAAAATCAGTTTTGATATAAAAATTAGACGTATGTTTAGATTCATGTAAACCTAGGACATTTCACGTTAGAAATTGTTAATTCTGCCATGTTCATGTTCTTGAATGTGAGTTTAGCATGTTATGTGATTGTGTGACACAATGTATGTTGAATTGCAATTTGAAAATCTTAGGAAAATGTCTAATTTATCATTCTGTCGCATATATCGGTCGACCACGGGTAACGGCCGATCGACCGGTAATCACAGTGTTCATATCGTAATAGTTGCTATATGACTGGTCGACCGATATCAGAGTCCGGTTGACCAGTGATCATATATCCGTTTAGTGATCGGCCGACCGGTGTTTATTTAGTATCGATCGACCGGTCATACGTCGAACGGTCAGTCATTAAGGCAGTAATCAAACATCTCGAGATCATTTAAAGTTGATCATCCACGTTGCAAAACACTCAGTCTTTCAGCTTTAAGCCTGTCTTCGCTTAGTTTTTAGCAAAGGTTCGAGTCTCATTGCTTTGTATGCTTAGATTATTCTATCAAATGTAATTCTTCACTCATATATACAACAATGATCATCTATGGTTCATCCAGAGCTATTAAACTATATGCAAAAATGTTGTTGCACCATTTGGTGACAAAAGTAAATTGAGAACAGTTCCAACTCCCAACTGCACTATCTGCCCAGATGCAGAAAACTACTTTTGCTTTGGCCTTTTCCCTTTTCTCATTGTAGGTTCAGAATTGGTTTATACTAGTCAAGTAAATGACGAATGTGTCAAGAAGATGGGTGTCCTGCCAACCTGCTGGATGGACCATCTTCCTTCGAATGTACTGAAGTCACCTTCCACCATTGCAAAATCGATGCTCCTCCTCCTCACACCAGTGGGAAGCTCCTCGAGGTCTCTCTCATAACAATCAAGAACACCTTTAGCATCGAACTTGAGACCCAGCGCCAGAACCTGCTGGCCCACCTGTTATCCACAAGAATTTGCTCACACTCTATGTTTCATCCATAACCAATTCACAGATAACTACGTAGGAACGGGAAAGTGATTCTAATAGGTTCTTGTCTATCAATCATAGTTAAAATGGAGAAAAGATGAACTTTTGCAAGAATTTGTCGTTCTGCTGCTGTGAAATTTGATTCTTATGTGGCAGCAGGTGTTGGAATCAAGTAAAATTGTGTTTTTTATTTCCCCTCTCTTTTGAGTCGCAATCGGAGAGCGGATTAAGATGGAAGAAGCCCGAGGAAGACGTAACCTGATAAAGGCGCGGGAAATTGTCCCTCTTATCGAGCAAGCGGCTGACAGCCAAGTTGGGGATGAAGCCGGCGAGCCCCTCGTAGTCAGTGAGGACGCTCCACACGATCTCCAGCGCCGCGTCGATGACGACTTGCGACTGGATCCGTCGCCGGTTCCTCTTCTTCCCATCCACCTTCTCGATCTCCACCTCGAACCCAGCAGCACCAGCGTCGGAAACAGAGAGCATATCTTCCGGTTCCTCATCGTCGCCGTCGTACCTGTCTTGCTCCGTGATGCCATCGCCGACTTGGGGCGGCTCAGGGACGGCAGAGATGGGAGTGGAGTGAAGGCGAGAGCAAAGGGCTCTGCTGTCGAGGACGAAGCAGCAAGAGGAAGTGGAGGGGGAGGTGGTAGAGGAATAAAGGCGACGACGATTCGCGGAATAAGCCACTGGGGGTTTAGTTCCTGCCGTTGGCACGACTACTGCTGCAGCCACGACGACGCCCATCATGCCTTTGCTTTCCCGTATTTCTGGTCCCTTTTTTTCGCCTTTACTTTTATTATTTATTATATATATTTTGCTTTACTTCGTTTACTTGATCGATCGTGTGACATCAGAGGTATTTTCCCAAACATTGGCCAATCGTTATCGATTTTTTTCTCAGAAAACAAGTTGCAAAAGAATTTTGTACTTTCTAGTTGAATCAGTAAGAGACGTTAATGGATTTGCAACCAATCACCACCGGAAATAAACCTTTTTTTTTTATATGTAGGGAGGTCATAGACCTGGTGTAAGAAAATTAAAGATTAAAAATAAACAAATACATATGTCTCGCTGGTGAGATTCAAACTCGTGCCCTCTCAGTCGCCGAGTGATGGTGTGCACCACTGTGCTACACCCTTGTTCCTACTGAAAATAAACTTTTTGATCTTTATACTTTTCTTTTGCTTAATTTCTTAAACCTCCTCTGCACTGTAATAATTTTTCACATCTATCTTTAATATATGAATTTTTTTGTAACGCTCATTAAATTATGCTACGATTTTCACTTTAGTCCATTTGTCATATTCTGTTAATTTTTTCTTATTTTTTCAGTTTTTTATTTATCAAATAATTAAATTGTCCTCGATGAAGAAAAAATTAATATTTATTTCAAATTGCAGAAGGCATTAACGAAAAAATTAACAGAATATAACAGATAGTCTAAAGTGAAAATCGTGACATAGTTTAAGGAACGTTACGATATCATATATTAAGATGCAAAAAATCATTATAGTTTAAAGAAGTTTAAGGAATTAAATATGGGAAAATGTTCTTCTTTTTCTTTTGATTTTTCTTTAAATTATTCAGAAAATAATTGAGCCTAAGTGTCAACCTTTCCATGTGTCAGTGTCATTCATTAGGTGTATTTTTTTCAATCCCTATGTTTGTCGATGGCTCAATTCGTATGGCGCTAACGATTAAGTACACTATTTATATATTGAAGATTAGTATACTATCAAGTCTAACTAATCGGATCTGGTCATGCACGTATGAAAATGCAGGGAGAAACCTTTCTATGAGTTTTGCAACTTAGTATGGAAGTAAAATAAAGACATTCATAAGATCATGATACTAACAAGAATCATAAAGAACTTCATCATCATGTAAGAAACAAACTATGAGCATAAGGGATTCATAAATCAAGATGCCATCTTCTTATCATAGGATCAGATCATCTTTGTTAAAGCATATTAATAATAGATCATAAGATTACGAAAAGATCATCATAAACGTGACAAGAGCCAATAATCATCATAAGAATATTTCATTATTAGTATGCTTCATCTTCTTCATCATCTTATTATTCATCTTTGACTTATAGTGAGGTATATTTCAACCCACGAGGAGGCATGTCTCAACCCGCCATCATCATTATAATTGGCAAAGTCAACCCATAATTAACCGGTGTCAGCCCATAACTAACTAGTCAGCCCATACCTGACCATCGCCAGTCCATCGTCATAAGAATTCTCCATTTAACATTTTTCATCTTTTATCTTGCAGCTTTTAATTTATCTTGATTACGATTCAAAGGATGCTATGATTTAGGTCATTATATAAAAAATCAAATATCATAATAATCAAGAGTCCTAATCATATGACTTAATCAAAGTTACAAGATAAGATCATAAAGAAAAATCAGAGGTGTATGAACATCATAATCATCATTATAAAATAAATCATAATTGATGGATATCAATTAGTATCATTATAGATATGATTGGATCTAAATTAAGTCATTATAAGAAGAGTCATAGGATTTTAAAGTCATGATAGACATCATCATTATAATCATAGGGTGCATAATCATTAAAGACATCGTCATAGAGTAGATCAAACCTAAAAACATGAATTTGGAGCCAATAGGCTTCAAAATCCTCATAAAAGAGTCTGAACCTATACTGAGTATAGGCGGAACCCGAGCCGAGTTCATAAGTGTCATTTCGAGAAAAAATGGGCATAACTTGGGCTGTGTTGGGGTCATACCCGGGCTGAGTCAGGGACTCAGTAGATCGGGCGACCGTCTCGCCCGATCATGTCATCATAGGGACAACCTGGGCCTAGTTATAATCAACCTAGGTCAGGTTAATCATTGTCGCAGAGTTCGAAGCATTGTCGCAGAGTTCGAAGCATTCGACAATGGCGGATCCGGAACGAGTTCTAAAGAACTCGGTCTGGGCATGAACCAGTCATAGTGTAACCGAGCCAGATTCATTTACGCAAAAAATTGCGTGAAGAAGTGAGGAGTTTTTCGGTCGTCTTTCCGACGATAGCCAACATTAGACCTCATCATATAGTAATGGATTACAACTAGGGATTAACCAGAACTATCATCAACATTTTTCAATATAAAATCAAGATTCTATGATGAATCTACCTTAGTTTCATACCTTGTGAAGTTTTCGTTGAAACTCCACTTTCCTCTTCTTCTTCTTCTTCTTCTTCTTCTTCTTCTTCTTCTTCTTCTTCTTCTTCTTCTTCTTCTTCTTCTTCTTCTTCTTCTTCTTCTTCTTATGGTTGCCTTTGGTTCATGTGCTTCCCGATCTCGTCTCCTTGTAGCAGGGTCATTTCCTGTAGGGTGGTTGCCAAGTTCTTAAATTCGCGAGTTGGACTCGTAAACTCGGACGATTTCAAGCATCTAGAGCCCAAAATCAAGTGAACTCGGTTCAGAATCGGTGATAGTGATAAACTCACATAGACTCGCGAGTAGACTCGGTAAAATCATGTGAACTCTGTGCAATCGTTGGTAGACTTGAAGATAGCTATAGTTAGGTATTTAAATGAAGTCTGGGAGTATAATTGGAAATAAAAAATGGATAATTAATACTTTGTGAGTAATGAATACTTTGATGTTATTTTTACATATTTCATAACTTAAGGTAGATTTATGTTAATGAAGATCCTTATTTTTAGGTACATCTTGTTGCTGCAGAAATTTCATATAACATTTTAATTCAATATTCTATCATTCTATAATTTAAACTGGCATGTTGCCATTTTTTGTATAATGACGAGCATTGCAAGTCTAGATTATCTTCTAGCATTTAGTTTCCACTTAGTTATTTCTTTTTTTCAATCCATAATTTATTCTATTTACATTGCTCTTAGTGATTGCACTATTATTTATTGTTTTGACTTAGTAATTCATTTATCTTATACATATGTGAGTTTTGAACTTTTTAAAACTGAAAAAATGATGTAGGAAAACAATTATAAAAAAATCTTTAGGGTATACAATATGATTTTTTTTTATTTTTTTGAAGCTATGACATAAACTCGTAGAGTTTATGTTTCAAATTTACGTCTCGAGTTTACTAGACGTAAAACGAGTCTACGTGGACTCTCTAGTTTAAAAATCTTGGCGGCTACCATCATCTTTGTGGAAGAGAGAGAATGGGTGTAACTCTCCCAAATCGCACCCACCATATGGGAGAATACGCTTTACGGACGCTACGGATCATCCTTATATGTACATCATATTGATCAAAAAGAAGATTTGGACTGGTCAACTAAGAATATCATATGAGGAAAAGAGACCATGAATAAGTGATAATATGTGGATAACATCATTATAAAATATGCGGAAGACTAATGAAAGAATCATCATATGAGTCATGAGAAAACTCATCAAATACATCATGATGTTA
This sequence comes from Pontederia crassipes, assembly GCA_030549335.1. Taxonomy (NCBI): domain Eukaryota; kingdom Viridiplantae; phylum Streptophyta; class Magnoliopsida; order Commelinales; family Pontederiaceae; genus Pontederia; species Pontederia crassipes. The sequence continues at coordinate 42,897,509 of CM060191.1, read as the reverse complement.
ACAAGAGAAAATAAACTAGGACATCAAGTAAATGACTCAGGACACGTATGTGCTGCCACCACGAGCTCGATTGTTACTGTTAGCCACCTTCATCATTATGATCTTGGCCTATATTTAAGAACATGCAGGGGAGAAACCCCTATGAGTTTTACAACTCAGTATGGAAGTTAAGTAAAAGCAATCATGAGATCATGATATTAGACAAGAATAATAAGGACATCATCATTATATAATAGCATCATCATGTATGAGTAAAAGAAATCCTACAATTTGGCATATGAATAGAAAATTCATAGATTGTCATCTTCTTGAGATCATAAGATCAAATATCAAGATAGATCATAATAAAATAATCATAAATGAGGCAAAAGTCTATCATCATGATTATGAGATTATCATCATATAAAGAATCATAAGAAATCATTGTACGAACATACATAATCATGAATCGAATCATCTTTGTTAAATCATATTAATAATAGATCGAGAGATCATAAAAAGATCATCATATAAGTGGCAAAAGTCAATAATCATCATAATGAGATTTCATTATTAATATGCTTCATCTTATTATTCATCTTTGACTTATAGTAGGGTATATTTCAACCCACGGGGAGGCCTACCTCAACCCATTATAACTGACAAAGCCAGTCCATAACTGACCGTAATTAGCTCATACCTGATCGTCACCAGTTCATCATAAAAAGAGCTCTCCATTTAACATTTTCGTCTTTTATCTTGTAACTTTTAATTAATCATTATTAGAACATAAGGATCATGATTAAGATTTAGTCATCATAAAAAGGATCAACAAATCATACTGGTCAAATGTCCTCATAATCATCATCATTATATACGACTTAATCAACGTTACAAGATTGGATCATGGAGAGAAATCTGATCAATATTGATCAGATTTCAATATTGATGGATATAAATCAGTGTCATCATCATAAATCAATCAATATTGATGGATATAAATCAGTGTCATCATCAATATGATTGGATCTAATTTAAGTCTATCATAATAAGAGTCATAAGATCATATGGTCATATTAGACATTATCATTAGTAAAGGCATAATCACATAATCATCATCATGACTTGAATCATGAGTTAAGTACATGAATTAGGGACATTAATGGCATAATTATCATCAAGATCTGAATTAAGTATGTAAATTAGGGATCAAAGATTATAAAAATCAACTTAGTCGCTTCGAAACATGGGCCGAGTTCATCGATTCTCTTTGAGGAAAATTTAGGTTAAACCCAGGCCGGATTGGGTCGTCATCGAGTCAGGGCAGTTGCCGCACCCAACATCTTCGACGTGCGTGGAACTCAGACAAAGTCATCCTCAATCCGGGCCGAGTTCGTTCGGTTGCAGAGCTCGAAAAGTGTGACAATGACAGATCCTGGCCGAATTTCGGTGAACTCGGTTCGGGCACATCATAATCTAGGCCGGGTACAGAGGAACTCGGGCCGAGTTCATATTACGAGAAAAGACTGTGTCACACAGTATTTTTTCCGATCAACTTTCGGCGAAGGCCAGCATCAATAATCATCATAAATCATAACACTATAACTATAGATCAACCAGAGCATGCATCAAACCTAAAATCAAGATTCTACAATGAATCTACCCTAGTTCCATACCTTTGTGAAGTTTTCGTTGAAAACGTTCCTTATCTTTTTCCTCCTCCTCCTCCTCTTATCCTTCTTCCTTCGGTCGTTCCTTTTGATCCATATGTGCGTCGTTCATGCCCAAGTCCTCTGGTTGCTCTCTTGTTGGGTGGCAGCCATCCGGTGTGTGGGAGAGCGAGAGAGGAAACGTGAGAGATGTAAGAAAAATTAGGGCCGGCTTGTAGAGAGAAAAATGGGCTGATTGGTTTGATTTGGCCTCATATTTATAGGAGGAGGATCGGAGTTTTGGTTGGAAACAAACTCCTCCTCAGATCTGATTTGTTTTAAACTTAATTCCTTTTTATATTTTCTCTCTCTTCTTTTTCTTCTCTTTCGATTTCCAGTCTCATAAGAAATCATTGTACAAACATAAATAATCATGAATCGAATCATCTTTGTTAAATCATATTAATACTATATCGAGAGATCATGAAAAGATCATCATATAAGTGGCAAAAGTCAATAATCATCATAATGAGATTTCATTATTAATATGCTTCATCTTCTTCATCATCATCTTTGACTTATAGTGGGGTATATTTCAACCCATAGGGAGGCCTGCCTCAACCCGTTCATTATCATTATAACTGACAAAGCCAGCCCAGAAGTGATCGTAATCAGCTCATACCTAATCGCACTAGTCCATCATAAAAAGAGCTCTCCATTTAACATTTTTCATCTTTTATCTTGCAACTTTTAATTAATCTTTATTAGGACATAAGGATCATGATTAAGATTTAGTCATCATAAGAAATGATCAACAAATCATACTGATCAAATGTCCTAATAATCATCATCATTATATACGACTTAATCAGCGTTACAAGATTGGATCATGGAGAAAAATTTGATCAATATTGATGTATATAAATCAGTGTCTTCATCATAAATCAATCAATATTGATGTATATAAATCTGTGTCATCATCAATATGATTGGATCTAATTTAAGTCAACATAATAAGAGTCATAAGATCATATTGTCATATTAGACATTATCATTAGTAAAGGCATAATCACATAATTATCATCATGACTTGAATCAAGAGTTAAGTACATGAATTAGGGACATTAATGGCATAATTGTCATCATCATCAAGATCTTAATTAAGTATGTAAATTAGGGATCAAAGATTATAAAAATCAACTTAGTCGCTTTGGAACCTGGGCCGAGTTCATCGATTTTCTTTGAGGAAAATTTAGGTTAAACCCAGGCCGGATTGGGTAGTCATCGAGTCGGGGCAGTTGCCGTGCCCAACATCTTCGTCGTACGTGGAACTCGGACCAGGTCATCCTCAATCCGGGTCGAGTTCGTTCGGTTGCAGAGCTCGGAGAGCGTGACAATGACGGATCCGGGCTGAGTTTCGGCGAACTCGGTTTGGGCACATCATAATCTAGGCCGGGTACAGAGGAACCCGGGCCGAGTTCGTCTTACGAGAAAAGACTGTGTCACACAGTACTTTTTTTGATCAACTTTTCGACGATGGCCAGCATCAATAATCATCATAAATCATAGCATTATAACTATAGATCAACTAAAGCATGCGTCAAACCTAAAATCAAGATTCTACGATGAATCTACCCTAGTTCCACACCTTTGTGAAGTTTTCGTTGAAAACGTTCCTTATCTTTTTCCTCCTCCTCCTCTTATTCTTCTTCCTTCAGTCGTTCCTTTTGATCCATATGTGCGTCGTTCATGCCCAAGTCCTCTGGTTGCTCTCTTGTTGGGTGGCAGCCATCCGGTGTGTGGGAGAGCGAGAGAGGAAACGTGAGAGATGGGAGAAAAATTAGGGCCGGCTTGTAGAGAGAAAAAGGGGCTGATTGGTTTTATTTGGTCTCAATTTATAGGAGGAGGATATGAGTTTTGGTTGGAAACAAACTCCTCAGATCTGATTTGTTTTAAACTTAATTCCTTTTTATATTTTCTCTCTCTACTTTTTCTTCTCTTTCAGTTTCCAGTCTCATAAGAAATCATTGTACGAACATAGATAATCATGAATCGAATCATCTTTGTTAAATCATATTAATACTATATCGAGAGATCATGAAAAGATCATCATATAAGTGGCAAAAGTCAATAATCATCATAATGAGATTTCATTATTAATATGCTTCATCTTCTTCATCATCATCTTTGACTTATAGTGGGGTGTATTTCAACCCACGGGGAGGCCTGCCTCAACCCGTTCATCATCATTATAACTGATAAAGCCAGCCCAGAAGTGATCGTAATCAGCTCATACCTGATCGCACCAGTCCATCATAAAAAGAGCTCTCCATTTAACATTTCTCGTCTTTTATCTTGCAACTTTTAATTAATCTTTATTAGGACATAAGGATCATGATTAAGATTTAGTCATCATACGAAAGGATCAACAAATCATACTGATCAAATATCCTAATAATCATCATCATTATATACGACTTAATCAGCGTTACAAGATTGGATCATGGAGAGAAATCTGATCAATATTGATGTATATAAATCAGTGTCATCATCATAAATCAATCAATATTGATGTATATAAATCAGTGTCATCATCAATATGATTGGATCTAATTTAAGTCAACATAATAAGAGTCATAAGATCATATGGTCATATTAGACATTATCATTAGTAAAGGCATAATCACATAATCATCATCATGACTTGAATCAGGAGTTAAGTACATGAATTAGGGACATTAATGGCATAATTATCACCATCATCAAGATCTAAATTAAGTATGAAAATTAGGGATCAAAAATTATAAAAATCAACTTAGTCCCTTTGGAACCCGAGCCGAGTAGAACAGAACCCGGGCCGAGTTCATCGATTCTCTTTGAGGAAAATTTAGGTTAAACCCGGGCCGGATTTGGTCATCATCGAGTCGGGGCAGCTGCCGCGCCCAACATCTTCGTCGTACGTGGAACTCGGACCTGGTCATTCTCAACCCGGGCTGAGTTTGTTCGGATGCAGAACTCGGAGAGCGTGACAATGACGGATCCAGGCCGAGATCCGGCGAACTCGGTTCGGGCACATCATAATCTAGGCCGGGTACAGAGGAACCCGGGCCGAGTTCGTCTTACGAGAAAAGACTGTCACACAGTACTTTTTTTGATCAACTTTTCGGCGATGGCCAGCACAATAATCATCATAAATCATAACATTATAACTATAGATCAACTAGAGCATGCGTCAAACCTAAAATCAAGATTCTACTATGAATCTACCATAGTTCCACACCTTTGTGAAGTTTCCGTTGAAAATGTTCCTTATCTTCTTCCTCCTTCTCCTCCTCCTCTTCTTCTTCTTCCTTCGATCGTTCCTTTTGATCCAGATGTGTGTCGTTCCCTACCCCTGGCGAACCTAGCATGTGGGAAGAGGTCATAGCAGTAAGCATTATTACAATCTATGTTGTCGATATGTGCTTCATTTTGAAGTTTTAATATATTTATATTTCAACTACTCTTACCTTTGGGTGACAGCCATCCTATGTGTGGGAGAGCGAGAGAGGAAACGTGAGAGATGGGAGAAAAATTAGGGCCGACTTGTAGAGAGAAAAAGGAGCTGATTGGTTTGATTTGGCCTCATATTTATAGGAGGAGGATTAGAGTTTTGGTTGGAAACAAACTCCTCCTCATATCTGATTTGTTTTAAACTTAATTCCTTTTTATATTTTCTCTCTCTTCTTTTTCTTCTTTTTCAGTTTCTAGTCTTATCTTTTCCATTTTCTTGTTTTCCAAGTAGGTCAGGCGTTATATTATAAACTTAAAATAAAATTCATCATCGAATTTAGTCATCGAGCAGAAGTTTACTAACAAAAAGAAACTTCTTAGGTCATTTATGTGGTAGTCCGTCTTACATTTAGAAATACATTTGTTCATCATTCTTCCATCTTCATCATCTTAAGAACATGATCCTTCTATCATAATATGCCTTAGGGCAAAGGTCCTTTTACCGTATAATTTTTTCTTTCATCTTTTCCTTCATCATATGGTTCATCTTTTTATTTTATCCTTGTTATAATTGGAAAATAAAATTTACTTCAGCCAACACAATAATGTATTGCTATCTAAATCATATATATGTCAATTGGAGAATTGTCTCAAATTGTAAGCTCTTTTTTAAATAGGTCATGTCAATTCTCTTTTCATCCGGTATCTTTCATAACCTAACAAACTAACTTTTGGTCACAAGAGACCAATTAAGTCTTTTAGAAGTAAAATCAGCTTCAGATCATCATAGAAAAATTAGAGGAGATATGTCACGACATCATTTGGGTCGATTTTGATTACTGATCAAATCAATAATGTGGATCAAACATCTTCTTTGGTAAGTGCAACCATTTATACAACCTTATTATTTGGTTTAAAGATCTATCCATCTCTGTCTTTACTAATATAAAATTTTTATCATGCCTGAGTTGTCTTCATCCTCTTCATATAAGTCAATTTTTATTGACATATTTATTATTGTCTATTTCAACTCTTTGATATTTAGATAGTTTCTTTCACTAACCTCATTCCACATGTATCTACCTCATTCCCACATATAGGTAAGTGGTATGGTACCCAATATAAGATCTCAAAATAAATATTGCAAATGACATACTTATCTTTAACAATAGAAGTCATCATGAACCATGACATAGAATTGATAAGCATCGATGGGTGGAAAACGAAGCATTGTCTTATGATTAATTCCATGAAAATGATCATCATAATCATGAATATATGGATTATTGTTGATCATAAGATTAAAAATCATCAAGGTGACATATGATATGGTCAATTATATAACCACGCAACATCATAAGAAAATAAAGGAGATTTCTTATTTGACATCATAAAATGAGTTAACATCATCATGGGATCATTCCTTGTGTATAGGCCAGTCATCATGTACATCATCATGTAGGTTATTAAGATCAATAACGACGTAACCTAGTGTGGTGAAAGAAAATTATCATGAGGGTCATTGAGTTCACTAGTGTCATATGGTACATAGATTTACATAATCGATGATCATCATAAAAGAATCAATGATGTCATTAAGTGTAATCCATCATCATTGGTAGTCATCATCTTTATGGAATAAAATTGATCATAAATCATATAATTTTATACATGATCATAAAGATCATTTTGGATTAACATTGGCATCATTAAATAAAATTATGATCTAAGGTGAGGCCATCTTTCTATAAAATCATTAACGTCATACGTCATATTTTCATAAGGTTCCTGGTACTCTACCTTTTTCATATTGACATACTGGGTACTTAGAACATACTTTTGTATCTTCACGTTTCATGTCATTACTATTTATTCATCTTTATACATCTTTGTACTTCCTAAATGTATCGCAACCTAGACTTATCATTGCATCCTTATAGTACTTCCCAAATGGATTACAATCCAGACTTATAATATTCATCTAATACTTTTTCTTATAAAACATACTCTCAAATGGATCGCAACACAGACTTATAACATTCATCTAATACTTCTTGTCGTAAGGCTTCATTGTTTGAGTTCTACATACATAGTTCCTTTATCATGTCATTCCTACGCAGACTCATAGAACATAACGGGTCTTCCTACACTTGTGTAAGCGCATGTGAAATCGAGTTCGCTTCATCACGGTGGTACTTTATGGGGAACTCAAAATCCTTTAGAATAAGTAGTATTTCATTTTAGGATAATATTACAACTTCCAAATCCTTTCTGAATATAATAACACAACTCATTCGAATTCCTAAGTTAGATGTTTCATCTTATAATTCTTCAGTCAGAATTCGCCTTTTTATTACTTTTGTATATGAATCATGCTATCTTAGTACCATCAATCCTCATATGTTCCTTATATTGCTTCGGGGATGGTCCGAACATCACGTTCACGAGGTCCATATAAGTTTAAGGGGTGTTCATTTGTCCAGTGGCATCACTAAATTCATAGTGATTATACTTCGACATAAAAATTTATCTTCATCATATCTTCTTTAGCAACCTAAAGTTATTGGTACTCACTTGTCGATCTTGAGAACATTCAAACTTTGGATAGGTCATCTCTACATGGAAATAGACACTTGTGTCTTGATGGTTGTTTTAATTAACAATTAATTTTTCTTAATAAATATTTAAATTCTTAGAGTCATCATTCTTGTTTACAAAAGAAGTGAAACATCTAAAAATGATATCTCAGTCTCATAAATCCTTTGTCTTAAAGTTACTAAATTTGCCTCTTGAATTCATACATTTTTGTTAATGCCACTATCTAAGGAGTCTCAGAAATCAGGGTCATACTTGGAAGGAGGTTGATGACACTCAACTTCTAACTATAATATTTTTTTGTTCACTTGGGTACCAGTAATTATCTCCTTGTTCTTGTCTAATACTTATACATCATGGGAGGAAATCACTGAGAATTACATCATAATCCTCCTAAAAATTTTTAATGTGAAGAAAAAATCTTATATTCAATCATCATTGGTACCCTTGGACGTGATTTATAGTATGAAATTATTTTCATAGGGTCATATCTTCATAAGTAGGACATGCAAGAATCAATAGGCTCACTAGGAGTGTTGTACATTATTGTGGGTAGTGATATCATCGTATAACTTTGGTAAGATTGATAATGAAATCATGCCAATCATCATCTTTATAAGATCAATCTAGATTAATAACTTTCACCATAACTTATGTTTGATGTGACCCTTCCCTAAATATCATGGTAAAGAGAATACTTCTTTTATTGATAATCAGATCAATGACATAAAACGGGATCACACATGAGATCAAGAATAAGTACTTGATCAAATCATTGAATCAGTACTTCATCATCTTGGTAGAATAGACAATGTAAGTGTGATATGAAAAAGATATGAAGAGATCATATGAGACATATAAATTGTCACATCTTAGGATCATTCTATATTCATAGAGTGCATCATCATTAATCATTATGAATTTGGATCATCTAGGAAAGAATCTTAAGAATCAATAAGATCCTATATTAGCATAATTATATATCATGAGTTAAGAGTTGTCATCATAATCATTTAGCTTGTGAGTGGAAGACATAACTTGTTAAAATGATGATCGACACATGTAGACGAGAGTTAAAATGACCCGTGACAAATTGGTATCAGAATAACTTTTCTGTGATTGCTCAGTGATGACACATTCGACGACCAAGAGAAAATGATGTCGAAGAGATGACTCAAGATCATATCGCACTAGGGAGGGGCCACCCAAAGCAAGGGGTGCTATATTGAAGGATATCAAGGCCACCTTCGGGCAATATCTCGATCAGTTCTAGACGTTGGCGGGATACAAGACTAGCTCACAATGCATGATGAAGAACTGAAGAATTCAATGGACATCAAATCAATTTGTTAAACTTTAAACGAACACAATAACAATCAAATCATATGCATAATATAGTATCAAAGAAAGGGAGAGAGAAAGCAAACATAATACGGCGAAGTTGTTTGTTAACAAGGTAAAAGATTAAACTATTATATTCACATGTTAGTCAAAATATGGATGAAACATATTAATATTAACTTCAAGTTTAGTGTATCAACACAACTCATTCATATTTAACTTTTTTGATACTTTAAATATAACTTTAATTAATCGAAGTTTATATCAAATTATAATTAATTGGGCATAAAAACTTTATTCCGACATATTCTATGAATTCAAATTACTTGCAACAGAAGTTCAAGGACATTGAGTTTTAAGTCAAGTATCAATACTATTTGTGGTTGGCAAAGATTGATTAAAAATCAGTGCTCTAATGCAAGACAAAAATCTTTAGAGGAGCTCTTTGCATAAGTAGTGGATTAGTACGAGACATGATTAAGCTTACTCGATTAGTTTGATTTGTAGAAATCAAAATAATACTAAAAAAACACATTGAGAAGTCATTAAGTAGATTTTTAAATATTTGAAAACACAATACAATTAAAAATCGACATAGCAATCTGATTAGAATATGTAGACTATATATAAATTTTGGAGGCTACGAGAAGAGTCAGAGTGCTATAAATTATGATCATATCCATGAAGTGGAAGATGTTAATGATCAAAATAGTAGTGGTTGGAATTAAGAACATTATGGTTCTTGAAATTATTGAGTGCCATAATGGGGATAGAGGATGGAGAAATGGACTCCAATAAGATTAGCTGAAAATGAATTAATAGAATATGTTTGCCAATATATTATGTATATTTATATTATATTTGTATCCCAAATTAATGTTTATTTTATGAAAAGGTCTTCTTCAATTAATATTGTATCTATTAATTAATGTAAGAAAGTTTAATTACAATCTTCATGATGTCCTATGATGCCAAAAGAAGTCCCCTATGTTTTTGTGTTGGATGCATGATTTTACAGGTGAGAAGAATGCGTCAAGGTTTTCATAATAAAAAATTTGCATCGTGCTTTGGCTGACACTAGGGGTCATTGTTTCATCACTAATGGCATCGATCTAGCATCGTCAGTATTGAGACGCTAAAAGTTATCACTATTAAAAAAATTTCTTGTTGTGTGACCTGGTTTCTATAGTAACGTTATTTGACAAATGATAATCATGCGAAAACATCCCGGTTCTTTGTCAATCTGACCAAAGCTCTAGTTTTTGCCCTAGTGTACAAAGGAAGACATCGGCTGAATACTTACCTAGCCCGTATGTCATAAAAAGTTTGCAATTTCTTTGGTATACAAGTAGGAAAGGCTATTCTGATAACACTTGATCCATGTCACCTCAAACCTTTTGTCCAAATTTTGAAGGTATTTGTGGTGAGATCACTTGTTAGAAGCCGGACCCAATTATTACCTATCTGTCTTATGTCTTGAACTCACTCAATCTTGGTTGACTTTACTCTCGCCAAGTAAGGTTAACTTTACTCTATGTTTTTTTGTGCTGGATGCATGATTTTACAGATGAGAAGACTGCGTCAAGGTTCTCATAATAAAAAATTTGCATCGCGCTTTGGCTGACACTGGGCGTGTCACTGTTTCATCACTAATGGCATCAATCTAGCGTCACTAGTATTGAGATGCTAAAAGTTGTGGCTATTAAACAAATTTGTTGTAGTGTGACCTGGTTTCTATAGTAACGATATTTGACAAATGATGATGATGCAAAAATCATCCCGGGTTTTTTGTCAATCCGACCAAAGCTCGAGTTTTTGCCTTAGTGTACAAACTGCCAGTTCGATACTTACCTGGCCCGTATGCCTTTAAAATTCAAAATTTATTTATTATCGAGTAGGAAAGACTATCCCGATAACACTTGATCCATGTCACCTCAAAAGTTTTGTCCAAATTTTGAAGGTCTTTCTGGTGAGATCACTTGTTACAAGCTGACCCAGTTATTACCTATCTGGCTTGTGTCTTGAACCCACTCAATCTAGGTGACTTTACTCTCGCCGAGTTAGATTGTTAAAGAATTTTTATCCTATAAATTTATTAAGGTTAAATGACTTTTTTTAGCATAATACTTGATCATATAAAGTTAAAAAAAATATAAAGATAAATAAATAGGTCGTTAGATAAAAGACATAAAATAAAATTTGTCATGTGTTCTGATTGTAACTTATTATTTGTTAGGTTAAAGAAAACTCCACTTTGATATTGATGCATAATCCTTACGTGTTACTTGTTGGATCGAAAGTAGATTTTAACTTGATCCATGATACAAGAAGATATGATGACAATCCTTAATATAAAAAATGTAGAGTTTGCTTAGGATAACATACATAAATATTGCACTTGCAATTATACTTAAAGTAAAAGATGTAGTGCAACCAACCAAAAAAGGAAGATTAATTGTACAAGAAGGATAAGAAGAAGAAGATATTCATAGTTGATAAAGGCATGTTTTTATTTAAATAACTTCATCATTTGTCACTTACTATTTGAAAAAGTTTGTTATACTTCTATTAAAAAAACATCCTTCTATAATATTTTATGTCCTCATTAAATTTTTTTTTTGTATTTGAATGCTATAGATAATTGATCCCACTAAGTAGATAGAGGCATGCACGGAAACGATATTCATATGCACGTGAGTCCGAGTAATTAGGATCTATTATTATTCATATGGACTATTTGGAGATTAGTATTAATAATTTGTCAGCCTTTTGAAGACATGGTTGAAAGTTATTTGATTTCTACACTTCATTTAATAAAGTAGTGTTTCGTTAGTTGTTATTGCTAAATTGACTAGTGAAACCCTATACGAAGTAACTTTAGATAGTGACATCCTAAAACGAGCCTAAATGTCACATAACAGGAGGATAAATTTTGAATGTGTTAATGACTTTCAAATGTATATCCCTTTTTTCATATAAGCTATGCTTAACAAAATAATTTTCATAGTAAAAAAATTAATGATCTTAGTAATAAAGGTAATTAATTAAATAGATGAAAGAAAAGGATCTCTTTCACAAATAAAATTATGCTGAGAATTTTATGATACATCAAAATGATTTTTAAGATTCCAAAATTGAAATCAATGTTCAAAAAACTATGACCAACAATTTTTTCTTACCAATTCATCAAAATTTCCATTGATATCAACAAAACATGAAGTTTGATTGCTCTTATAAAGTTACATATTATAGTGTGAAGTAAGACATAAATTATTATTGAGATTTTAGGCTAAGAGAGATTGCACAAAGAACACAAAAAAATTTGAATGATGGTAAAATGTTAATATATGAATAATTCAAATTTTATACTGCTCATAATTTCAATACTTAGAAAATCTATATAGACACTCATTATATATCATAGAAATTTTAGTTTGATTAAGACTTTGCAAATTCAGAAAGTATGACGTAAATCATTTTGAATAAAAAAATAAAATATACTACAAAATTTTATCCCAGAGCGCTTCACTCTCTTGGATAATCATTTGGCCTCCTCATACTCATGTATAGACAATGAAACTATCCTAGGGTGCATTTATTCTGCATTTATTCTCTCTTGCTCATTATTCGGATCGCTATCCTAGTACACTTTTTAATTTTGGGTAATTTATTTTAATGCTCCTTGCATTAATTTTTTTACATATAATTTTAAATTATAATTTTTTACAAATTTTAATGTTTAAACTTATCTAGATTTGACACTTAAGTCCAAATTTAATCCAAATTATATTGAAGTCCATTTTAATAATTATGAAATATTATTTTTACACTTATTTTTTATTAAAATAAAAATATTTTAAAAATAAAAAAATAATCAATATGAGTAAAATTATTAGGTAATAATAATAATTTTTGCAATATTATGCTCATGTTAATATTTTATTTTTTTATGATTTTTCATATTAAAAAATTATGAGCAAAAATGACATAATTGTTAAATTTGGATTATGCTTCACCTGTGGACTTAATTGTCAAATTTGGGCAAATTCAGAAATTAACGTTTATAAATTTGTAATTTAGGTTTAAATATGGAAAAAGATTATTTTTCAGGAGATTAAGTAGGTTGTTACCAGTTACTCCCAAACGAGCGGATGGCGCATTTCTTTATGGATGATCGTGATGGAGGCGCAGATGAACCAACAACTTATCTTGGTTTTTTGCGCAAACTATGGTTTTTTTCAGTTTGTCTCCTTTTGCATTAGTTCAATGAAATGGTACACCTCCAAAACATTTGGATGCCCTCTTTCTCTCTCCCCCCGAACCTTGATGCTTGAGCCGTGATCTGCCCCTAATGCTTGAGTGATCTGCCTTGAATGCGTGAAAGAAGAATTGTTGGTTCCTTTCTTCTCTGTCGGTGTCCATAGCTCGCTGACGATCTTCGCTAGTGACCACAGCACGCGTCTTAGCCAGTGACCACAGACCGCTTCTCCTCCCTCTCTATCTCCCCCTGGATGCCCATGTAAAACCCCCTGGAAGCCTCTCTCTCTTTCTCCCTCCCCCTCCCCCAGTAAAACCCCTAGATGTCATTTCTCCTCAATGGATCATCATTCCCTGTGACTACTAATATAGAGAAATTATGTATATTTTTCATTTATGTTCAACATGCATTTATCTCATGTTTTGATATATTTTCATGCTCGAACACATGCTTTATTGTTGAAATGGAACATTTACGATCTCTCCACATTGATTCCTAAGATATTATTACTTGTTTTGATTATTTCTCATGCAGAAATCCCAACCGACAACACATAGGGGTATGCATGTGTATTCCCCCACTTACAACCACTTATGAGCATACATTTGTATTCTACCAACCGAGACACTTAGACAAATTTGAGAGAATTGTAGCCAGGCAACATGTCCAGAGTAGCAAATGATAAGGAAAAAGTATCTTTCCACATCAGCTCGATAGATTCCATTGCACAAGAAGGAAACTTCCTCTACACCTTTATAAGCAGAGTGGATAATAAAAGAGTGGTTGTGAATGGACAAGTGGTAAACTGAGGAATAGACAATCAAGAAGGATCACCAACAGGTTTCTTTTTGCTGAGACAATGGACATGTGGTAAGTCAAGGGAAGAAACAAGGAAGGACCATAAGAACACATTCTTTTGGCTAGAAAAAAGTGGACATGTGGCAAGTTAAAGAGAGACAGTCAAGAATGACCACAAGAGAAGATTTATTTTGGCTGAAAAGGTTGGACAAGTGGCAAAGGGAAGGCACCCATCTAATCAGATCCGCCTAGTGGTGCCCTTTTCATATCGACCGGATGAAGTGATAGGGGGGACAGCATCGGATCTTCCCAGGTCAGCATAGAATGAAGGGGACGGCCCACCGGGAAAGCCACCAGCTATATAAGTCTCCCAACTATATTTGAAAATGGATTGGGGGTGGCAACTAAACACGAGAGTTGCGCTCATTGCGGGACTCGTGGACCGGCAGACACCCGAAATACCTTGTTTACTTATCATTGGAAAGTGCATTAACATAAATACACGGTCGTTTTGATTCTTTGGAACAACTCGATGAATTTAGTAAATCCTTTTAGGAGGCCTCCAAGAAGAAGGCTAGCAGGCGTGGAACACATCAACATCATAAAAGAAATTTGGGACAGTCAGCCAGTTAGACTATTGCAAATCGCAATATGATGAGAGACCCTTGTCTCTAGAGGAGACTAGACCGCTAACAGGGATTCGAGTGCAAAAGATCCATTTTCTATTTCTAGAATCCTTAGGCGAGTTAGAATCTTCTTCGGTTCGGTCGAAAATGTACTTTTTTCATACCCACGCCGTGAACGACCATGCTCAATTCTTACCACCCCCTGGATTTAGTCCAATCTGAAGGGGTAAAGATCAACATTACTAACCTACAATCTGTGAGCAGATACAGTCGGGTTCTTCTCCTACCAGTATCGAATAGAACATGGAAACTCCGCTCTGTCACGGATAGATAGAGAGGGTGTTTCGTTATAGCATATATAACAGCCTCTAGTTTAGGTAGGCAGCCAGCCCGGCAAATCTCCGGCTTTCGAGCCGGAGCTTGCTCTTTCTGGCTATTCCATAAAGTAGATGAGTGGAGTCCCCTCCATGCGCACTGAGTCCAAGCTGTTAGAATTGGAATAGGTTCTCAATATTATGCCTTGAAGAGGACTCGAACCTCCACATTCTACCTCCCGCGCCCGCCATCGCCCGGTCTAGAGAAAAGCGAAGCCTTAGAAATTGTCCCTAAAAGCGGGTGCTGGAAAAGCTGAAGAAGAAGAAGAAGAAGATGAGGAAGCAACTCGAAGAATATGGACAAGTGGCATCCCTCCCCTGGAGTATAAAATGACATGGAGGCTATCCAATGAGAGGATCCTATTCTTCCCCAACTGATTGTTGTTGTTGCAAGGAGGAGGTTGCGACCAACAATCTCTCTCCTTTTCTTTTCTTTTCTTTGCTTTTCTTCTTTTCCTCTTCTTTTGTTTTTCTAATGTGTAGTTGAAAATCCGGTCACTGAGGCTAGGAGGTGCTTAATTTGACATGGACTTTATATTTTTTGTTCTTATCCTTTTTGACATTATTCTATTTTAATGATTGACGAACTTTTCTTCTGTTCTATTAAAGTTATCTTATGTTTTGTTTGTGTTGAAGTGTTCTGATGATCTCATATTTTGATTGAACTATAGATTCTAGTCTGTCTGCAACCCGAGAGGCTTACCTTCATCCCTTGTTCAGCTAAACACCGAGAGGGACTCAAGCTGGACAGGGTCATTCAACTTGCAATATTGGCTATTCTTGTTCAGTTTTGCTTGCTACCAGTAATGGTGTTCATCGTGTTTTAGTTCAGGCATCGTGTGTTCATTGAATCCTAGCCCGAGAGGGACATTTGTGCATTGAATCTCTGTATGCGCACCGAGAGTTGAGAATTCCTAAAACATGCATCCCGAAGTGGAACCTGTTCTACTCTTCATTTTATTTTGTCATTACCTTTTTGCTAAATCCTTCTTTCATTGAATCTGCGACCTCCTATCCGAGAGGGAACTTCCACCCCTTGCGATTGCAGACGATCCGAGAGGGCACGTAAGAGTAGAATCACCTTTAGAGAGGTCGTAGGAATCACGACTTTCACCTCTGAACTAGATTTTAATCGCCTGGACTTAATTTGTTTTGCACGTTCCCAGCCTCAGAGGTCCTCGTCCGAGAGGATTATCTACATCACCCAAAGTTCAATTCAGACTGAGAGGTCGCCTTGAATCTCCAGTTATCTCTTAGAGGACACAGGAGGTTGAGACGATGCGGGACTTAGCTCAATCCTACTAAAAGAGGTTCAATTTGTCTGTTCGTTTAATGCATACGAGAGTGTTGCATGTGAGTTGTTCTTGAATACGAGAGTCCCGAGAACGAGCTAAGTGATTCTTCTCACAATGCCACCCCAATGCACATGTTAGATTCAGAATACATAAATCCTAAGTAAAAGCACCCGCGTAAGACATCAACCCTAGTGTTTATCTACATTGATCTTTGTACACTTTTGTATTAAAAACTCATAAAAATTAGAGTAATTTTATTTTCTATAATTTCTAGTTTGTAACATTTCACTTTCTAATTTTGAACAACACTTATAAAATTAGGTTTTCCTTCAAATAATTTTAATTAAGTTAGAACATTTCAACTTTGTACTTATGAATCGACCCTCAAGCACTAGACATGCCATATACTTGTGATTCTCATGGTGATAGTGTAGGGAATTTTTAAATTTTAAAGCTTAATTCAATATTTTTTTTTACATCTAGGGGGAATCGTTCCACTAAAAGTGATTTAAAATGATGCATGTCATGATCAAATTATAAAAAAATAATTAAAATGATAGTCTAAATATGTTGTATTTTGTATGCATCAATTTTAAATTTAATTAATTCTTAATTAGCATGTTAACATTTAAAAATGTTAAAAAATACTTTTGTATACAATTTCATTTTAGACCTCCAAATTTAGACTAGTTCCTTGTTTTGTTTTCTCACGTCCTATTCTTTATTCATGGAAGGAAATTCAACATCATGACCCGTTTGGAAAAAAAAAATGTAAAAAATTCTATGATGATTAAAATTCCATGGTAAGTCACTTATCAAAAAGTGAATTATCATGTCTAAAAAATCCTACCACGATATAGTGTTTGGGTGCAGAAATGTTTTGGCAAAGTAAAGAATAAAAAATATTCAAAAAGTAACAATAGTTAAATGGTATAATAGGTCACTTTTGTCTTTCAACTTGTCATAGGAAATTTTAGAGATCTGGGACCTCATATTTTATCTTATACTTTTAAGATTTAAACAAGATTTTCTTTAAAATGGAAGATATACAGATTCTAAGTTTCTTTTATTTTTCCTATCATACGAAACAGGCCCTCACTTCCTAACAAAATTCTTGTAATTTTTTTCCCCATGCAAACAACAACAACAACAAAGCCTTATCCCACTAGGTGGGGTCGGCTACATGGATCATACGACGTCATTCCGCTCTATTAGTAACCAAACCTTTCGGTATATTATTCACCAATAGATCTTGCTCTATTAGTTCGCCAAGTGTCCGTCTTGGCCTCCCTCTCCCTCTTTTAATCGGACTCCAGATTATTTGATATACTCTTCTTACTGACGCATCTAATGGTCTTCTTTGAAAAAAGAAGAATTGTAATTTTTTTTTCCCATGCACCAGTCTAAAATTGCTGTCATTGAAAAAAAAGAAAAAAAAAAAGATGAGACCTATCAAGAACTGGAAACATTTGGCAGAAGAGATGAGGTGCAAGATGAGCAATTGTAACAATGCAGTTGGGGAGTACATAATTTAGTTATCAGCTGCAGTTAATGGCTGACATGGATTGCTGACCATCCCAATTGGAAGCTGAAAAGGACCATGGACATGGATGCGAAGCAATTCAAGTCCTCCGACGCCAAAAAGGTCCTCTTCCTCTTTAATTGTGTTCACATCTAAATAATAGACGAATCAATTAATTCGATTATTTACTATCATAAACATCATCAAGTAATTTTTCACACAAACAATTGATATTTTCATTATTAATTTGTGAATTATAATTTTAACATCATGATTAATTATTTATAAATTACATGTTGACTATTTATATTTTTTATAGTGATATAATATATTCATATATATAAGTAATGTGCATTAAATTTTTTCAACTCTTCAACTCAATTATATTTTTTCTCACAATAAAAATATATTTTGATGAAACGAAAACATATGAATTTACTTATTATTGAAAATATATTTTTTCTATTTCAAAAATATATTTTAAATAAAATATTTTTAATAAAAAATTATATTTGTTCGAAGCACGAGTAAGTTTAGTAGTATATTTATATAAAGCTGAACTCAAACCCCTTCTTCCCCATCTCCATTCCCTTTTTTTCCCCTTTTTTTGCATTTTGTTGACTCATCTAACATCTTTGTAGCTGAAAGTATCAAACTTCAACAATAATAAATGGATATCTCATAATGGAATATAAACTTTGTTGACTCATCTTCCTAACTGAGAGTATTAAACTTCAATCAAAATTAATGGAGATCTCTTGGTGGAAGATAAGCCTACACGGTTACACCAATTTATTTTTTGGAAGATCAATAGACGCATGAGGTTCTAAAGCATCATGTCATATATATGCGACCATACCAATGCAAGAAAACAACAAAAAGACCATGAACCAGCATGTGCAGCAAACTGAGGCATCATGTCAGCACGTCGCCGGTCTGGTCGCAGCGCAAAGCATCGATAATCTCCATCTTTTTCACTACCTCCGCGACCACCAGCTTCATCAAGATGAGCCCTCCCACGAGTGCAGCGCACATCAACATCACGAAAACGCCGCTCCATCCGCTGGCGCTTGAAATGTAACACCCCAACTTTTTTTTCAAATTAAAAAAATAATTTTCATAGTTAAATTATCCAAAAATTAGGATTTATTAAACAAAGATAAAGTTTGAAAAAAAATAGAAATATATTTAGAGGATGGATAAAAGAAGAAGATAAGATAAGATAAGAAATGTTTGAATGAGAATAAAAGTGTTATTAGATAAGAGGTAGGAAAGGATAATTCCTAATTAGGTTAGGAGTTGAAATTCTAATGAGATTAGGGATTCAAAATTTAATTTGAATCTAACTAGAAGTTTATGATATAAAAAGAGTCCTAATGACGGTTAAGATAAGAGTTTTATGTCCAAAAAATATTTAGAAGATAAAATAATATTATTTTATTCCAAAAATTAAAAGATAACAATAATAATTATTTATTTAATTTCAAAAGTTAGGAATATGTATGTTTAGGAGAGATAAAATAAAGAAAAGATAGCTAGAAGAGGATTAGGGATAAAGTTTGTTGAATGATTGAGGTTGAAATTATGAGTTTTAAGGATAAAAATATTCAGGAAATAAAATAATAATAAATTATTATTTTAATTTTGAAAATCAAGAAATAGTATTATAAATTATTTATGTAAATCCAAAAATTCGGGAAAAATAAAAAAATAAATTATAGATAGGAAATATGAATAGAAGTACTAATTAGATTAGCACTTGGGAGACTTTACCCAATAAATAGGACCCAAAGGAACTCCTCCAACACATCTTTCTCTCATTCTCTCTTTAAATTTTTCATCCATCTTTGGACTACGTTTCTTCTTTCTCGGTGTGCGTGAGCGAGAGTTTCGACCAGCCATGGAATCTAAATCTATCCTTTGTCCAAGTTCCTAGCATCGTGGTTAGTCATCGCCGGATCACATCGAAAAACACACCAAAAATCTCGAGTTTTAGGTAGTCTGAAATAGTGAAGGTACGTAAGATTTTGGATTCATTTTTGTATACGATTTCTTAATGGAGTAGATAAGATAATGGATGAATTAGGATTGGATTATGTTCTTCTATAATGCGTGAATAGTTCTATATAATTTTTGTGCCGAAAGGAATAATGTACAAAAAGTCATAGTATGCTAAAGTCGTGGTAAAAATAGTGACAAAGTTCTTGCACTCGGAACCTGGCCCGCGTAAAGGATAACTTGGCCCGGATTCTTCTATAAATTTGTAACCTAAAGTGGCGTTGCTCCGAACCTGATTCATATTCGAAGTCAACTCGGCCAGGGCTCTTGACACCCCAGTCCCGGCTTTGCCATGATTTTTCTCGGGTAATCGGATCTTTTTTCCACGACCCGGTCCGAGTGGTATTCATACCCGAACCGAGCAATATTACATCATGATCGGAAAGATGATGTCAGCAAACCCGGTTCGAGCCACCCTCAAACCGGGCCTAGGTTCTGCCATCAGAAGAATTATTTCTCATGCGGAACTCGGCCAAGCCATCGTTGGACCCGACCCAGGTTCTGGAGAATAGAACCGAAGGATTTGGTTTCATGCAACCCGGACTGAGCCATGTAGGAACCCGGTCCAAGTTTCAACGAAGAAATGTTTAAGATGTTCAATTGGAAAGGATCCGGCCCGAGTCGCCCCTAACCCGGCCCGAGTTCGGACTAAGCCCGGCCCAGGTTTGATTGTACCCGACCTAGATTTTGCACAGATTGTATATGTGATTTTATATTGATTTATATAGCAAATGACATTTTTGCCCTTATATTGTCACGTGATAAACTGAACGAAAATGATAGCCAAATAGGAAAAGATAAAAGTTGTAAAATGGGATCGTCATGTGCACTGATTGTTATAGGGCAAAAGATGGGTATTAATAACTCCACCACGTCAACGTCATGATGTGGGTATTAATAGTCCTATTGTGATAATTTTAAAAAAGGTCAATATGTGGGTATTAATGTCCCACCGCGGCAATGACATATGAAGTGAGTATGGTCCTCTATGATAGTTTTAAAAAAAAGATCCTTGCGGTCCTACTTGAGTGAATACTTGAAGCTCAAGTCTTTTGTGAGTAAGTAAATGCTATCCATCTTGACCCAATATTATAGTCACATGAAAGTGTCATGTTGATTCATAATAAAAGAAGTCGAGCTCGCATTAGGACAACCCATATACGTACATGTCCTAGGATTTTTTTAAAGTAAAAGATGTAACGAAAAGAACGAAAAAGAATAGCATGAAAAGAACATAACATGAAAAAGAGAGAATAGAAGAGAACAAAATAGAAAGGTGAAAGAACAAAAAGAATAGAAAGGAAAAAATATGTGTGTTTTTCTCGTACTAAAAATTTGTCTATTTTTATTAAGTCTTCTTATACATTGATATTGTCTTATGTACTGAATATTTTATACTCATGAAAATTCTATTTCCCTATGTTTGAATCTCATAGGTAGGTGAACCGAATAGGTAAAGATGATAGCATAGACAGCAGCAATGTTCATGGTGACATAAGAATGCACATGGATATCGAGTCATTAGAACTCTTCGTTGTTAATTGATGTAAAGTGATTTGAAAGTTGGTTAGCTTTTGGAGGACTATTAGGAAACAATAGTTAGAACAAAAAGTAAGAAAGATAAATAGTTGTTTCATTTTTGCATCCTATGTAAGAAAAGCCCAAGAAGAAGAGATTATAGGTAACGTCGATCCAAATAAGCCCAAATGTCACATGGCAGAAGGGTAAAATTTTGAGACGTTACATGGAATGTAGGATGTCGGCTGCTCGGCAAGTTGTTTGTCCCGAGGTTGGCGAACACAACTGTCGTTATCAGTGCATACCGTTCGTTCACGAACATGCCGATGACGAACATGAGGGCGACAGAAAAGGGAGACGTTCCTACACATGTGCGCCCGTCCGCTAGGGATCCTCCACGTATTCATGAAGCTTACAACATGCTCCTCATCACCTATTCATGTACTTTCACTCAACAAACACTCAGCAGTGCCACTACCCTTCTCCGGTGACATAGCACGATTGTCTTCCTCGACTTCCCCCACTATCTGAGGAGATGACAAAAAAGGAAACACTTGTTAAATTTGAGCTTAACGAGGGTTGAACTCAGTTGGCTCTGATATTCATGTTAAATTTCATGTGCTAACTTTTTTAGAAACTCAAGCAGATAAAAAAATAACATCATTACTTTTATATTCTTAACATCATTAAGCCCCATCTCATCTTGCCAAATCAATTGCCGACGATGGCCACCACAGAAAGCAAGTCCGTGGGCTGTAGAGCCCTCCAAGTAACCACCAAGAAGTAATAGAAGCTGTGGATATTGAGCCAACGCTGAAGAACGTAGTGTTGGATCTAAGTTATAATGACATATAAAATTATATTTTGATGATATAAACCTCGAATGATTAAAATTAAAACGTTAAAAAAGTTTAAAGAAAAATTAAAAACTTTATGCACTACATTTGATTAAAGAATTGACACTAATCTTATCAATTTTGGATGAATGTTGAACATCCGAATTGTAGAGAATTATGTTAGATTTTCATAAACTCCAAGATCATCTAATTTGGATAATCGTGCAAAAAGTTATGCTCGAAATAGTGCAGGGCGATCAACCTGCCGGTCGAAGCTATGAAGGCCGGTCAAGAGAGTTCGGTCGACCGATCGGAGATACCGGTCGATCGATCAATGCGTAAACTGCGAGACTGTACCGGTCGATGCACGCTCAATCAACTAAATAGGAGAAAATCAAAATTACGAGACTGTACCGGTCGAGACATCGGTCGACAGTCCGGTCGACCGACCCAATGCAGAAATTGGAATAATGGCGCAATGCTCACATAGACCGGTCGATCGATCCAGATGTAAGGCCCCAAGGTGAAAGGACCAAAGGGGAGAAGATTAGTCCCACATGGACAAAACACGTAGGAGGTCATGGACTTATAAGTGGCATCCTTCTTTACCTATCAAGACGCATTTTAAATTCGTGCAGGCCTAAGGCCCAAAGCGAACAGTATCTTGACGGAGCTAAGGGGGTATTACACCAGATGTGCGGTCGACCGGCCTTCGAGTCAAATGAACAGTAACGATAAAATTTGAAGGAGGAATTTGTAGAACAAATTCTGGACGAATTTTCCACATGCTGAAAGCTATAAAAGGAGTGTCAAAGCCAGAAGCAAATGCACTCATTCACTCATTGAAGAAAAATTTCAAACTTATCGAAAAGAGATCATTTCTTGAAGTTTCATTTTATAGCTTTCTCTTTTTTCTCTCTTCTCTTCTTGTGAGCATAGAATTGTAAAAGAGAGAAACACTTTTTGTTCAGAAAAAGCTGAGAGAGCTCCTGTGTAAAAGAGGTTCAAAATCTTACCTCTTGAGCGAGAGAAATAGATTAGCTTCTTAGGAGGAGAGGTTATCTTGCCTCTCGAAGCGGAGAAAAGGAGGTTGATGTAAAGGATTTTCTTCTTTACCCCATTTGGAACAAAGGAAGGAATTAGTGAAATTTTCGACGATCTCGAGGTTGAAAAGTTAGAGCGGAGACGTAGGTTAAGGTATGATCGAACCTCGTCAACAACCACCCGTGTTGATTGTGTTTGATTTCTCTCTCTCTCCGTTCATATTGTGATCTGAATTGCTTTATGTTAAAAGGTTTTAAAAATCGGTTTTTGTACTTTTGCGACGTGTTTTAGTGAAATCGATATTTTTAATTGAACACCAATTCACCCCACCTCCTTTATGCCCTTTACGCAGTAACCTGAAATCCCTTTACAATCATGTTTCCTTGCTTTGCATGTTTTTTTCTGGCTTCTTGCACGTACATCGATCGGGAGTCCATAACATATCTCCCTACCTTCAATTTACTTTCCTTTTTTTTTATGAGAACCTTCAGTTTTCTTTTGTTACAAGTGAATTTTAATACAATAAATATTGCATTTTTAAAAAAATGTTAATATAAAATGCAGAAGCATGTATTGTTCTTAGAGAAAAAAAGTTGGCATAATGAGATACACATATCTCAATTCTTGAATTAAAAGTTGTCGTATTTAACTTTCTTAGATATATCTAAATATCCCTAATCTCTTTGTTATTAAATTTATCATCATAATGAAGAAAGATTTATGAAATTCATTCCGTCACAGCCAAATCTATCAAGGACATGCCAGAAACAAATACTTCATATTTTTGTAAATGACTCAAAATTTCATATCACTATGTATAAGGAGTTATCTAATGACCGAAAACTTCATATCCCTATGTATAGGGAAAAGTCGTGACATATTTTAAATGGAACTAATTGGCTATTTATATCGAGAAAAAATGTTCAGAATTATCTTTATTAAAATTCATTACCCTATCCGTATTTATTAATGTACATTTAAAATGACTAAGAACATTACATAAGGAAAAGGAAAATGAGATCTCTACAACGAACTTTTTCACTAGTAAGCTATCTTTGATTTTTTAACATTTATATTTTCTCCTTTTCTAAATTATTTTATATTTATATTATACTTCATGCATAAACTTGTTTACTAAAAAATTAGGATAACTTAAGGTTATTAGTTATTTTTATTTAACACACCATATCTTGTATCTATTTAACTTCATTAAATGCTTTTAGCTAATTTAAAAGTTATATTGTCTTTTAATATGAAAATTCGCATAGCTTAAACATATAACAATTAATTATTATTTAGAGTAGGATATTAAATTTTACTTGAGCAACACTTCAAATTTTATTTATTAACAAATAGCATTTTTATATCATTTTGATTGGATTTAGTCGATATCTTAAATATTCATAAATTATATTATTAATCTAATATATTGATATAATTTATTATTAAGTATTACTATATCATTTTATAGATAATTCATGTAAATTTTAATATTTTCTTTTAATTCTATATGTAGTTTTTAGAAATTACAATAAATCAAGTTAAGCTGACTTGGTCCACTCAAACTATGACGGAGACTAGGACAAACTCTTTAATAGGAAAATTTACATGAGGTCGTAGACTAAAATGGAAATATATATATATATATATATATATAGATTTTTCCTAGCAGATATAGCTTCAAATCATTGTTATAAAAATTTATCAAGATTTGAAAAATAGACTTAATTCAAACAGATGACACGTTTCCTAGTTATATAAATATAAATATGAGCTGCTCTTTGGACTTCGCTCCCGCGCGCCGGCTGTTCCCTCACGCCCATCTCCTTCCTCCGCCTACTGAAACTTCACCTCCGTTCATGGCTCCTCCCTCGCGCCTCCTCCTCGTCCTGCCTTGTGCTATCGCCATCATCTCCGCCGCCGTCCGCAGCAGCGAGGCCGGTGAAATCTATCTCTGGAACCACTGTCCGATAGACACCAACTACACCGCCAACAGCACCTTCCAGGCCAACCTCAACCTCCTCCTTCCGTCCCTCGTCTCCGGAGCTGCCTCCAACGGCTATGCCAACAGCACCGAGGGGCTGTTCGGTGGGGACCAGGCCTACGGCCTCGCGCTCTGCCGCGGCGACGTCTCCTTCGACGAGTGCCAGAGCTGCATCAGCGTAGCGACGCAGGACATCGTGCGGGATTGCCCCCGCGGCAAGAGGTCCACCATATCCTATGACCACTGCCTGCTGCGCTACTCCAACCGGAGCTTCTTCGGCACCGCCGACACCTCCTACTGGTACTACGCGTGGAACCCCTCCAAAGCGTCCGATGAACTGACGTTCGACACGGTGCTGGGCGATCTGATGAAAGACCTCATCAGCGTCGCCACCACCCGGAGCTTGCCGATGTTGTTCGCCGCCAACTCCAAGTCCGTGAACGCCACGAGCTTCAGCAACCTGTACGGTTTGGTGCAGTGCACCAGGGACCTGTCGGCGGACGAGTGCTACGACTGTCTGCAGAACGCC
This sequence comes from Pontederia crassipes, assembly GCA_030549335.1. Lineage (NCBI taxonomy): Eukaryota > Viridiplantae > Streptophyta > Magnoliopsida > Commelinales > Pontederiaceae > Pontederia > Pontederia crassipes. Next base: position 42,871,611 of record CM060191.1, on the reverse strand, counting down.
ATTGGGCGAATCCCACGATGTTGCCAGGGGAATCAAGGGGGGAAGGTTTATGGACAGAGCTGCTATCTCCGCTTTGAGACGTACCTGTTCTATGATGCTTCAGCTGTCGCGCCGCCGCCACCACCGCCGGTTTCACCGCCGCCGAGCACAACTAAGTATGGCACAACTAATACGAGTCCAAACGCCGGAAGCGGAGGTGAGTCGTACTACGTTGATTAGATGATTTGTTTACTTTTTGGTATCATAAGAGAAGCTAAAGATCCATTACGAAACACAAACATTAATAAAGAGGCTAGTGAGTATGCATGCCAACAAAATCAAATAAACTTTATTCGATATATAAGACGAGTGATTACTTAATTAACATATGAGGTTCTGATTAAGATTAATGATCGCTAGTATATTTTAATTAATATTTGATAAATTATAGGATGACAAATATAATTAATATTACATAAAAAATTTAAATATTTTGAAAAAAAAAATAAGACGAAGATGTTCGGCTTGTTGGTCTCCAAATTATGTACGTTAATATAAGTAGGATAGGTTAATTATAGTATTGTCTTCTATTGCTTACCAGCACTTTCAAGTACCATCTTAGATATTGAAGAAGAAAGACCATACATTTGGAAAAAAGTTAAATCGTGCTTGATACGAACTAATTATCCACATACGAAAATTTTGGGCTACGCCATAGTAATTAAATTGCCTTGCCAATTGTGGTTAATTAATTCATCCAGATATTTATGTCATTGATCGAGATAATATTTTGATGTTTTCCATCTAATTAACACAAATAATTAATTCCTATATCAAATAACCTACTTTTCCTTAAAACATATTTGTCAAATGAGAAGAATAATAATTCAAAAAACTTTTTTTCTGGAAGTAGTACTGGTCCTTCTGAATAAATAATTATTACAATTACTTTGTCATGTGTTTGATTAAAAAGGAGTCAATCTTTTTTCATGACGAAAAGGAGTTATTTTTATAGGATTAAAATTCACACTTTTCCATTTTATATGGTAGGTAAGAAACTCGTTATTATAGGATTAAAATTTACTCTTGCCATTTTATTATATAGTACTTTTGTTGACTTTCATTACATTGTTATATCTTTGTGATCTAAATATAAATTGATTGTTTGATTGAATACGAAAAAATGAAGATTCCCTATTCGATCCTGGACGGTGTGTTGGCTTAATTAATAATCCTAAGTAACTTTTTCTTATAAGCAAACTAATCAAATTCACACTTAATTCCCTAATAGAAAACGATTGATCATATATGTATATATCTAAATTCAATAAACACTTTTTTCGGTCTCTCTCTTAATTAGGTCTATACATTTTTCTTTAACGAAAATAACATGTTCAAAGATATTGCGTGAAACCATGGACACATATTAAATGCATCCACAAATAAACGTAAATGGAAGTCAAGCACTGGTACTGACTTGGACCTTGGAGTCCCTTGGCATCATGCTGCACACCACTAACAGTCAAAAGTGGACAAGAAAAAATTAACTAGGGTTGGCTCAACTTGTAAGCAGAGCTGAGTTCCAGCATTTATTGAGTGCTATTTTTTAGACTCTAAATTTATGAAGTGTTAATAATTTTAGACACCAAAAATCTCTAATAGACCCCAACCGACATGAAAGAAAATGGCAAGAAAAGGTTTAAAAAGCATCTTGACAACTCCAAATCGGATCTTGACTTGGTTGGCATCATTTGTTATACTCTTACTCCCAAAAAGTTTGAATGCTTGACTCATTGTGTTTTATGTTCTGATGAACACTGAACTTGAGCAAGTTTTGTCAAACATCTCAAAATAAAAAAAAAAGTAAAATAAAACTTGAGATTTACGTGGTGAGAACTTGAAGAAAGCTAAGTTCTTGCTTTTAACAAGAATTTAACGGTTGCGATAATAACTCTTCCAAGTTGTGTGTAAATATTTGAATTAACAAATTAGATTGGGATTCATTCAGATAGAGTGAAACGTAATGATGAGAAATAAAAAAATTATTCTGAGAGATTAATTTAGTGGTTGTTTAATAAAATATAAGTATTATAAATATAAAATATAATTTGTTAATTTATGGAAACAATAGTGCAAGCTTTGTTTTTATTTTTGTTTTAGCACCTACTTTTAGACCTATTTAACTATTAGTTTAATAATAAAATTTATTATGTATAAATACTATATTATACATGTATATATATCAATATTTATTTAATAATACATTATCATAAATTTGTAAAATAAATATGTTTTACTCTGATAATAAATAAGTGCATTAGTTATTTGTTACGACTTACTTAGTACTATAGTACAATAAAATTATGAAAATCCATTATTGTTTTTATATAATTTTTCATGTCTAAATATTGACTTATATATCAAATATATTAGTAATATATTTTTTACTTATTATATATCATAATAAAACTTAAGTAGTATAATATTACACTAATTATGAATTATTAGACTAATATTATTAAATTATTAATTATGGTTTTCTAAATAATTTATAATTATATAATTAATATATATAAATATGATGTCGTTAACTAGTATAACATTATACTGTTTTATCTTTTACATTTAATTAAATTACTATTTGATGTTAAATTTACCTTACATTTCCTTTATAAATTATCTTTTATTGTTATTTTTTCATCCAAACATTCGTTAAAAATTTATCAATTAATTTTTTTAAGTTATATCATTACATTTTTCATCTAAATATCAAATTATAATTTTTGAATCTAATTGACCAATTCTTCAAAATTATTAAGAATTTAAGTTTACTAATAGATCGAAGGAAGTTGAAACTTGGAAGCATAATTGTTAAACCCGGACCGGACCGGTCAGTCGGAGCGGTCTGATCATGACCCGAGCACTTAATCGGTCCTTGGGTCATGCCAAATCCGGCCACCCTATTGGACCAGTTTGCCCTAGTCAAACTCGTTCCCGGGTTGGACCGGCTCTAATCCTAACAAGTTGAATGAACCAGCAATGTTTTATTTTCAACTAAAAATAAAGGAGAAATTGTGTGAACACCACAATTTGAAACCTTAACCATTTAAACCAATTAATGTGTAGAAGCCACTTACTACACTTATTCATTTGAGTAACAAGTTATTTTATTTATACAATGCTTACTATCACTCATTTATCAAATTATTTTTTTCTGATAATTTATTTTAATTTATTTTATAATTCTTTTCATCAAAACAAAAAATATGAAAAAATTAATTACGTAATTAAATTAAAAAATATACACTATAATAATCTTTCTAGTTTAAGATAATATTAATAGTTAAATTTGAGAAATATGTTTTTTGTAAATTATAATTGAATATATTAAAATCACATAAAACTCGTATGAATAGTAAATATGGCACATTTGATTTCTTAATTTTAATTAATTTTTAAAATCATATTATTTTACTTTGATATAGAAATATATTAATTATTAATAAACATTTATTAATAAGTATTGTAATTTTATATTTTTATATTTTTTATTAATAATTGGTTCAATCATCTGTATTAATTGATTCGATCGATCGAACTTGACCCGAAGACTTATATGAAAGGATGCAGTAGCCTTTTCTTTCAGTGTAAGATAAAAAAATTGCATCTCTGACTTTTATTTGTGTGTTAAAAGTGGACCAATTACGTACAACATATGACATAAATATGCTACAACTCTAAGTGCCACTGTCAGGATTGTCAACTATCGCTACAAAAATGATGACATTAATAACACGGACCGTGTAATAAATGACACAGGTCGTGTTGTTCATTGAAATCGCAGCACCAACAGCTTCATATCTTTGTATAATCTTCATCAAGCACGGACCTTTGGTGAGACGTGGTTCGTGTTCTTGAGGGTTCAGCATGATGCTCCACGCTTTGTGTTTCGTCGACACAAGCTTTATTTAACATGGCCCGTGTTGTTGGACACTGACCGTTTTATTATCTTGAGAAGCAAATTCGCATGAGCGCCATATAACAAAACAAAATAACATCTTTAAAATTCAAATTATTAAAGAGTCAAATAATATGTATAAATGAGCATGCATTAGGGTCCCACCTTTCTTTCATAAGATGTAGCATATACTTACATCCAACCCCCTATGGTTAAGGGTAACTTACTTGAACCCTCCTACCCAAATTTTATACCGCAATTTGAATGCGTCCATGCCAATCACAACTCAGGCAGGGTCATTGAACACTTTAACAATTCAATATAAAAATATAGTTCTAAAATCAATATGAAAATCGATCGAGCTATAGTGAATTCAGATTGGGTCAACCACAATGGGCCGAGTCATAGGCAACACGACCCGGGTAACAAAAATCTCTACTCTTTTAACATTTTTAGTTAGAATCATTGTCTAATATGAAAAGAAAATGACTCTTTTAACGTTTGTTGAATATTGTTCTTTACAATTTTTATTATGATACTTAGAATCATTATCTAATATTATAACTTTAACTTTGGTCTGAAACCAAGCTTCTACCCTTCCTAAAATATAAAATAAACTGAATAATATTCAAGTATTTGTTTGATCAAATTAACCTAGGTCAATCAACTGAAGTCATCAACCAAAGTAAGACAATAATATTATCTATTATGTGTGGAGTACTCTAACGATCCCCAAGTATGCATGTATATCAAATCTAGAATAGTTGTAATAAATGGCGGAGCCACATGGGTACTAGTGAGTGGACATGCAATGTGTTTGCACATCTTAGTATGAGTTGTAGTGATATAATACAATGTGTGTTTTAGGAGGTCTCAACTTTTATCTTCATCTCCACCTTAGCCTCTTCTTTTTAGTTTTTAGAGGTCTTTCATTTATGATTTCTTAGTATTTTATTTATAATCTACTTTTACTAATTTTTAAATTTAAATATTTTTATCTCAATTAACTTAATCTTTGAGCATTACCTTAACTACCACAGGATTTTCATTTAACATATAATATTGATCATATTTTATCATTTATAATAATAATTTATTCCTATTAAAATTTTCATCAGTACTTATGGTATTGTGGATAAATCATTATTCTATTGCATAGTTTGTAATATTTTTATTTAATTAACCATTTATTTTGCACTAGTATTTTGTAATAGATATGTATTATATATATGTCATATTATACATTGAATACTTATTATTCTATAACATAATTATCAATATTTGTATGTTACAAAATGTGTTGTGCTTAATTAATAGTGATTTAGTAATTGTTTAAGAAGTTATCATTTACATTAATAGAATATATTTCACTATAAGAAAAAAATCTTTTAGTATCATTCTTCGTGTCTTATATTATATTACTCCATAATCAATTATTATCCACTTACCTAAAATGTGTATGCATATTTCTATTATAAATACATATATGCATATATTAAAATTTTAAAATATAATTTTGATATTTGCATTTATATTGAAATATTTTTATACAAGTATTATAATAAAAAAAGTAAATTGACAAAGACAAAATATTTTAGTGTAGCAAGTGTAAAATTATTTGTGAACTCCTGAAAAAAAAAGGTCATGGTTCTTGGTTCTTTCCAAAGTAACAAAAGAGTTGTCTTGCAATAGGATAAACACTACAATGAGAGAGACTTGTATTTCTACAAGTTCGAGTAGAAGAAATATGTTGTAGGAACTAGAACCACTAGATATATTACAACATATCTTCTATTTAAACACGTAGAAATAAAGATTTCTCCCATTGTAGTGTTTGTAGACACTAGTGGTGTCACAATTCCAACTGTTCTCCTAGGGCAACAACAACCAAACCACTTTGGAGTCACTTACTATTTTAATTTCTTGTTGCAAGTAATAAAGCTCATCCTTTTTTTTTCACGAATCTCGAACACCCTTTTCACTCCACTTGTCTTGAAAAGCACCTCTGAAGTAAATTCATTGAATAAGATAAATCCTTAGTCAGTTGTGCCACTGAAATAAGGTTGAATTTAGATTTTGGAACACACTTTACATTTAGTACTCTATTTCATTATCTCAATTGAAAAGAATGTGAATGTGCTGCATAATTAGAAACACTCACATTAGGCACTAAAATAATGTTTCCATTTTCAACCTTTTAGCATCAATAAGCCACTACAAGTGTGAAGTCATGAAATTAGATGTCCCTATGTTGAATCTCCAATTTATATGACTATTATGTACTGAATATTCTGCCATTTTTTTCTACATGATCATTAGCAGAAGCTCCTTGTTCGTTGTTGCATAATACACCTAATATGCACTTCTATAAACACAATAAGTTTCTTATAATCATATGCAATAGAGTTCTTTTTGCATCAGTGGTCATTCCTTGTTGAGTTTGAGCATTATTTGCAATTTATTAATTCTTGCCCTCGTTAAACTTGTAATTAAGGCAGAATCTTATTAGTTTATAACACATTTTCTTATGACCTGACTTCTTATAGTGATTGCACGCAATACTCAATAATCTTTTGTCTCATTTGTATGATTATTTTTGTGCCAAGAAGAGCCCTTGAATCGGTATTGTTTGGTATGTGCAATGTTTTATTTTTTGTCGTTTCTATTTCTATTAGGATTGAATATGCCTAATTTATAGTAGGTAAATATGCCATTAGCATAATCTAAGATCTAACATGACTATACAACTTCTGTTGCTTAACGTATTTTATATAATCCTTTAGAACATCCAAGGCTTAGATATTTTGAACCATCAAACTTAGGTACTCCCATAGATTTAATTTCTTAGTTTATTAATATTCTACCACATAGAGAGTCCTTGGCTTAGTGTATACCACCTTTTCTACCATATACACTCTCATAGCAATGTGCTTCTCCAACTTCTCTTTCATATTTGACCAAGAACATGTGCACTTTTAAGTGTATGAAACTTTGTTGATCAAACCTTTCACAATTGTGCTTGCAATCCAAGAAAGAATTAGTGTATTACATCATTTCCATTGGAAGTGAAGTATAATATCTACCTTGTTTATAATAAAAGAATCATCTGCAAACACATGATTGTTCTTTGTCAATGGAATATTGTACATGTCTCACCGCATAAGCAAAGGTCTCGAGTTCGAACCTTTGTGAAAGTAGAAAATTCTCGTTGGGAGCCTCACCCGCCATAGCCGGGCGTGCTGCCTCGAGAGACATCATATTAGTCGGGCTCGATGATGGGTTGAGACTCCTGAACAGTGCGCTCCTTAGCGCTGCGTGAGTTGGACGATTGGTGCCGCTTCCCAAACACTGAGGTGGAAACCGAAAAAAGGGAAATACTATACATGTCAATACTCCAATCTCAATAATTTTCAAAACAACTCAATTGATCAAAACCAACCATTCGAAAAAAAAAACAAAGGACTTAGGATGACAATTCCAGAAGAAGCTTTAAGAAAAGACTTTGACCTAGTGGAAGAAGAACTCGATGGAGACATCTTATCACTATAAGAACTAATTGTAGAAGCCAATAAGGAAGAATTACTCAAGATCCAAATCCCAAAGATAGCAAGAGAAACCAAAGTTCAAACATGGATAAAGTACCATAAAAATAACTAAGTTCATATCTAGAATATCTTGAGATGGCTATGATACGATGCAAAAAGAAAAAAAACATTAATGCTTCTACAATAGTTGTTCATAGATGCTTGGATCATGTGAACACATGCAACTCTAGACAAAAATGGAGATGGAGGAATTTATCAAAAGCCATGTTGTAACCTTTTTATATCAACAAAAATAAATTTTAACATCTAAAAAATTTAGCAGGAAAATCATTTTTATAGGAAAAAATTAATATAATTGCTTGTTTAATTTTCAATTGCCTTGGTCTTGATGTAATATCGAATAATTTTTCTGAATGATCATTCAACTATATTCTGAACTTTATTTTGTAACTAAAAAATATTTTTTAATGTGACTTTTATAATGATAGTGATCATTCTAATGATAGTGGTCCATAATTATCTTCTTTGCCTCATAGTATGAATTTGGTAAGCTTGATCCATGAGGCAGCAACTCTTCCTTCAAAAATTTCAATAACAATGTAAATGACTCATTACTCCAATAGCCAAGACTCTTAATATGGAGTAATTTAACAATTGTAGAAAGTTTAGAACATTTTGAACTTTCGTACAATGGTTTTTCGAAATCTCTTAAGAGCCTAAAAAATTTTTTTGCTTCAAGATTTGGCTCTTCATGTGGTAAATTGTCACTCTCAGTATTCATAGTGTCTTTACCAAAATCAGGATACAGGTCTTGAATAATTTCTTGCATTTCATCTGCACTATCATAGTCTTCTAACTCGTTAGAACCTTCATCTTCAGAATCCGATTGTGGCTCGTCAAAAGTTTCACCATGATGATACCAAAAAGTATAGTTTTGAATGATTCCGTATACTTTCAAATGTGCATCGACTACCTCACGTGTTCTTGAATATTTATTGCAACATTTAACACACAGACATCTTATTTCTTGTCTCTCTCCTCTTCTAGTGAAAGCATAATCGAGAAATTTTTGTACTCCAAATGTATAAGCTTCACAAAGTCTATCATTAACAAGGTGCATCCATTGTTTATTAGGTGCCATAACCTTGTAAAATATTAGCAAACAAAATAGTTATAAACAAATTGCATCTATCATTTTAAAAATAATTTACAAAAAAGTTTAATTAAATTATATATGCTAAAAAATGTTTGAGATAGACATAAAAAATGTGAAGAATGTTTACAACCCACTAAACAAAAGAGAAAAAAAATGCTACCTATAAATTAAAATAATAAGTGATAAAGTATATTATATGCCCAACCTTCAATTAAAGGAGCCAATCCAACTATGTTTTCTACATAACATTAGTTTTTTTAGGAATCTACATTTATCATATTCTTTTAAGAAATTTGAAATTTGCAATAAAGGTCAAAAACTATGTATGCCGAAGGGAAAAAATGCAAACCCTATCACTGAAAGGAAAATGAGTAATCCTCATGCATACCCTGCTCGCCTAAATCGGACATTAATTCACAACCATTTACTAATCGTTAATGTTTTAGAGGGACATATAATTCGTGTATGAAAACAAGGAGAGGAGATAATTAAAGAGAAGAAAAGGTGCCCCTGACTAGGAAGATATGACTCATAGGCATAACAGAATTTCAGGAGACCTAATTAATAATGTTTGCAATGATCATGGCCTAAATGTGTAGAGATCTTTGTGTGCATATAAAATTTATTCCAGATAAAGTTGTCAATTTATTACATAAAAATTGATAATACAAGGAGCAATTTCTTTAAAAAAGAATTTAGAGCTTCCTAAGGAAGAGAGAGGGGGAAGAGAGAGAGAGAGAGAGAGAGAGAGAGAGAGAAAATTGCGTGGACTACAATAAAAGGTGGCAACTTGAGACTTCCATTTCAGATCCAACAAGTGACAGGAGACAAGAAAAGGGGCAAAACATTTTTCGTGAGGGCTAAAGGTTGTTGTGCAAATCTCTGCTTAAAACGAAGCAGACTTTAATGGCAGGTACATGTGGATAAACAAAGATCACAAGATCTAATCTCATCCACAGTCATGTACAATGCATCCGAAGGTTTCATGGATCATATCTTTCATTGAATTCCAACAGAGATAGAAAGGGGAGTGTGCACCTGATATTGTAGAAGAAAGGGAACCAATGGCACTTCACCAGAGATAGAGTTCCTGGAGGTACAAATGAGAGTGAGGCAGCAGCAAAGACACCACGATAGAGTTCCTGGAGGTACAAAAGAGAGAGTGAGGTAGCAGCAGAATAGATGAGACACAACAACGTGGAGAGGAGAAAAGACTTTTCATAAAGTGCAAGACTTTTTATGAAGCTAATAGTTTATACCGAGGGAAAAAAGTTCATCTGATGTGGCTGGTAACCTTAAGATATCATAAAATATTTAAAACTGGATGGCAAGTATTTTAGTATCTAGGTATTCGGTTGAGAATTTCTCTTGATCTTATAATTGAAAAGGATGTAGATGTTGCTATTCATCTTTTCTCCAATATATACAAGAAGTGAAACTAGATGTGGCAACAAGAGTTGTGAATGAATATGGCGGTGACTGGTGAGACATAGGATTAGAAGATCTTTTTTGTCGGTGTTCTTGCACCTCCTGTAGCTGAACCTGATATGGGAAGGGAACAAAAGAATGACAGAAACTACAAGGATTTTTCATGATGTCCCAAAGCATTCAGCTGCATCCATCTCTCACTATCTGAGCATTAGCAAAGGTGAAAAATTTGTGTTTGGGTGTTTGCCTTTTTTCTTTGCACTTGAATTTGAGTCTGATTCATTACTTGTGCATATTCTTGTTCTAGAATATGCACTCCATGAACCTTAGGAGCATTTTGAAGAGAGACTAATGTTACATGGACATAGATCTATTCCGAACATCATTCAAATTCAAAGATCATTGGGGAAGCTAACAAAGGTGTGATTCATCCATCTACTCGTGTTTTTAAGAGATTTCGAATTTAGGACACTTGGACAGGAAGGGAGAGATGGAGCCGCACCTGAAGAGGAAAGGGAGAAACGGAGCTGCACCTGGAGAGATGGAGCCGCACCTGGAGAAAGGAAAAGATGAGCAGGCACCTGGAGAGATGGAGTGGAGCCGCACCTGCAGGAAGGAAAAGATGAGCAGAGATGGAGTGGAGCCAAAGATGAGCAGGCACCTGGAGAGATGGAGTGGAGCCGCACCTACAAGAAGGAAAAGATGAGCAGAGATGGAGTGGAGCCGCACCTGCAGGAAGGAAAAGATGAGGCACCTGGAGAGATGGAGCCGCACCTGTGGGAAGGAAAAGATAAGCAGGATGGAGCCACACTTGCAGAAAGGAAAAGATGAGCAGGCACCTAGAGTTCTGCCGCACCTGGAGAGGAAGGGAGGCACCTGGGGAAGGGAGGCACCCGGAGAGGAAGATGAGCACGCACCTGGAGTTCTCTTTCCTTCTTTCCCTTCGCACAGAAGTGGCAGGGGCACAATTTAGGGCTTAATTTCTCGTTTAATCATGTGGCTGGGATTTTTTTTAGAGGATATGATTGATATTTGATTAACGGTGTGGATTTATATTTATTATATGAAGACTTTTTGTGAGGGGGAAGCCAATTTGGGCCACCCGCCAAATGATTTAATATTAGCGGCCATTTTAATAAGTGGCCATTAGTTTCCACTTTTAACGACCAGATTTACTTTTTTGTCGACGAGAATTTTTGCTCGTCCTTGTTAATCTTTTCATTGGCGAAGGTCTATTTTTCTAGCCATTATTGATCATTATTAACGACCATTCTTTTTATTTGCCGTTAAAGGATGGTCGTTAAAACTCACTTTTCTTGTAGTGAAAGGGTTTGTTGGTTAAACTACAGACAAAAATAATAAAAAAATAAAACGAAATAAGAAAGAGGTAGCAAGGCAAAGGACTGCTCCAAGGGAGGCACCGCTCCCCTTTCCTTCTCTTCTCCAGGAGAGCGGAAGAGGAGCGGACATAGGAGAAGGCGCCCCCCTCCTCTATCTTTCTTCTTTGACCTCCAGCTTCTCCCAACAAGAACTTTTTCTTTTAATTTTTTTATATTTTATGAATTTTAATTTGATGCGAAGTAGAAATAAAATTCTCACGCTCGTATTTTAACTGAAAAGTTTCATCTTCTATTAAGATAATTAAGGTTGCAAAATTATGAAAGTTTGTCAGAATTTGGCATACAAACCAAAGTTATGCATGTAGAATTGAACATTTTATTTAGCATCTGGTTCAGATTATTTAAGCGGAAAGATTGATTGGATCGACAAGAAAATATATTCCTGTAGGAAGCAGTAGCAATTTGGCTCTTGCTGTTGCAATACCTGCTTCTCTTGCTGTTGTTTTGATGGTACTACTTGGCCCTTTCCTGTGCTTGCGAGTGAAGAAGACATCTCAGGCACTTTCAGGTTATCTACTTCCAACACTTCACAAAGATTTCTTTTTTTTAATGAATGTGAGCCTCTGTATTTGGAAGCTAAATGTCATCACATTGGTGCAGTTTCAGAAGAAAAAAGAGATGTGCAATCTCTGTTATATGACCTCAGTTTTCTTAGATATGCCACAAATGACTTCTCTGAAAAAAATAAACTTGGTGAAGGTGGATTTGGACCTGTTTATAAGGTGAGTATTTTTACTCCTGATAATTCTGAAAAGAAATTAAATGCTGGGAGAATTCTATCACACTATATAAATGCAGGGAACATTACCAGATGGTAGTCAGATTGCTGTGAAGAGGCTCTCAAGAGGATCTACGCAAGGCATAATTGAAATGAAAACTGAGGTTGTCTTGGTAGCTAAATTGCAGCACAAAAACCTCGTAAGTCTGTTGGGTTGTTGCCTGGAAGGAGAAGAAAAGCTTCTCGTCTATGAGTACCTTCCTAATAAAAGTCTTGACAATTTTTTGTTCGGTACGTTACTACATCCAGCATTCTCTTCCGTTTCCACCTTGAAGAGCAAACGATAATGGCATCCTGTTTTGTTGTTTGTCATAAAATTATCTTCTGTTCGTCAATCAAAGACATACTTTATTAGACATGTTCATTATGCAAAAATATCACAAGAGTTGAACGATTTGATCAACCTTGAGCAGCTAATTCATTACCATTACTGACTTACTGTATACAAAGCTCGTGTCCTTTTTCTCTGATGTTTTTGACCTCCTGTCTTGTCTAGATGATTTCTTTTCTTGCAGTTGCAGACTAAAGCAATAATCTGAGTTATTTCTCCTGAGCTCAAGATACAGATGAAGAATCTGAGACAATTCCCTACCTATCAATTTTCACTGACCAAACTTTTGTCTGAATGATATACAGATCCAATCGGGAGGAAGAAGTTAGACTGGGCAACGCGACACAAGATCATCCAAGGCATTGGTCGAGGACTTGTTTATCTTCACGAAGACTCGCGGCTCAAGATCATTCATCGAGATCTGAAAGCAAGAAATATATTGTTAGATGGAGATATGAATCCCAAAATTTCAGACTTTGGCCTCGCAAAGCTTTTCGACATGGACGAGACCCAAGGAAGGACCAAAAGAATTGCCGGAACAGTGTGAGTAGCTAATTGCAGACATGTACTCATTCACCATTTAAGAATCAGAGAAACCAGTTGCATGCTTCAAATTTTCACTCATAATAAGTATCACTTGTCTGCCAGTGGATATATGGCGCCAGAGTATGCCATCCATGGTCACTTCTCAACTAAATCGGATGTCTTCAGTTTTGGCGTACTGGTTTTAGAGATAATAACAGGTCGGAGGAACAACTCCTACCAAGGATCAGGGCCTTCCATGGATGTCGTTAGCTTCGTAAGCCCTGGTTTCCCTTGCACTCCATTTGATCTGATCATCTTGCACTCGTTGCATTACAACTAAAGAACAAGAGCTTCCTTGCAGGTCTGGCAGCATTGGAGACAAGGAACAACCTTGGATGTGATTGATCCGACTCTTGTCAATCGTTGCCCCGCGCAAGAGGTGCAAAGGTGCGTCCATGTCGGATTGCTGTGCGTGCAAGAAGACCCAGATGAGAGGCCGAGCATGGGGGCTGTGATTCTTATGCTCAGCAGTGATTACTCCATCACTCTCCAGGCTCCATCTGCGCCTGCATTCCGCATGGACAGTTCAGGGCGCGAGTCGGATGTCGGCAATGGCTCTGGTCTCAGTTCCAAAGAACGCTACAACAATGCCAAAGGAGTTTCCATCAATGGTGTCACCATCTCTGAATTGAGACCAAGATAGCAGCTACTGCAACCAGTTAAAGGTCAACAACTGGTGCGATTACAAATAATAACTTTATTTTAAAATAACTTTATTTTGAGCTATTAATCTTTGTGTTATCGATTCAGAGGATAATCTGGATCGTTCGGGCCATGATCCGGTATTAATTGGAACATAAAAGAATTCTTTTGATCCCAATCCTAATTCAGATGTCTTGGTTTCTTTTTTAAAAAAAATGTATTTTGGTGATCTTATATATAATCATAGATTGATTGATAAAAAAAATGTATTTGGGAGACCTTATATATTTGGGAGATCACCCGACAGAGAGAAAAGGAAGAAACCGAGATAATTCATTTTTCATTTCCCGGTTCGTTGATTTTCCAGATTGGTTTTTCGATATTCTATCCAACTTTGCAGTTCGACCGAACCGGATCACCCGTGATAACTCACGGGTTGCCCGGCCGGTCCAATCCAATTTAATATAGCATTTGGTTCGCAGTGAAATAGATGCCGGTCATAAATTTTATGGTGGCTCATGGATATGGAAAAACCTCAAACGAATTAAATTTGATTGACAGTAAATCAAGATAAATTCAAATCTGTCATCAGTCAATAACTCATCATAACAACAAGATAATAATGGCGGTACATCATAAGTACTTGTTGTACAACAAAATTAACTTTTGTAGCCAAAATAACACACAAAAAATATGACATGCACGTCTAGAAAGAATTACAATAAAAAAAAGGGGGAGAGAGAGAGAAAGAACATTAATACTGTCCCGCGGTTTGTCAAAAATGAGATTCGGGATCACGAAGGGCAGTTTTGTAGAGCTTGTTAGCGTAAGGATCCGTCATCAGGCTCCTCGGAAGTCCAGCGATGGCGCGCACCAACTCGCCATGGATCTCCAGCTCGGCATTGGAAACTTCCAGCGCCCGCTGCATCACATAGTTCCCGTGCCGATCCCGGACAACCTTCCCGAGCTCCGCCGGCAGGCTCCGGCTGTAGCTTGCTATCACGCGGCACATATATAAACCGTACCTTGGATTGTTCAGCAACTTCTCCAGCACAAAGCTGCCGCTCTTGTTCATCGCCACTTGCACGAAGTTGATGGCCATCGTGAGGAAGATGAACTCCTTCACATACTCCGAGTCCTCAACGTCCAGAACGTGCTGAACAACATAATTCCTGCGATGTCATTGCGAGCAAGACACTCGTGAGAAAATTAATTAATTTAATTATCCATCAATTGTGAAACGATCGATCGATCGATCAAGCATTAAATTCATGCATGCATACCCGTAGCAGTGCGTCGCGAGTTCAAGTGCATTTTTCCCCACGATGATCATCATCAACATCCTCGATAAGCCACGTGACTGCGTGATGCAGTACTTGAGGGCTCCACATCCTTTTACGTCCTTGGCGTACTCCATCAAGCCATCCGCCGCAGCCTTTATCAAGACCTGCAAAGCATATGCATATATGATATGATGGACATAAGTGTAAGTATACGCATGGAGAAGAATGACGGATCTTTTAAGCTAACGTTTTATTGCCAGCTGCTTACGTTGGTCAGATCATAAGGCATGTGCTTAAAGCAGTGCTTCAGCACGTCGCGGCCGTGTTCGGCAGTCATCAGATGGCAGGCACCTTCGGCGAGCGCATTGGCAACGCGTTGAGAGAGCTCAGGGGACGTCTTCACTTTCTCCACCAGCTTCTTTATGCAATTGGACCTGCAGGAAGCATGTTGCGGTTATCAATTATTAATTTGGATTAATTTTGCAGAGTGCAAGGCCTTTCAGATTCGTGCCGATTGGTCGATCGAATAGGAACATTTACCCGAATTTGGTTTTTCCTGCCACTTTTGTGAGTTGGACGCCGTCGCACGTCGCGGCGCGGACGAGCGCCGCCTTCTGTCTGCCGTTGCACGCGTCCAGCAAAGCCACGAACACCTGGCTCCCGAATTCGTCTGCCATGGTACGATGCACGCCCAGAGCAGAAACTAGACGAAGTACCTCGTCGGTGGTCTCCGCATCGTTCTCGCGCAAAAGCTCCAGCAGCGCCGTCGAATACCCTCTGTTCATGACGCGTTGATCCCATTCCGTGGGTACTCCGGAGCGTGCCATTAGTCGCTGTCGTCTTAGCATGTCTTCTTGGTATCCACTCGTTGGTTCGGGAAATAGCAGCTGGGCGGCTCCCATGGGATTCCTGTAAACAGAGGCCTCCTCGTCGGTGAGGCTGACGAAAGAGGAGGAGGAGGAGGGGCCGCTGTTACCATTTGCACCAGTAGTACTCGGTGGTGCAACATAATTGGGAATCATATAGCTGATGGGCGGCGCTGAGGCGACTGGGAACTCAGACGGCTGAGGAAGGTAGCCGATAGGGACAGATGGCAAAAGGAGACCGTGGCAGCAAGAGCTATCAACAGTGTTTTGCATCCCTAGTTGGGCGCCGCCGCCAAGATACATATTTTGCGGGTTGAACGATGGGCTCCAGGCGTCAAGGAGCCTGAGCGGAACCGACGGCTGGCGAACGACCTGAACGGGAGCCCCGGGCGCGGTCATTTCACGCCGTCGCTGTTGGACGTCGAGAGAAACTGCTGGGACGACGAGCTCCCCAGTAGCTTCGTCGCCGTTTTGCAACACATTGCTGCTGAGCCATTGCTGAAGACCTGTAGGAGCCGGCGTCACGTGTTGATGTCCATTCATTTCCATGGCCGTCTTAGTTCGTTGGTTCAGCATGGAAGATGTGGACTACAGAAGAGGAGAAGCGAAGAGAAGGCGAGTTGAGGACGACTTGGAGGGGATACGATCGATTTGCAAGTTCAGTTACGATCTTTTTGTATATATACCGGAACGAAGAGGAGCTTGGAAGATGTTTTTTTCCTAGTCCTCGTCGGAATTAAATTACTGTCTCAAGTGTAAACCGAACGGACTTCGTCGGAGCGACGGAAGGAAACAGAGACCGAACAGGAGATGCATGCAGATTATATAACAGATTTTCTAATCGGTCTATTTTTTTTATTAATAAATAATAAGGTCCGGAAAAATTGGAACTCCGGTTTTCACTCGATTTTGGTGTTCCGATTTCCTCTCGTCTTATGATTTCGACTCGGCTTTATTATATTTGTCATCCACAGATTTAATTTCTATAAATTTAAACTTTACTTTTCTTTTCTTACAAAAATAGATATACTATATGCATAAGTAGATGGACATAATAAGGATTTTAATATATATATATATATGGGGTCCAACTATTTTAATTCAATCAATATAATGTAGACAGGGTTCCAACTATTTTTTTTCCTTCCCTAAATTATAACATGTATAAATCCATTTCACTCTCTTCAATTTAAATATTACCCACATACTATGAAAGAAACGACATACGATCATCGTGTCTAATTGAAAGTCAATTAATAACTCAACCAAAATAAAAAAAATGCACACAATAATTACGTTCATAAAGTTAAACAAACTACAATATTTAATATGACAGAAACATTCACGCTTTGGCAGTAAACTACCCTAGAGAATAAGATTTAAAAGATAAAAATGATTTTAGATTATCTAAATTACAAAGATTAAATAGACAAAGTGGGAATTCCAAATTTAAACATTGTTTGAGCTATTATGAACCTGTCATGTGTCGTGATAAAGTGGGAATTCGAGATTTTGATGACTTTTCTCCAAAATTTCAATTGAAGTCTAATTCCAAACCTTTTATAAGTTATAAAAATCATTTGGAAATATATTTGTTTATAATAGAAAAGGTTTAGGATAATTTTAAAGCCCAACAAAATTTTACTCTGAATTTTTGTTATTTTGATATGGAAAGAATTCTAATCAAATCAAAACTATAAAGAGACCCTAGGAGGCAGATAACATGGTGCTGCTAAAACCTAAGAGTCGTGCATTACTATTGAGGATGAGTTTAGAATAATGAAGAGGATTATTCGAAGAAAACTATGAAGCAACTTAGAGTTTGTGTTCCGTGGCAATCCAAAGATCATCACAAGAGTTATGTTCTTTATTTTTTATTTGATGCTCTTTTACTCATATTTTATTAATTATATCTTCATATATTACACATGTTTAACCTTTTCAGAAAACAATATGAACCTATTTATTAGATTGTAATTAATATGATTATTTCAATTTTTTATTATGATTGTCGTGAGATTAATATATTTTAACATGAGATTACAAACTAGGAATGGAGTGTTAATTTTAGGATGTGATAATTCTTGAATCGATTTCTAACTTGAATTTGAAGCATTCGTAACACAATCTAGTACTTGAGTGTTTGTACTAGATTTTATACGGTCTATCATAAAAAATAAAATATTTTCATATATTTTGATAATTATATATACAACATTCTAATTAAAAACATCACTCTCAATTTGCAATCACTACTACTGAAACATATGAATAAGAATGCAACACTCATATGAATGAACATATCATCAACTGGCTAGTGATCGATAGGTGGACTTTAGAGGTGACTCTCATCGTGATCAGCGATGTAGCACTTAGCTATATTCCATTTCATCCCTTTCGGAAACATATCATATAGCGATAAGTGGACTTTAGAGGTGGTCCCTACGGATTCTAGAAGTGGCTCCAACCATGATTTTTTCTAATGTAGCACTTAGTTCTGCATAACACTTAGCTTCAGTCTATCTCATCCCATTTTTAGGGAACACAATGACTCTACAGATACAGCGATATAACACTTAGCTCCAATCATTATATATGCATATGCAGACAAATGCAAATGCATGATTTATCATATAAAAATAATATCTCGAATATCATAATATAAATCATATCGATCATTCATTTAAGCGAAACATGATTGCACTTTACAATAGTCATTAATTCATAAACATCTCACACATGTTTTTCAATGTGCAATCAATTGGTGAATCAACATACTTCTCATAAGAACTTTTTCAAAGATATACTAAATACATATCATAATATCCAAAGACGAATCATATCCAATACCCACTCAATCAGAAGATGATTTCATTTAATAAAATCAATCCATATCATATCACATATACTTTTCAATGTACAATCGAATCGATCAATCATTCCAATATAATTTTCATAAGAACATATCAAAAATATATTCAATATATATATATCCCAATCAATGTCATACTGAATTCAAGAGAAGTGAATACATAGATTAGGAGAAACCGACTTATCTTATACGAAAAATAATAAAAGACTTTTACCGTTCCTTTCTTTACATTAATTTGCTTTCCTATAACAATAATATATGTTCATATTATTATTATAAAATGAACACTAACCTATAATACTTAGAACATGACACATATATATATATCATTCATGTATTCAATCTTCTTGCTTTGCTTATCAAAAGTGCATTATGATAGTTTGCACACTTCGTAAAAGAAAATTTATAACTCTTAATATAGATAACAAAATAAGATGATTCCCCTTAATATTAGATTTCCTAAGGTGTAATTCATAAAATTTTTACAGTTCATAACTTTCTAAATTGAGCACAATAAATTTCACAAGTACTAATATGATATGTCCTAAATTTCATTCTGACAGACTGAGGAAGGTTTGGTTAATCATTTATAACTTACCCTAAACATATTCTTTTCACAAATAATCCTGACATATGTATACTTATCACCCTAAATTATCAAATAATTCTATAACATATTTGATCTCATACCTAATTTATGAAATTAGGCAACAATTTCATAAGACAAATTGATAGCACCCTACAGATGAGCACATAACTTTCTCCACCAATATCCTATAAATCTGATTCCAAAGCCCAACAAAATTAGACTCATTAAAAATTTATCTAAATAATTCCATAATTTATACTATCTCACATAAGCCTCAAGAAATCCCATGGTTACATATATTTAGATTTTATCTCAAAATCTAATAAACCTATATGTAGCTATCGTACCATTTGTACTTATTTTTGTCCAACTTATTTTAAAGTGATTTCAATTAGGTTAGAACCTTTGCTAACCTAGGTGTAAGAAATATAAATTTCATATTTTAATCTTAAGTATATGCTTTGCACCATAATTCCTAATCAGTTCTACTTGTTCTGTCTGGATAGAATAACATATGCTCGTCTATTTACACATAACTCCATATACATATACACACACACATATATATATATATATAGCACTTTGATGTGATTCCAAAACTTCTAAAGATTAGACTCATATGAGTTCAGCTCATAATTTTTTAACGACTTTATATATATATATATATATATAGCATTTTGATGTGATTCCAAAACTTCTAAAGATTAGACTCATATGAGTTCAGCTCATAATTTTTTAACGACTTTATATATATATATATATATATATATATAGCACTTTGATGTGATTCCAAAACTTCTAAAGATTAGACTCATATGAGTTCAGCTCATAATTTTTTAACGACTTTTTACATTTAAATAGCATGCAACTTTTCGGCCAAACTACAAACAACATATAATTTAATTTTATTGGGTAACGTAAAATGATTATACTATTGTATTAGTCCAGTGAAACTTGATAAGTAAAAACTATCTTGTAAACATAATTGTGTAAGGATCTAAAATAATAAAATTATGAAAACTTACCAGCTTTATTTTTTTCTTCTTGTTTCATCCATAATGTTTCATCCCTTCTCTCCATTCGGCCAGCATCGAGGGATGAATATTAAAACCAACTCCCTTTTTAGTATCCCTTTGGTTGGCAAAAATAAAAATAAAAGAAGGCAGAAGCTACCTTTCGTGATAGTAATTTCTTTTCTTTCTTTTTTTTTTGTAACACTCTAAGATTTCAATAAGAGCAATAAAGTAATTTCGTCTAACTTCAATTATTAAAGATAGATTAAGTCCTACTTGAAGTAGGAATTATAATTAGAGTGGGATTAGAGATTTCAATTGGATTTGAGATCTAAAAAAAGTCTAATGGACATAGGACTCCTAAATGGGAAAGGATTAAGAGTTTTATGGCTTTAAAATATTTCAGTCATTAAAATAATATTTATTATTATTTTAATCCGAAAATTATGTGATAAAATATTGTGGAATTAAATAATTCCAAAAATTAGATGATAAAATCTTATCATATTAGATAATTACGAAAATTAGAGAAAAGAAAGAAAAATAAAGATAAAATAAAAATAGAGTTTGATTGAAAGAAGTTATAGAAGAGATAAAAAAAGGAATTTGAGTATAGATGAATTTTTAATTAGTATGGTTACGAAATAATTAATGAAATTTGAATTTAATTAATCCTGAATATTTAACAAAGGTTTAATTAGTGATGGATGGCCAAGATTGATTCTAAAAGAGTTCAAGACCCAACAGAAGTTAGAACCCTTGGCTACCTCTATATATAGGACCTAAAGGGTGACTACAAAGCATTATTTGCCTCTGCAAAATTTATGCACGAGAGCTCCTCTTTTCTCCTTCATTTTTTCACAAACCGAGTCACTTGAGAGCACAGGTGATATACCATTTCGAAGCCTCGACAAAGGAAAACATGATTCAAGTGGTAGGCGTTTCTAGACGTCAATAAGGAGTAATCGTCGGCCAAAATCGTGACGTCCATGCAGTCCATAGACAACAGGAATATAGTTGGTTTTTCAACCAACTTAAGATACGTAGAAGGATTCCCATGACGTCAGTTTTTTCGCGACATGGACCCTTGGTCTCTTCTCCGTTATATAGATATTACTTTTATCTATTGTTAGCATTGATATCGTATGGCATACATAAGATGGCCGAAAAGTCGCATTGAAATGCGACTTCCCGATGGCGGCAGAACCCGGCCCATTCTGACAAAGTCCAAAGGAAAATCCTTAAATATTTTTTGAGCCGTCTCTAATTTCTTTTGTTTGTCTCATCTCTAATACATTTTGATTTCTTATTCTGATTTAATTGTTGAGACAATTGAACCCGAGTGAACATTCAAATATCTGTCCCACATTCATTCACGAGGGTACTCCTAATGGGCCTCGGTCTTGAAAACCAGCGGATCGGCCACCTGACGGCCGATCCGGTCGCCAGACGGCCGGATCGTCCAGCAGGCGAGCCGATTCGGCCGTAGGCGCCGGATCAGCCTGCCGGTGGCCGATCCGGCCATCGACGGTCGGATCGGCCTAGCAGTGGCCGATCCGGTTGCCAGACGGTTGGATCGGCCAGCAGCAAGCCGATCCGACCGCCTGGCGGCCGGAGTAGAGAGGGGGTTAGGAGAAGGGGAGGGCCGTCGGAGTCGTCGGTGCGGCCGCCATCGTGAGAGAGAGGGAGAGGGCGCCGGAGTTGTCGGTGCCGCTGCCGCCGTCGTGAGAGAGAGGGAGAGGGAGAGAGAGAGATGGGAGAGAGAAACGAAGAGATTGAAATGAGGGGAGAAGGAAGTGAGTGGGTTTATATAGTGGGTTTATATTGGGTTGGGTCTAGGTCGGGTATCTGCATTGCAGACCCGGTCCTGACCCGATACCCGGCGGATTTTCAAATCATTAGACCCGGTCCCGGCCCGGATCTAATCCGGACCGGGTTATTTTCCCGGTTTTCCGGGTCGACCCGGCCCGTGCTCAGTCCTAGATCCATTGGCCTCTTGTCAAGTCATGAGTGGATTCAATATATTTTGTAGGTTCCCTTTTATTTATCTTCCTATTTTTCTCATTTGATGAATCTCAAATGTGTGACTATGTATATTGATATTGATATATGAATTCCATCAAAATAATTTTTTGATAGTATACTACATACAAATATATAGAAGACAATATAAGTTAATATCATATTATATAAATTCAATATGGAATGCCAGATAATATATTTTACTTCTCTTTTAATGATATATTGATAAAATTATATACAATAATTATAAAATAATATAATATTAGTTTTAAGATAATTATATAATATTTATTTATATTATATTATATTATAAATTATGGGATAGATATAGATGACCAATATAAATATAGATTATCATTTTCTATTAATCTTAGTTTACTATGATTCATTATCATAATTTATTTAAAAATACATATCTAACATTGATTATATTATTTTCAATGATTAATATAAATAAGAGATTATAATTTATCACAATATATATTATCTAAGTAGGACCTTCAAAACCTTTGATTCAGCTTCAGCATTTATTAAATTTAATTATTTATATAATATGTCTTTACGAGAGAATTCCATTTCAAATCACCTACCTCTCATTATATATTTAGAATATATAAAATAAAAGAATTAATGATACTTTAAATATAATTATTTAGTAATTTTCTTAAATATGATATTATATTATAATATTTAGAAAATAGATATAAATATTTTTTGCGACATTATTTCCAACAATTAATAGGAATGAAATATTAATATTTATTTTCATATATTTAAAGTGAGAGTCATAAACTTTTCATATACAATTTTATCAAAACGTATTAAGATCATGTTCTCATATATACTATGCATCTTTTTCGTAACTTATGCATTGGGGACTAATTCAGAGCATGTTTCATGCATCATTATCTCTCAAAGGACTCAACGTTCTCGTTGAGTGATCATATCCTACCAAGCATAGAGATCCACACTGTATGACTATACATAATATTCCTTACCATTGCGTGATGTTGTCCGTTTTGAGCGTTGACCCACGTAGTTTTATTAAAATGCATCACACCTAATCATATTTGTTATTTATAATGAAATTAGTATTATGATTAAATGTTTTATACCAATCATTGTACTTATTATTATTTGTTATAAGTTTTTTATTTTAAGAAACATAATAATTGATAGTTAGTTAGTATTTTATTAGTTGTGAGTGATAGTAATTATTTTGATTACTTTATATTTTTCATATGAGTAAAATATATTAGTTATTTGTAATTTATGGACCACGTATAAGTATTTGTAAGTGTATACAAATTACTTAAATAATTGAACTTATTTGATGCGTAGAATATACGAATATATGAGTCGATTTTATTATACGAGTTTACCTAATAAAAAATTATTTACCTAAACTCTCAAAGTTGATAACATTGATCTAAATATATCAAAGTACAAAATTATTGCATTATAATTTAAGATATTTTAATCAATTTTATATAAACTATATTAAAATAGATGAATAACTTGTTGAAATCGAAGTTTAGCTACTTAATCTAATGAGTATGGAACTATTAATAAGAGAAAAAAGAAAAAAAATATAAAATATATTTGAAAGTTCAAGTGATATTTTTTAAAAATGTTAATTTGGTTCGGATGGTTCTACGCGTTTCTAAAAATTAATCTAAATTTTAAGCGAGATTCAACTTTTTAATTTTGCAAATCCATTTTTCGAATTGAATATAGATTTTATTACACCCCATCACATCAGCTAACCCAATATATAATAAATAAATAAATAAGTGCTAAAAATAAATCGACTCATAAAACATAGGGGCAGTTTGGTAATGTAGCCATGACATTAGGGCTTTGCATCATTTAAAACGACCGCTCTCTGCTCACGGCTCCACGCCGCCGTTGAGAATAGAAGCGTATCCAGCGACTCTGCGCGTCCTGCGATTTGGTTCCTGCCTGAGATTTGGCGGAGAGCTCGAAGTCATGGCGTCGGCTAAGATTCTCAGTCAGAGGGAACATGATATTCAGATGATGCTCGCCGCCGACGTCC
This sequence comes from Pontederia crassipes, assembly GCA_030549335.1. NCBI lineage: Eukaryota > Viridiplantae > Streptophyta > Magnoliopsida > Commelinales > Pontederiaceae > Pontederia > Pontederia crassipes. Next base: position 42,847,108 of record CM060191.1, on the reverse strand, counting down.
ACCTCGGCACCAAGAATTGCGATTTTCAGATGGAGCGCTACGTCTTTAAGCGCAGATCCGATGGTACTAATCATCTCTGAGCGTGCACTGTGTAACGATAGGGAGATTTTAACAGCGATGCGTGAGAAACTTGTAAATTTTGGGATTTTCATGTCGATCTCTTCTTTTCCCTATTAATACTGTTTAGTTAAGTGTCCATCCCATATGATTTAAGTCAAGTATCTGATCTGAGATAAAATGTTAAAGCCGACTGCGGTTATGTTTTCTATAAGCTCCGACATAGATTCTAATGTTTATTGATGTTTATATTGCGTCAAATGCTGAATAATGTACTCTTCTGATTTGTAATTATAGACGTCTGCTATTTTTCTAAAATTTAATCTATGTAGAGCAATTTTTTTTTTGGATGATTGCCTTGTGATAATACTGCATGATGACTTCATCGGGCAAGCCACTTTAAAAAACTTTTGTTTTTAAGATAAATGTCGAGGATATGATTTAATGCTTTCGAATATGTTAGATTCTTAGAAAATTAAGCAAGCTCGAATATGGCTTTGCCCAAATTAGCCGGTTGGCATCTCTGTTAACTAACTATGATGATTGAACTTATGCATGAGGTTATAAAGGAGATATGTGAATTCTTTGCTGCACATTTTTTTCTTATTGTTTAGATGAAATGAATTCTCAGGACCTTATATCGTTGAACAAATTCTTTCTGCCAATTTGCAGGATGCCCATCTTTCAACGATATTTTATTGATCTGATTCATATGTTCTACTGCAACAACAACAACAACAACAAAGCCTTATCCCACTAGGTGGGGTCGGCTACATGGATCATATGTTCTACTGCATTGATACTATTTTATTGTTCCTCAATCATAGTGTGAAACTTCTGTTTACTGGTTAACAATAATATATTTGTCTCCTAAACCACTCCAGATAATTTTTGCGCAATCAACTTTATCGTGGGGCAACTTTCTGTTTTCTGATATTCTGTTCTTGTATTTGTGCATTACACATATTCTTATTTGATTCAAACACGTGTTCTTCATATCTTGAAGTTATCATTAGTTCTCATGTTTGTTTAAAAATCACTTGTTTTATTTCCCTTTGTTGCTTATCGGTCGCCTTAATCTTGTCAACTTGAAGTTTAATAATTGGCGGAATTAAGGACCTTTAACTTTCTGTGGGCTCTCATTTTCAGGAATCTTCATCATCAACCTTGGAAAGACTTGGGAGAAACTTCTGCTTGCAGCTAGAGTCATTGTTGCAATAGAGAATCCTCAAGACATTATCGTCCAGTCTGCCAGGCCCTATGGTCAGAGAGCTGTTTTGAAGTTTGCACAGTATACTGGTGCCCATCCTATTGCCGGGAGGCATACGCCTGGAACCTTTACAAATCAACTTCAGACGTCATTCAGCGAACCTCGCCTTCTAATCCTGACTGACCCTAGAACTGATCACCAGGTAAATAATGTAATTTCAAATTCATAGTAGCAGAAAGTTCTATAAACTCCAATTATGTTTGCAACAGCCAATTAAGGAATCTGCTCTGGGAAATATTCCAACAATTGCCTTCTGTGATACCGACTCTCCTATGCGCTATGTTGATATCGGAATTCCTGCAAACAACAAAGGAAAGCACAGCATTGGTTGTCTCTTTTGGATGTTAGCAAGGATGGTTCTGCAAATGCGTGGTACTATTGCCCCTGGCCATAAGTGGGATGTCATGGTAAGTCTTGTTAGTCCTAGTTCTTCAAATGATGCACCAAAGTAATTTCTAGGTTAATTTTGTTTGCATTTGCTGATAGTTTAGAAACTGTTCAAAATTATGTTCTGTCAATGTTGTGTGTTTTTCAAGCATATACTTTTTTGCTTGTGCAGGTTGATCTTTTCTTCTACAGGGATCCTGAGGAAACCAAGGAGCAGGAGGAAGAAGAGGCTCCTGTGGCTCCTGATTTTGGTGCAGCAGCTGATTACACCGCCATGGTTCCAAATGACCAGTGGAATGCTGAACAGTGGGCAGTACCTGAGGTGGGAGGTGTGCCTCCTGTAGGTTCAGTTGCTGCTGTTGAGTGGACTGCTGCTCCTGGTTAGCGTCTTTTACATATACATGCAGATTTAAACTAATCTGTGACTATAAATATTTAGTTCAGTGTTCTTGCTTTTTTAATGCATTGCCTGCTGTTACCTGTATGTGTAAGTGGAAATTTTTTCGTTATCTGCTACTACCTTATAAATTCTAAGAGAAACAAATATGTCTGCACTGTTGCAACTGATGGAATATGCAGTTGCATTTGCTTTAAGTACTACCTCTTACTATATCAATACTTATCCAATAATATGCGTTGTACATTAAAGTGGTAACGATTCTTGCGATCAATTTTAATCGTCACCTTGTCTTTGCGGCTAAGGTCATATTAGCACCACTTGTTACTACAATATGTGAATCATTTGATTCATACTTTATCTTTGCTGTTGCGGTATTACATTACTTCTCTCTTAGGCGAGTTTGGTTGCCTTGGACCCTAAATCTTGTTTATCTTCAATGTCTTATGAACAGCCCCTGCTGCCGCCGCTGCTGATGGTTGGGATGTCGTTGCAGCACCACCTGCAGATGCCGCCTCTGGTGCTATTCCATCTGGTTGGGAAGCTGCACCGCCTTCAGGCTGGAATTAGTGGAGGCAATGCAATACCTGCTCTAGTCAGTCGTTTTCTTATAGTGAACCTTAGAATTACTTTTTGTTCTTGAGAAAATTGCCACCCATTTCTGGACTACTGATGATGGATGGCTCTTTCTTTTATGCCCACTTCTATTTGAAAATATTCTGAGTTAAAGTTTTGGCGGTTAGATTTATTGTCCTGTCGTCGTTCAGAAGTTCAACGGGTCATTAATTCAGTTTCAAGGTTACAATTCGATTTGTTTTCTTGGGTAATTTTCATGGTAAACAATAAAAGTGCCATTAAAAACTTTTCCAAGGCACTTTTATTCCTGACTTTTCTATAAATATTAGAAGTGTACTAATTTGGCGGTTCCTTTTATGAACAATTAAAAATATTCTAATGGTGCAAATTAATATCATCTTTCGTTTTTTTGCATTTATGAACAATTAAAAATATTCATAAGTAACAACCACACAAAAGATTGAACCGATGGTGAAGGGAGAACACGCCTTTAAGCATATTATACACTAACAAATATTTTCACGCTTTGAGTCATTGTACAATCAATCATGATTATTCGAGGACGATAAATTTTTATCTAAATACAAATTTGTTAGTATTTGAGAAAGATTATCTACTATCAAGATTTATGTGAAATATGTTAATAATTTTGAAGACTAATTAAGAATGTGGTAATCGTTATTAAAAATAACTTTTAGCAATAATGAAATATTTTATTGCAACTTTTTATCAGTTAAACGCATCTTTAAGAAATTAGTTTACATTCTGATATATGTTAGTAAGTAATCAGCTTAAACTCAAATTTCGTCTAATGTTACTATAATTACATTTTATATATTTTATCAAGTAACAAACTTATGTTATCTGATGATTAATATATAATGTCGCAAGTAGGACTCTTACCTTTGAATATCATCAATATTTTCAGAATCGGACTCGCGATTGGACCGGACTCCTTACCGGATCACAGTTTGATCAGTCCGATCGGGTTCGACAGGATTGAATCAAATTTTATTAAAATAATATTATTTATAATAATTATAAAGATATAATAAATTACATGATATAGTAAATGAATATTATATTAATAACTTATTAATAATATTAAAAATTAATATAGCATATTTTTTATTTATTAAAAGTTTTAATAATGATTAACATATAAATATAAATAGATTATTATTAATTTAATATCTATTATTTATTGATGATAGATGCTATATTAATAAATTTTATCTTAAATTATTCTTATTTCTTTAACACTTTATTTTTTTATTTCCTTTATTTATGCCTTTGATAATTTCCAGTTTAATGTTATTCAATTTTAAATATTTACCTTTTTATTTTAATTCCTATTTAATTTTATACATATCATATCCCTCATTTTTTACCTTTCGTATATTCTTTTCCTGTTTTTTCTTTTTTAACTTTCCTATTTTCACCATTTTTTTTCAAAATTTGACTTGAAGCGAGTTGAACCGGTTCAACCAGTCCCGTTCAACTGGCCGGTTCAATCGATTTTTTTCGGCTCAATGTCAAAATCGGTTTTGTTATCAAATCGAATTAGATTTATGGCCGATTCGCAGTTGAACCGGCCGCCCGATCCGATTTTGATAACATTGAATATCATTCATATTACCTTTTTATCCGACCATTCCGAATATGGAAAAAAAAAGAACCCTTTTTATTTTTTTAATTTTAAATCGTGCTACCCATTTGGTACCCTCGGTAACTAATTTTTTGCTTTATAAACTCTTATTTACCTTTAATAAAAAAAATCACTTCCACTATAAATAAAATGTATGAGAAAAATCATTGTACATTGGCATGTAGATACAATATTATAAAAAAATGGACTTAATCGACATTTGGTCGATTGATCCCATTTGATGCCGAAATTGAAAAGATAGTCTAATTGATAAAAAAAATCAGTTGAACAACCAACTTGGAGAAACTTGGTTCAACTAAAAAATGAAAAAAAATTTCAAAAACTATTAAAAAGGAAAGAAAAAAAAAGATGCCAAGAGCCAAGATAAAAGATAAAAGGAAACTCATATATTTGGATCCTCATTCAGAATAAGAAGGGGAAAAAATAAAAGTACCAATAAAAAGGAAATTAATAAGAGAATTGACGAAGAGAAATAAACAAATGAAAAAAGTAAAGTTAAATAAATGAAGAGAGAGGAAGAAGTAGAAAAAGTGAAAATAAAATAAAAAGAAGATATAAGATTGATTCACAATAACAATAAAATAAATTACTATACTATTAATCTATAAGATTTGAAACAGAGAATTAATGAAATGAGAGAGGAAGAAATGAAAAAAAAGAAAGTAAAGTAAAAATAAGACATAAGAGTGATTTTCTAAAAATAAATGAACATAATCAATTTAATAATAATAACACAATATTAAGTATTAACAATTTGTGAGTCATTCTCTTATCAATAGTAATATTTTAAAATAGGAAAAATAGATATATTGATGTTAGTATTTCAAATTTAGTAGGTTACTAATATTTTTATGCATAATTCAATATTATATATATATGAAATTATTATAAATAATATTATTTTAATAAAATTTAGTTCAATCCTGTCAAACCCTATCAAATTAATCCAACTGCAACCAGTTGATCGTCCGGTCTAGCTATGAAAACATTGTGTAGAGACATGAATAAAACGATAAAGAGAAAACGTGAAAATTATATTATGATGAAATGAATAGTCTCTTACCAAAAGAAAGAAATATTGTATAATGATTCCATTATATTATACTCATCACATGATGTAGAACCATAACCAATTGTTTTTTCCTAATTTAAATGAAAAAGTTTATGTAATATGTAAAAATTTGGCCTCACAATGTGACAACTCTTACTAGGTGCTCGAGGGTCATATATCTTGATCCATTAATTGACTAGTGAGATCAAGAATGGTGATACGTCATCGGATAAAATAATAAAACATATAATTTAATTGACATAAAACTAAAGTTGAAAATAAATGACATATTAATGTGGAATCTTAGTAGTCATATAACATAAAAGTATACATCAATACTCAAGTACATCATAATTCATAAGACATAAAACTCTAGTGCTTTACTACAATATAATATGACATAAGGACACAAGCTAATAACATAAAGATACTATCCATGTGCAACTGTCATCCAAACTATGTTACCATGTACATTAACAACTAGCGATGTAGGACTATTAGTACTTGGAGGGAACACTTACGTGGGAGAAAAAGATCATTCGTAAGCATACACGTTATTTAGATAGAATGCAAACCATGAAACAGTTTGCTTTGACATAAACCATTCATCATACGATCATATAATAAAGACTTAACAAATAGTAAATCATAATTCAAGGCTTAGTAAATTTAAAGATTTCATCATTCATGTATGGCAACAACATAAGAGTACTCATGCCTAACATGTGGTTAATTTTGATGTCATTTTTGTAATTCTCATAATCATATCTTGATGTTATGATCAAGGAAATAACATAAGGATTCAATTCAATTAATAGTGCAATCATGAATCTTAGTCATATACACTCATAAAGACATAAAGAATACGATGGATCACCATGATCGATGATATCATGAATAATTATGTACTAGTCATTGAATCAATGTTCGATAGATCACCAATGTTCTTTTGATGATAATAGTCATGAGGAGGCCCTTCAACGTTATATCAATCTTCCTTTTTATATCATTGACCAATAAATCAGTACTATATATCCAGTAAAAGTGGTTCGTTCATTAATATTCATTCTTAGGCAGTGGTAGTCATGGATCAACTTTCACTATAAGAAAAAGTTGGATTTCCGACGGTTCATTTTCGATGGTCCGACATCCGTCTGAAATACTGACGATTTTTTCGGTGGATCTTCTAAACCATCAAAATTATTGTCGGGTATTTTTCGACGATTTTAGCCGTCTAAACTTTCGACGGTCCAGAATTCGTCGAAAGCTTCCGTCGAAAATATTGACAATTCGACGGTTCAGACCGTTGAAAGTTTCGACGGTTTACCTAACCGTCGAAACTTCCAGTGGTCTGAACCGTCGCAATATTTCAACATTGGTCCCGTACAATTATTGAACTTATCGACGGTTCTGACCGTCGAAATTTGCGACGTTCGACGCAACCGTCGATATTTCGGCTGTCGTACCCGTCGAAACGTTATGAGATTTTCATTAAGTAAAATATTCTAGCTTAATTGTTTTCGATGGTCTTAACCGTCGAAAATGAAAATTTATAATTTACACAACTCTGTTCAGTTGAAAATTTATTATTATATATATCGACGGCTAAAACCGTCGATAGTTTCGATGGTTTAAAGAACCGTCGAAACTTTCGACGGTTTTTCCGACGGATTCGAGTCGTCGAAACTCGAATTAATATTATATTATATTTACTTATGTTGCGACAGTTTTGACCGTCGGAAAATGGCTATATAAATACTCGACCCCACTCTCACTTTGTTCGTTTTTGATCCCGTTGCTTTCAACGTTCGTCCACATTTTGTCCGGCCGTCGTTTCGTCCGCATTTCGTTCGGCCGTCGGCCACCTCCCATGTTCGCCGCCGCCCGAAGCTTCCACCGCCGATTGCAATCTCCGGCACAGGTAGCTCCGATCCCCGCCTTCCTTGCTCTCTCCGGCGGCCAGATCCAGCCGCCCTCCGCGCGCGGCGGCCAGATCCGGCCGCCATTCGCGCGCAGCGGCCAGATCCGGCCGCCATTCGCGCGCGGCGGCCAGATCCGGCCGCCATTCGCGCGCGGCGGCCAGATCCGGCCGCCCTCCGCGCGCGGCGGCCAGATCCGGCCGCCATTCTCGCGCGGCGGCCAGATCCGGCCGCCCTCCGTGCGCGGCGGCCAGATCCGGCCGACCTTCACGCGGCTTCCAAATCCGGCCGCCCTCCGTGCGAACCCTAATGCTTGGTAAAAGACTTTGCTGTACTGGAACTTAAAGATGGTACCTTCAAACTGCTCGAAGGAAAACTTTCTGCTCGCATTTGTCTCATGAATATCGAATCTGTTTCGCGGTTTTCATACATTTTTTTTGTGCAGTTTGGCATATGGATCGCGTTACGGTGAATATTTATGTGTTTATCCGCCTAAAAAAGTTGCAGTCTTGCAGAGAGTAAAGACAGTTTGATGGTAGAGCTCGTAGCGTTCAACTGAGGAGGGGCCTTTGGAGGTTCGCATTGCTTTGGTAAAGTTTAGTAGATCAATGTGGCAATCTTTCATCCTGTAGCATCTGTTACGAATTGCAAAATTGAGGCAATGAATTATTGAAATTTGAAAGTTACTTTTTTAATAGGATGGGTTAACTACTGGACTGTACCTAGTGTACTGGAGAATCCAGCTTGATAGCAAGCTGGATCTGGAAATGTAAGTGTTCTTTGGGGTCTTAATATTTTTCAGATGACGCACATGAACATGTAGAGTAAGGTTGTTTTGATTATGCTGCACCATGAAAGTAATTTATCATCTTAGATCGCAATAAGTGAAGATCCAGTATAACTTCAAAGATGGAAAGTCTTTCATCTTTTCTATGTAATTGTAAAATTAGAATTCACTTTATGTGGGTCACCGTTGATTACTTTTTTTTATTACTTTTGTTCTTCATAGCACAGGTACAATTTTCTTTACTAGGAATCATGCTTTAGGGAAAACTATTATTTCTTTCCTTAAAATCTGAAATGATTGAAACTGGTTAAGCTTCATATTATCTTTTTTATTGAGACGGAAGGTGTTAATCATCCAGATTTCCAGATTCTTTGAAGCACGAAAAGGCATATAACAAGATACAACTGTGAGTGAGGATAAACAACATAATAGTCATCCAGAAGCTTCATTCTAATCTTAGGGATTTAGAGCTCTTAATTCAGTTCATTCTACTCTAATCATTCATTTTCATATTAGGTTCTCAGTACCGGCACGGCGTCTGGTCTCCAGAATTTGACATGGAGACCGGTTAAGAGATGAAAGTTGACCGGTGTATTTTGTGAATGGTTATAAGTTTCACACTGAAACTTGGTCAATCGGGAAAAAAACCATGAACAGTGGAGTATGTGTCGTGGAATCCACTTACGGAGAAAATGAGCGTGACTACTACGGTGTTCTCAAAGACATTATTCAGCTGCAATACACTGGAGGTAATAAAATCACATTATTTGAGTGTAATTGGTTTGATCCAAAGGAAAGGAGAGGGATGCGGGTTCACAAAGATTTGAAAATAGTTGAAGTACGTCACAATTGGCGTTATGATCGTTTTGATCCTTTCATTATTCCGTCTTCTACAAGATAAGTATATTATGTGCCATATACAGAAAAGACGAGGGACAAAGCACAATGGTGGGTTGTAATAAAAATGAAGACAAGAAGCATGATAGAAGTTGATGGTGCATTGCAATGTGCCTATCAAGATGACTCGAATACTTCTGTGGCTCCTATTGTCGACACCGAATTAATCGATGATCTACAGGATTCGGAACACGTATTTGAAAGACTTCGATAATGTCAACATACAAAATGATGAAAACGGCTCGGACGAAGATGAATTTGAAACTACGTCGACTTCTGATGATGATGATGATGATGATGGGTACCAGTCATGTGGTAACTCAGATGATGAGTAATGGTATTATTACTTAATATCACGATCATATTGTATTTTTATCTTACATCTAGGATCTTTTATTAAGACTGTTGTCATCTGATGATGATTGTTCATTTATGATTCATTTTCATGTTGTATCATAACTGTTTATTCAAATTATCATCTCGCAATAGTTTGTTTGATGCGTTAGCGATGCATGTGGACAAACAATCGGATCTGAGGATGCCTGACGAGGATGATGCATTCCTATATTCGTTACCATCTCGTGAGTGTTTGAAATAATAATCAAAAGAATTTTACGCATAAGCTTATTCAAATTAATTTGTTTATTTTTTATAAGCGCCTCTGGATATTAGGAATTGATTCTCCAGTTATACGTACAATTCCGTTCCTCAAGATGCAACACAAGACGTAGCCGAACATAGTCAGGTCGAGACATTGTGACATTTGAATTTTTTATCAATTGTGATTTGATTTGGAATAAATTTTGTATTATGCAGATGTATCGATTTGATAAAAGTAAAAATAAAGGAAAGGAGTCGGTCATCCCTAGAGCTCTCAGTACTCCGTCGGCTTCTAGATCAGTCACGGGCATTCACATAATAGAGCGTTCTTCTCCTCTGTCGGCTCCTAGATCAGCCACTGGCATTCGCATAATAGAACGTTCTTCTCCTCCGTCGGGACCTTCCTCTCACGTTGATATTGCCGACTTGAAGACACAATTGCAACAAGAACCCGTCAGAGCTCGTTGTTCCGTGGAAGGCTCAGATCAGGTTTCGTCAAATCGTGTTTAGAAAGCATACGTGCAGCCAGATGGGAATTTAGGATAAGTGTGAATTTATGTATTTCTATTCCTTATTCATTTTGTGATTCAGCCATGACATTTTATAATTTTGTGTCCTTCCAGGTTTGTACCATCGAAACCCGCGGCTGCGGCAGTTACTAAAGTGTTGCGACATAGGTGTACTGAAGCGTGGCTTACATGGAGGGAAGTTCCTTATGCCATGAAACAGATGCTATTTAATGAATTTCAGGTATCCTTAGAAGCCAACATGGTCATTAAAATTGCTCTTCGTAATGCATTAATTATTTTTAAACACATGCAGGCTGATGTATGGTGGGAGCCTGAGAATACGGAAAAAATGTGGAAGGCTTTTAACTCTCGGCGCTCGAAGAGATTGTCCGCGATGCTTTCGGAAGCTCGAGCTGACGGAGAATGACCCAATTGGATCCCCGAGGCCGTTTGGATCGATTTGTTAGAAAAGTGGTCCACCGAGGAGTACAAATTAAAATGCGAAAAAGTAAAAATCAGTCGAGAGTCCGACCAAGAAGCGTGCTTGCATTCGGGCGGATGTGTATCCACGAGCACGATTGCTAAGAAAATGGTAAGATCTTTCAATACAATGTCGAGAAAATATCATACTTTAAGTTACAAATTTTAAAATATTATCTCATTGCAGTAGAAAGAGACGGGTAGACCACCTACTCAGGACGAAATTTTTCTCCGAACTCATTAGAAGAAGAACAAAGAATGTGTTTCGGATTATGCCCGGGAGACATATGTATGTAAATTTTTCTGCCTTTATTTTTTTCTAAATTGCAAGTTAATAGTTAATTAATAAAACTTTGAAGTCGATCACCTACTCATCGTTTATAAGATCTATCTTAAACTTTATATTTCAGGAGTCTTATAAAACAAAAGAAGTTGATCATATTACGCAAGCCACGCAGGAGGGGACCACACCGTTGACCCCAAGACAACTTTGGACGGACCACGTCGGCGTGAAGAAGGGTCGCATTTATGGCCTCAGATCTTCTATGAGTGACATAGATATTGGATATGGTCGACGAACTACTTCAGGTTCATCTCCTTCTGGTATGCAAGAAATTATGGATCAAGTGACCAAGACGATTAGGGAAGAAGTTAGAAAGGAATTCGAAGAACGTGAACGTCGTAACATTACTGAAATGAAGAAAATGATGCGTGCCTTCATGCATGGCGAATTGAACGACGATGACGCCGAGATAGATTCATTATACTTATTTTTTTTTGGAATTTGCTTTAATCTGTAGATTCATTATACTCATTAGATTCATATGCACTTTGACATCAACATGGGTACTAACTTAGATCTGTAGAGTTTCAAAGTTTCCACCAGAAATGGAGTGCAGACAGTTGTATCATGTAAATGTCAGTACTCAGTATAAGTAAATATACTCGTACTTTATAACCATAGTAAATATAAAAAAAAAGTTACTTGCAAAATAAATATACTTGTAGTTTATGTTCCTGTTTTTTCCTGATTGGCCATGAACTTCCTGATCAAATTATCAAATTATGGTGCATTGTTAGTTTACGCATCTTTGATTGAATTTATCAAATTATGTTGATGTCAAATTCAAATTGTGTTGTTTAAGAATTTTTATGGATTGTGAATGTACCTGATATAACTTTTATTTACATTATCTCTCTATATATCTGCACTTTAGATTTTAGTCTTCATGTTCTTTTTAGTATTCAAATCCGAATTCATCTCCTTATTTTTGCAATTCAGCATGTTTTAACTTTCTGAAATCTCTATTGTGCAGTGATGTTCGAGTTGTTTTGCGACATTTGGAATGGCTCATAACTTCAGCTCTTCATATCTTCATCGTGACGTTTGGAATGGTTTCACCAAGACTTCAATTTGTTTGGAATGACTTTGAATTATGTGATGTTTCGATAGTTACATTTTGTTGGATTGTGATGTTTTATTTATTTCATGTTTGGAAATGATCTGTAATGTGAATGATATGTGATGTTGGAAATGATCTGTGATGTGTTGGAAATGAATTATGTGATGTGTTCGGACATTTAAAATTCAGCATTTTTTTATTTTTTTTGTTTCTGACGGTCCTGCCCATCGGAAATAGTCCTGACCGTCGGAAACAGCTAAAATATTGCAATGTCGACAACGGATTTTTTTGATACTTATCGACGGTTATAACCTTTCGTGCAGCATTATCGACGGTCGTGGCCGTCGAAAATTAATTGTGGAGTCAACGGGTGAAATCGTCGAACCAAATTTGTCGACGGTTTAAACCGTCAATAATATTGACGGTTGAAGCCACCTATATATATCGACGGTCAAAACCGTCGATAGTATCGACGGTTCAAGCCGCCGATAGATATCGACGGCACGAACCGTCGATAGTATCGACGGTTCAAACCGCCGATAAATAACGACGGCATGAACCGTCGATACTATCGACCGTTTTGACCGTCGATATATAGCGGTGGTCCTAACCATCGATATTATCGACGGTTCGTGCCGTCGATACTCGTCGTTCGACGGCCGCGCCCGTCAGCTAGACCGTCTATAATACCGACGGTTCAGAAAAAATCGTCGCAAATTATTTGCGACGACCCTTTTTCGCACGGACCTTATCCGTCGAAAGAACCATCGGAAAATGTTATTTTCGACGGTTCTAGCCATTTTACCGACGGTTTGGACCGTCTGTAACAGGTATTTTTCTTACAGTGTTTAGTAGTTCTTTCTTTTCATCATTTATTGTCAATTTTTTCTTCATTTTTTTTAGTTAGAAGAGTTTTTTATTTTTATGGTATGCAAATGTGAAATGATACAATCTTATAGCGCTACTGTTAGTGGTTATTAATGCCACAACGAATGCTCTGAGGGAGCATTTACCTTTTCACATTACTTAACAATTTACTTTCTTGACATAAAAATTGTCCCTTATTAAATTATCAATAATGTGAATTATTTTATTTATATATACAAGAAATATCTTCAGTAATTCAAACAATATTGTTTAGTTATAGAATAATGAAAATAAATATATGTAATATTCAAAATAATAACTAATAATATTATATTTATGTGAATAACAATAATAAAATAATATTATAAATATTTTTAAATATAATAATATATTTTTATTATTGTGGTCATTATATAAGTTTTTTTTATATTATTCTATGCTTTATTTATGTAAGATTGGAAATGATAGAAATAAAAAGAAGATAAAAGATCATATTATTACTCAAATAGCAATCTGCAGTATAATGTAGGCGCTATGTTATTTTATTTTTAAATTTTTTTTTGTTTATAAAATATTAAAAAAAGAAGATAGCTCGCAGAAGGTTAGTTTAGTCTTTTCATAAATACAAAATTGAAAAAAATAACAGAATCATACTGATGGACTAAAGTGAAATTTGCAATATAATTTAGGAAAGTAAGTTCATATATTAGTCTTAGACACGAAAAATCACTATAGTTCGGAGGAGGTTTAATGAATTAACCCTTAAACTCAGATTTTTTTTGTTATTCAGAATTGAGCAACCTCATATAATATGAGCGGTGGTCACATATGTTTAACCTTCACGGTTCTTAGTTTTGTTGCTTTACAATGTCTTCAGAACTAGACTAGAACGGCTGGTCCAACCGATTTAACTACGAATCGATTGTCGGTTCGGTCCAGATTTATATACAAAACTGCTTTTGGTAAAAAAAATTGGTATGAGTAAAAAAACTAGGAAAGTCTGGTTGAACCAAAAATTCTGGTTCAACCCATTTTTTATTTAAAAGGAAATAAATGATATAAAATTGAAAGTATTCAAATAGAATTCGAAAAGTAAAAGGAAACAAAAAATCAATGTTATTAAAATCGGATCGGTCGGTCCGGCCAGTTCAACCATGACCCGCCCCAAAAACCGGTTCGAGCCAACTTGAAAAATCGGAAGATGATTTGAATCGAATCAGATACCGTCGAGAACCGGGGAAGGGACCGCCGAATCGGTGCAAACTTGGTTAAGGTTAATCTTAGTTATTTTGGACATTTGATTAATGTTAAAAGGTGGTTTTGAAAAAAAAAATAAAAAGCCTAAACCTAATTTTTACTGGAGGCTAGAGATAATAAAGTAAAAACTAAAAAAGTTCGAGGAGTCTTCAGTCGCATGAAAAGTTGAACACAACTTTCGTCTTCATCCCTTGGGCGTTGGCAACTTGATACAAGATTCATCCACCAGTGCAGCGCTAAGGTTCAGGCAAGTTTGATATTTGAACTTTTGTTTTTTTTTCTTTTTTTTATAGTAAACAATATGTCTAATGTCTTCATAATGATTAGAAATCATAATTTATGTGAGTATAAAACCATCGCACAGTTTCAAAAGAGGGATTACAGAATAATATTCAATTTTCTTTTCTAAAGACTTATTATAAAGTTATAATCACTTATATAATAAATTAATAATGAGTGTCATAGGCAGAAGACACATCCTCCACTTCTTCATCTTCACCCGTACTCTACTACTTTTATATCTGACATATTATTATTATTATTATTATTATTATTATTATTATTATTATTATTATTATTATTATTATTATTATTATTATTATTATTATTTATGTGAGTAAACCATCTGTAATACAGGTGTCCTATCATCCTATGTTGAATTTTGATTTATTAAGCATGCAGCCATCGGTTCTTATTATATGAATTTGCTTAATGTGAAAAGTTATATGAAGAAATTATTGATCACCTGTTAGCAATTAATGACATGCATCCATCGGTTCTTATTATATTTTAGTGATTATTTTATTTTCAAATCCACTGACTAATTGTGCATTCATCAATTACATAGAAAAAATAGAAATTTTTTTATTACTAATTAATGATTAATTAGTAATCAGTAATCATTTTGATTGCATATAGCCATAATACTTATCAGTTATTTTGATTAGTTACTTCTAAATTTCTAATTAATCAAATTTGGTTTTATTAATCCTATTTAGATATTAATTTTCATTTACTATTATATGACATGATTTTATGTAACATTTAATTCGTTTGCTATTGCATTTTGTAGGAAAGCATGACTTCTCAAGAACCACCTTCGTTGCATACTTCTACCACCCCTACATTGGATCATTCAGTTAGATAGAAAAAGGATATTGTTGATAATGCCTTGAATCTGAACCCGATTGTAACTTTATGTAGTCCCCCTACATAGTCAGCGCTTCAACAGAATTTTCCTACGAGGGTCTCGCTACCTAGTCAGTGAGCCTGTGGGGGGTCAAGGGGATCCCCCTGCGGGAGTTGCAAGGGGGTGGAGCCCCATGAGCGAAATTGTTTTTAGGGGTATTCTGTATGTGATTCGAAATTAATTTATTTCCTTATTATGATATATGTATCATATTTTGGGGGATTAATTCATAATCCCAATCGGTATGTAATTCCTATCATCCGTCAAAGAGAGTGCCTATATAAACTCTCTAGGGTTCGAAATAGAGACACATCCTTGTAATCATCATTATTCCATAATAAAGAGAGCCGCCGCTTATTCTCCGCATTCTTCTGTGTTCGTGCGATATCTCTCTCCCTCTTTTCGTAACAAATATAGCATGGAAATATGTTAATGAGGCAGCAAATGCAAAGGAAAGAAAGATATTATTATGTTATTTTTATCAAAAATAGGTTGCAGGTGGGGTATCAATAGAATGAAGGGATAAAAGGAAATATTGATCTTTGTAAAAAGGTTCCTGCTGAAGTTAGATTTGAGATAAAAAAAACTCATTAGATGCTATATTAGAGAAATAAAGACAGACAAGGATTAATTGAAGACCTTGCTTCAAATGAAACCCATGAAGGTCCTGCTTCTCATCCTCAAATTACTGTTACAGGAAAAATAAAAGCTTCTGAAATTGAATCATATTTTCAAGCTAGTGCAACTGCAAGTGATCCTTCACAACTTAGTATTAAAGCATGCATGCAAAGTAAGGGAAAATGGAAGAATATTGACTTGTCAATTGCAAGGTGATTTTATGATGCGTGCATTCCTTTTAATGCTTGTAATTCACCTTATTTTCATGTTGCTATTGATAACATTGCTAGTATGGGACATGGATATAAGCCTCCATCTTTTCATGCATTATGTGTAAATTTACTACATGATATTAAGCTTCAAGTGAGGTTGCTAATTGATTCCTTCATAAATACTTGGAGTGAAACACGTTGCACTATAATGGGAGATGGGTGGACGGATTAAAGACAAAGGCCTCTAATTAATTTTCTGGTTTACTGTCCGAAGGAAATTTCTTTTATCAAATCAGTTGATGCTTCTGATATTTGTACTAATGCTAAAAATTTGTACAATCTTTTTAGTGAAATTGTTGAATGGGTTGGTCCTCCAAATGTGGTTCATATGATTATAAACAATGACGCAAATTACAAAGCTGTAGGTAGTAAACTTATGGAGAAATATCCCTTTATTTTTTTGTCGCCTTGTGCTGCTCACTGTGTCAATTTAATATTAAAAGATGTTAGCGAGATTCCTACTGTGGAAAGCTTAGCAGTCCTTGCTTCTAAACTGACCGTATTTGTATATAATTACAAGGTGACTCTGAATTGGCTAAGAAAGAGAGAAGGTTGGCTGGAAATAATTCGTTCAGGTGCAACTCGTTTTGCAACTACATTTATTCCTTTACATACCTAGTTTGCATCAGCATAAGGATAAGGTAAAGAAGTAAAGCAAATTGTGTTGGATGAAAATAGTTGGAATAATTGCTTATTAATTGTCAAGGTTATGACTCCACTGATACGTTTGTTGCGAATTTGTGATATTGATGTCAAGTCATCTCTAGGTTATATTTATGAAGAAATGTATAGGGTACGTTCAGGAATTATGACTATGTTTAATAACAAGAAAAAGTTGTACAAGCCATATATTGACATTATAGATAAGAGGTGAGATCGTATGTTACGTCAAGATCTTCATGCAACTGCGTATTATCTTAATCTTGCTATTCAGTATGATCAATCATCTTTTTGCTAGCAGTCTGATGTAATGTGTGGTCTACTAAATGTGATTGACAAGATAGAACGTGGTTCTACAAACATATCTATATTGGATGAGATAAAAATTTTTCGAGAACGTCGAATGAGTTTTTCTCGTCCTAAAGCTTTGACATCTAGTAAAATTGCTCAACCAGGTAAATTCTATTCTCATTATTCTCTTACTAATATATGTATTTTTTTAACATAAAATTTTGTGATAGTAACTACTTTTTTTTTCTTTTCATATTAAATGAAGATGAATGATGGCGAATATTTGATCATGATGTTCCAAATTTGCAAAAATTAGCAATAAAAATCCTTGACCAAATTACTTCTTCTTCTGGATGCGAATAAAATTGGAATGTGTTTGAACGTATTCATACTAAAAAGCGAAATAGATTGGAGCATGAAAGATTAAATGATCTTGTTTATGTTCATTACAATTAGAGGTTGAAAGAAAGGCAAGTATTCTTTTTTAGTATAATTTTAGTTATATATTATATAATGCATCAAAATAATTATGTTAATTATTTATGATTCTTAGGATGTCAATGTTCAAAAAATCATATGATCCAATTGATATCTAATCAATAGACAAAACAGAATTTTGGATTATGGAAGAGAAGAAGAAGGGGAGCTTGATTATGATGAACTTGACAATATAGTTCAAGAAGAAATTCCAAAAGATGCTGAAGAGTTAATTGCCCAATGTTTGTTTTATTTTATCGTACCCATATGTTAGTTTCATTATCACTATGTACATATTATAATATTCATTTGATAGAGGATATTTAAAGTTGTGCTATTTTTATTTGGTAGACATTGAAGACTACGAGTTGGATCCGATAGAATCTCAAGATGAAAATAAAAATAATGATAATGAAGATGATTGAGATGCTATCGA
Organism: Pontederia crassipes; assembly: GCA_030549335.1. Taxonomy (NCBI): domain Eukaryota; kingdom Viridiplantae; phylum Streptophyta; class Magnoliopsida; order Commelinales; family Pontederiaceae; genus Pontederia; species Pontederia crassipes. The sequence goes on along the minus strand of CM060191.1, from coordinate 42,829,039 downwards.
TAAAATTAGACTATATATTTTGAAAACTTTGAAACTTGTTTGGTATTTATTTAGTTTATGATATCTGAAACTTTTTTCATGCATGGGTGGTTGGGATTAATTTAATGTCCAATATGTGAAATGTTTAGAACTTGTTTTACACATACCTAAAACTTATTGCCAATTGGTATATATTAGTGAGTATATTTAGATTGATATTGATTTTAAATCATAAATATATGACATTAATAAGTTGAAATGCTGATTATTTATTATCAATAATATATTATTAAAAGTCCGGTTCAATCGAGTCGAACCCGATTGAACCGATTCAACCACGACCCAGTTAACACACCGGTTCAGTGGCCGAACTGGTTATAATAACATTGCAAAAAAATTAATGAAATGAATTCCAAATCATAGGAGATTTACAAATTAATAGGAAAAGAAACGAAAGCAAAGTTGAAAAATAAGGAAGTTAGATCTAATAAGTTAATAACAATCTATTAGTCATCTAGATATTGGATAGTATTAATTTTTTTGAAGCACAAGAGAACATTTTAAAAAATAAAATCAGTCATCTCTAAATTTAAAATAAAAATTAGAAATTAAGATGAAATAAATTATATAAAATATAAGAATTTTATTTATAGCAAAAAAAATAACATTAAAAAATAATAATGAGAGGAGAATTAATAATAGAGTAACAGAAAATTCAAGAGTCAATTATAATAAAGTAAATTAATATTTCATATAATGACAATATATTTGTGATTGTGATTTTGAATAAGCCTTAATTTTTAATATATAATAAAAGGTATTTTTCATTAATATATTATTACTAATGATTTATTATTTATATATTGTATTGTATTACTTATGATATTTTTATTTAAAATTATTAAAAAATAATTTTAATAAAAAATTGATTCAATCTTATTGAACCAAATCCCAGTTAGCCTATTGATACGATTATGAAAATATTGTTGTTTTACCATAAGTTACACTATTTGCTCATAATTTAACATACCATTTTTAGTTTTATTTTACATATGTATAGGCAATGATAATTCAAACTTCTTTTACTTCTATCTTTCTTAATCTGCTTAACATATATCAGTATGCTAATTAGAAGATAAAAAACCATTACGAATAAGGTTCATTATCTTTTATCATATGAATTGTCAATTTATTTATGATCATATGGATATATAATATTCTGAATTAATATGCCATTCGTCCAAATCAAGTAAATTTATAACTGGTTGCACCAATTATTGTTTACAGTAATAGTCAACTTAATCTTTTAACTTTAAGAAAAAATTAGTATACAATTTGTCGTGAAGTTTAAAACGCAAACTCAAAAGCTAATAAGATAAAGTTAACTTTATTACATGACAATTATCTAATAGCATTTAAATGAAGTGGCATAGTGTTTTTGTAGTGTATCTTCACTTCTTCCTCATGTACGTAGTACGTACTGGAAAAGTTAGCAGAGAATTAAGTTAAGGGATATATACAAGCCAAAAAGTCAAATGCTGAAATACGTGGCATTTCTTGTCGTTTAATATCTGCATTAATATCCATGCAATAAATGCCTCATCTTCTTTAATCTTCTTCATTTTTGTATTTTTTCCGGTTATAATCTCCTTCGTATCTTTTGTTTGTGCATGAATCCAGTGAGCTATAAAATGACCAAGCCTTGATGCAAGGGACATTTCCCTCTCTCTCTCTCTCTCACACACTCACTCAACATTCCACAGTAAGCAGGCACATCTCTCTCTCTCTCTCTCTCTCTCTCTCTCTCTCTCTCTCTCTCTCTCTCTCTCTCTCTCTCTCTCTCTCTCTGTAATGGGGCGCCGAGTGATCTGATCTCTCATGCATGCAGGGCACCTTGAGTACGTAGTGTTCAACTTGCCATGGATTCCTTCAGCAGCATCCCGAGCCACAAGAAGAAGGTCGTGTTCATCCTCGGTGCGACCGGGAGCGGGAAGTCGAAGCTCTCAATCGCCCTCGCGAAACGCTTCCATGGCGAGGTAATCAACTCTGACAAAATGCAGGTCTATGACGGCCTCGACGTGATCACCAACAAGGTGACCGAGGAGGAATGCGCCGGCGTGGTCCATCACCTCCTCGGGGGCGTGCACCCCGACGCCAACTTCACCGCGGCCGACTTCCGCCGCGAGGCCATGCAGGCGGTGGAGTCCGTCATCGGGCGCCAGCGCGTCCCCATCGTCGCGGGAGGCTCCAACTCCTACGTCGAGGAGCTGGTGGAGGGGAACGGGGGCAAATTCCGCGCCCGGTACGACTGCTACTTCCTGTGGGTGGACGTGGACCTGGCTGTGCTGCACGAGTTCGTGGCGGAGCGGGTGGACAAGATGGTGGAGCGCGGGCTGGTGGAGGAGGCCCGGCGCCTGTTCCAGCTCGGCGACGCGGACTACACAAGGGGCATCCGCAGGTCCATCGGGGTGCCCGAGATGGACGAGTACTTCCGGCTGGAGGCGGAGGATGCCGACGAGCAGACGAAGGCGATCGTCCTAGCGGCGGCGATCGACATGATCAAGGCCAACACATGCAAGCTGATTTGTTGCCAGCTGCTCAAGATCCATCGTTTCTGCACGATGGATTGGGGGGTGCGCCGCATCGACGCCACCGAGTTCTTCCTTAACCGAAGGCTGCATGGGCGCGTCGACGTCGACGAGGAGATGTTATGGGACCAGGTGGTGGGAGGACCGAGCACCTCCATGGTCGGAAGCTTCCTGAGCGCCACGGACGTGCAGCAAACGGGCGATCAGGTCGTCAAGGGTATTGACGAAGAGATGAATCATAGCGATGAGGAGAAGGATGCTGCAACAATGGAGGAGAGCCATGTCGTGGATGCCGCTTCGGAGGAGACTAAGAACGTGGACGCTGCGGGTGATGGAACTGTAAGCTGCGCTGATGGAAATGTTCTCGTATCCAAAGCGATACAAATTGCTGTGCTCGATTGAGAGGTGGATGAAAGCTGGTACTGCATGTGGTTTGGGATGTTTCTCCCGCTTAGCCAAACTATAAATAATTTATTACTGAATTCCATTTTAAGACAAATGTCTAATTTCAAATCAAACAAGTGGAATACAAATTAATATCAAACAGAGAAAAAAATTGATTGAACGTGGAATAAAAAGATCCATTAAAAATTAAAATATTTTGCTCATAAGTGTTTGATATACCTTCGAAAAATCTAATTTCGTCAAATGATGCCTTTCTACTTTTCTCTATTTTGTGAAAAATATAAGTAACGTTTTTAGTTGGGGTACGTCCATACAAATAATCCGATAATTTGGTCTTTTTTGAGTTCATCATGTTATTTTATTCAGTTTAGATTATCTTCTAATGCAGATTGCTTATTGTCCAGGAGTTTTCTATTCAGATTATTATCAAACATATATTGCATGATAGTATTATTTATATTTCCTTCTTGCACTACAAGAAAATCACGATTTTCCGACAGATAATTTTCGACGGTTCTAAATCCGTCGCAATTTGCGACGGATTTTTCGACGGTTCCATTTCCGACGGTTTTTCGACGGTTATGACCGTCGAAAATAATTTATATTATTATTTAATTTTTCGACGATTAGGAACGTCAATATTTTCGACGAATATCCATCCGTCGTAATTTCCGACGACTTTTCCGACGGTTAGGACCGTCGGATATAAAAAATATTAAATTATATATTTTTAATATTATTATTAAATTTTTTTGACGAATTTTCCGACTGTCACGACCGTCGGAAATTAAAAAAATAATTATATAATTTATTATATTATTATTTAATTTTTTGACGATTAGGAACGTCGATATTTTCGACGAATATCCATCCGTCGCAATTTCCGACGACTTTTCCGACGGTTAGGACCATCGGAAATAAAAAAAATTAAATTATGTATTTTTATATTATTATTAAATTTTTTGACGGATTTTCTGACGGTCACAACTGTCAGAAATAAAAAAATTAATTATATAATTTATTATATTATTATTTAATTTTTCGACGAGTAGGAACGTCGATATTTCCGACGGATATTCATCCGTCGCAAAATTCGCCGCAATTTCCGAAGGTCGTAACCGTCGGTAAATGTATAATAATATCATATGTAAGAGTATTTTATTAATATAACTAGCGACGATCCAAATCGTCGCAATTACCGACGATTCAAACCGTCGGTAAAATAAAAAATAAATATTACATATAACTAAATAAAATAATAATATAAAAAATTTCCGCTTTCTTTCCACTTTTTTTCCTTTATATATTTTCCCTCCTCCCTCTTCTCTCTCCCTCCTCCCTCCTCCCTCCTCCCTCTTCTCTCTCCCTCCTCCCTCCTCCCTCCACTCCTCTCTCTCTCCCTCCTCTCCTCTCTCCCTCTCCCGGCCGCGAGCACCGGATCGGCCTCTCCCGCGCGCCGGACGCCGGCGACCCTCCCACGCCGGACGCCGGCGACCCTCTTCCGCACCGGCGACCCTCTCCCGCGCCGGCGTATCTCTCTCTCTCCCGCTCCGCGCCGGCATCTCTCTCTCTGCTGTCGGCCGGATCCGAACGCCAGGCGGCCGGATCCGGCCGCTAATTTTTTTTATATTTAAAAAATTATTTGCGACGGTTGCGACCGTCAAAAGATCGACGGTTGCGACCGTCAAAAGATCGACGGTTGCGACGCCCGTCCAAAGTTTCGACAGTTGGGACCGTCGAAAAGTTGCGACGGCTCGGACCGCCGGCCTTTTTCGGCGGTTGCAATCGTCGGAAATTTCGACGGCTCAGACCGCCGGCCTTTTTCGGCGGTTGCAACAGTCGGAAATATCGACGGTTCGGACCGCCGGCCTTTTCCGGCGGTTGCAACCGTCGGAAATATCGACGGTTCGAACCGCCGGGGACTTTTCCGGCGGTTGCAACCGTCGGAAAATTTCGACGGGTCGAACCGCCGGGGACTGTTCCGACGGCCAGAACCGTCGATATTTTCGACGAATTTTTTTCAACCGTCGTAAATCCGTTTGCGACGAGCGTTTTTCCGACGGATCGATTTCGACTGAAATCTGTGTTTTTCTAGTAGTGTTGTAGTTATCATTTATACTCTTAAAACTGTAAAATAATACACCGACATGAATGAGGACGGCAATAACAATAATGATACGTATGGTATGAATATTGCAATTTTTTAGTAATAAAAAAATTCTATCAACATCTCTATAAAACTGCATTAGTTGTTTACAAATATTGACATTATGATTTTAAAATTTAGGTTTACAAGTTTCAACTCAATCACAAAAAACTTTTAAACTTGTATTTGGTAAAAGGTATACATTAATTGATATTTATTTCTTATATACAAATATGACTATTTTGTATTAATAAATTTAATTACCTACTTATAATAGACACGATAATATGAGAAATGCACGCATAACATGAAGAAATATGTTATCTCCTCTTTTGATCCCTAAAATATTCAATTAAATCATGATGAATGCATGTTTAGAAATTTGGATGCACCTTACTTTATTCTTGATATTAAATTAATTTAATAAGTTGGAAGGTAACAATACATTATTAATAATTAATAAGTTAGAGACTAATAATCTTGGTGAGATAGATTGATTATGCTTTTTCCAGTAGAGTGATCAAGTTGAACGATTAATAATTTTTATAATATTTCTCACACGACATAATTTCTTGAAAGATACCACTCAAAAGTTGAATAATATTCCAGAGGAAAATAAGTCGATGAATAATACAACATAAGGGGCCATCAAGTTAATAAAATAAAATAGAAATATTGCCGCGATCAGGGGAAATGTTCGACTCCTCATCCATACAAAATTGTGTGTAAATGAATGGTTTACAACCACGTTGTTCCGAGAAATAATTCGCCCATGCAAAATTTGAATCCCTCGCTCCGTATCGATACGCTTTGTTTCGAACAATAAGAACGGCCATGGATAGGAAGAAAAGAAAAAAAGAATTCAACATGAGGTATAACCAGAAAAACGGCACCCGAGGAACTCAGACTCCAGATCACACAACAATGGCTGTGGGGCCAGAAGACTGCACGGCGCTGCACAACTCATTGATCTTAACAATGGCACGCATGATGGTCAGAATCCAGACAGTAACAACTAAAACAGTCACATATATCACATGAAGTCATAATCATCCACATCATTATAGCCACCAGCAGCTGCAGACAAATCATCATCCCTATCAACATGGAGTTGCTTCTTCTTTGCAGCTGCAGAAGTAAAGATACCAAGTGTATCAGTCTCTGGATGAAGTAGCAGAAATCATAATCTACACCATAAGTCTAGAGTCTAACCTGTCTTCTTCTTGCCTGCATTAGCTTCCTTCTCAGCTTTGAGTTTTTCATTAGCAATGGCAGAAACTGTGGTTGCCACTTCTTTGGCATCTGCTGCTTTCAGTGAAGTCATAGCATGCCTCATTACGTCTTTGAGAAGGCCAATGTAATGGTAGCTTTTCTGGCACAGAAGAAAACAAGGAGCAGGTCAGTACCAAGAAGATGAGGCTCTGGCATGAGCTGCGAATCTCCATTTACAAAAGCAAACCTCATAAGGACGAATTTTATGTGAAAGGAGCTCTGCATAGTCCAAGAAATCACTCTCAGACTTGGGAATGAAGTTATTCAAGGACTTCTCATTGTCTTTCTTAGCAAACAGCTCAGTAGTTGATATGTAATCTGCCTCTTCCACAAGTCTGTTACATGATCAATTAATCAAACAACTCCCGAAAAGGCACCAACGAATGATCAGCATAACTTTTAATATAATTGTTTATTCAGACATTGTACTTCTATAGCCAGCATTTAAACAGAAAATAAAATAAATTAACAGTCAAACCTTTGCTGGCGAAGTTTTTCTGCTACAGGATCTGCTAGAACTTCGTCATCCACTTTATTGGATATTGCCTTTGTTTCAGAGGCTTTTCCTTTCTTCCCGGCACCTTTACCACCAGACTTAGTTTCAGGAACTTTTGCTATTTCTGTTGACGGCTTAGATGGCTGCATAAAAAACATCAACTCAACACTTTTTCTTTGAGAAAACACATTTTGTAAAAAACAGAAAATGAAATTTGGACAAATTCTGGCTCCATGAGGAAGCTGTTTCTTCCAGTCTGTGAACACATGCCACAGAAAAGGAAAACATCCCTTTCCAAAAAAAAAACCAAAAGACAAAAGGAAAAGATATTTCAAGGCTTTTTATCTATCTTCCAAAAAATACGTGAATCTGAGGAGCTCGGCCTGTAGGGTTACTACTATGTGAGCTCGGTATGTAGCACTCAGAATTCAAAATGAGCTTCCACCAGTGGCACACCCCTTGACTAGTACATCAAGTAATCTTAAGCTCAAATTCCACCAGTGAGTTTTTTTTAGGAGAAAAAGCTATCCACTAGTGTGTTGACAAGAAAAAGCTAGCCATTAATACTAATTAATCATAATTCACGTAAAACCAAATGATATTTTAGGTTTTGTTCTTTATTGATTCTTCATTCTTTGGATACATCAGATAAACCCCACCAAATTAATTTAGTGGAATAGTTTATATTCTTTTGTTCTTCAAACAGTTATCAAATTGCTGAATCATAGAAATTATATCTTTTGTGTTTTTATCTATTGTATTTTTTTCACCTGTTTTAATAAATTGCAATTGCTATTGACCTTGAATAGGCATCATTTCCCCTACAACGAAGGGAAGCATATTGCTTAAGCATTACATCCCAAAATTAAAAAACAAACCATTGTTTCACATTTGAAAATCGTCCAAAATTTTAGTTTGCAGTTCATTAATCAATTGACAAGAGTCACAAGACCAATGATTTCACAGGTTATAAGCCACTTGACCAATAAATAAAACGTACTGTTAACATAGCATTAGCTTTAAGAAGATAATCCATTGGGATGCAAATCATTAGTTGTAAATGTGCAGCAGCAAGGTTGAATTATGAAGGCAATCTATTGACAAATCATTTCCAGCAATATTATATTTCGAAACCTTTTCTCTCAAGTTTGAAGGAAAAATCGGGAATGCTTCCCAAACACACAGTAATGTGCACAATTTACCTAATGCTAGTTGATGTGCAGCAGCAAGGTTGAATTATGAAGGAAATCTATTGACAAATCATTTTTTAGCAATATTATGTTTCAAAACCGTCTCTCAGGTTTGAAGGAAAAACATGGGGAATGCTTCCCAAACACATAGTAATGTGCACAATCTATCTAATGCAGTTAAGTATGATCTTTGTGCATGGGTATGGGTCCCAGTCATGCATCTCCAGCACACATTTCAAGAGAGCTAAGAACCACCTGAACCTCCCGCCCCGAGCAGCAAGCCCAACAGCAAACTTGTCCCCAAAAAGGCGGCACCACTCGCTGATGCTTTCAACAAAACTTCTGATATCCCCTTTACATGGAATCAGAAGAGAACCTAGAGAACAATGTGGACTTCTCCAACAAGCTACACCCAAAAAGCACAATCAAGATGGATCGTGTCAAACCCATTTCTTATTCAACTTGAAGCTGATCTCTCAAATGAACTGGATCGTGTTATTACCCAAGAACAGACAAGGGTCATCAACAAAAGGTCCTCCTAAAAAAAGGGTCATCAACAAAAGGTCCTCTTAAAAAAAGAAAGGGACATCAACAAAAGGTAACCAATCAAGTTCAATGATGTCAAATGGTACTCCAACGATGCAACCCTCTGTATCCAAGTGGAAACTGCTTTCAACTCATGTATCAATCACACCCATACTTCTAAATTGCTTTCCCCATATAATTTTCATGTCACTCCAAGCATTTAGCAGACCAATCTCCGGTAGGGAAATGAAGAATGTGCTATAATGCATGAGCTCTTTCAAAGCTCCCGGTTCCGACGGATTCCAAGCATACTTCTTCCACCCCAATGGCATACCGTCGGCCAGTAGTTTAACAAAACAGTGACTGGGATCATTGAAGGCACAACCAGACCCATGCCCCTGAACCATATACACTCATTGTGCTCATCTTGAAGACTCAACCCCAGAAATGGTGAACAATTTTCAGCCAATTATCCTGTGAAATGCAGTCTCCGAAATGGCAACAAAAACCATCATCAACCACCTCAAAAGCATAATGCAACAGCTCATCACCCCCCCAATCAATCTTCCTTTGTCTCCGGCCGGCAAATTCAAGACAACATAGTGGTGGCTCAGGAAATCATCCACTCTACGCACAAAATAAAGGAATGGTTGCTCCAAAGAAGCTTGATCTCGTTAAAGCCTTTGACAATATAGGATGGAGATTTATTCATGAAACTTTTACAGCTGCAAGTATCCTGAGTTCTATTTGCAGAGCCATAATGTCTTGCATCTCAACCCCAACCGCTCAAGTGCCATGGAATGGGGAGTGCACAACAGCTTTCAAGCTCAACCGGTGAGTAAGGCAATGCTGTTCCCTGTCCCCTTACGTCTTCACGTTGTGCATTGACCAGCTGGGACTCCTTACCAACAAGCTCCCAGCAAGCAGACAAAGAGTGGCCAGCCATCAGATTAGGACACACAGGTCCAGAGGTTTCTCACTTGATGTTCGCAGATGAACTCCTTTTCATCAAAGCCACGCCAACCTTCTCACGGGAAGCACTCAGAACTGTCTCCTCTTTCTCCTTTACCTCAGGGATGCACCTCGAGGTCTCCAATTGCACCTTATTCTTTTCTAAGAACACTCCTAAATATAAATGAAGGAGATCCAACAGCTTAGCAGTTTCAATGTCACTAACAAATTGGAGAAATATCTCAGTGTAGGAACTTCCTCTAGGGCCACAAAGAGGACATCCGTAAGCTCCACACTGTTAATTAGCAAGTCACCTACGGACTCGAGAGGACTTGGGGCCAGATCCTTAAGGGTCACAAATGATGCCTTCATTTCTAAGGCATGTAGCATCTCATCAGCCAGCTGCACCAACTTTGGCACAATCTCACTCCACAAATATGAAGAATCGGCTTGTGCTCAACCTATGTCTGCAAGGAAAATCAGGCATCCAACTTCTGTAGTGCAACCAGTGAAACATTGCCAAGGATCAATTGGATACAGTACAGAAGATGGTTCAAGTATGAATTTCTGGACTAGAACTTCGATCTCACACGTGGCAAGCCTTCTAGCTTACCTTCCACTGCAAACAAAAATCCACACTCCATTGCATCATTTGTTCCCCAAAAGAATGTTGAGACTACAACCGATTCTCAAAGCTCCTGTCATCGCCGCACATCCAAAAATTGCAGTGATATTCCCCACCCCCCATCCATCTAATGACCAGACAAATTCACATGAATCTAGTGCAATGATGGAAATTAGAATGTGAATTCTGCCGCAACCTATTCTTAGGCTCACCACCTTCATCACCACACTGCTTAAGGGAGCTCATATGGAGTCAGCACTTGGCAGGCCCCAGAGGATTCCTTTGGATGACAGCAAACAGCAAACTGATCACCAACAACTTTGAGTGACTCAAAGAATTGGACCAACCAGCTTCCATCAGCTGTGCTTAAGGGCACTGGAAGACACCTTGCACCCTCTAGGATTGACTGTTCGCAGGCAGCAATTGGAAAGACCTGCTCTCATAGGCTGTGGCGCCAGTTCTTTGACTTCCCACTGCATGATTGACCAATCAAAAACCTCTCTTCCAGGACCGCCAGTGGCCATCACAACATTGGTGCACAACCTTTGTAGTAGGCTGCTGGCTGTATTGGTCCCGGCGCAACAAGTTACTCTTTGTCCCTGACTTTTTGGGCAGCCTCCAAATCAGAAATGAACAATCAGGCTGGTAGCAACTAACTTCAGGGATAGCCTACAGAGGAATCTCTCCCTGCACAGTGGTAATCGCACCAAGAACCAAACCTTGCCACTGGTATCCACACCCAAGTAGCACTGATGGAGCTTCAAATCACCAGTCTTCCAAAACTCGAGCAGGCTACCTTCTTCAAGACGAACAGAGCATGGATAGCAGGACTCAGCAAAAACCTGGGCGAAGCAATGGTTATTCTGGCAGAACCATGGGCCATCAAGGACGGCCTCGAAATGGCTTGGAACATCGATTTCTGGAAAATCCTCCTCTAAATAGACGCTCACTCAGCTGCAAAACTCTTGGAGGCCGACACTCCACCTGCACCTAGATGGAACTACCTGCTGGTCTTTGAGATCATGCAGTTGCAACAAATAGGATGTCGTGAAGGCAACAATAGTTTTGCCAACTGGCTAGCTAAGAAAGCTGCATATCTTCAACTAAGAAAAGTAAATGTTAATTTTTAAATTAAGTTCACATGTTTTACAAAACAAAGATAAATTCACATTACGTCCCAAATGGGCCAAATCAAGTATAGCACACTTCTTTCAGATCAAATAACTTCATATTAGAAAAATGAAGGCCCCAATTTGTCCACTAGGCTGAAGCCCTCAATCAGTAAAACTCTATGTCCATCACAGGAGAGGGAGAAAGTGGGAAGTGGCTACTAGGGTTCTCAAATCTTAAGTGGCAGCAAAGAGGGGAGAACAAAGGTGCTGCAGCAGCTAATTCCTCCTTCATGAAGTTGAAGAAAACAATAGTCTCTTTGATTGACACTCTGATCATAGTGGAGTTCCTTGATGCATACTTTTTTTTTTGAGAACACCTTGATGCATACTTGAATTTGATCTTCAACATTATGTGAAGATCTAAGGTCATTGTTAAGGTAAAAGAATCCAACTCCTCATTTCCTCCTAAACATACCAACACCTTTTTTTTAACTAGATTAAATATTGGGTACATATGGGTACATGTATCCATTGCATACCAAACCCGTAATCCTACCAACTATGCAGCCAGTATGGGTACTCCAACCAAGCAGTGAACCCATACTTCATTGAGTATGATGTATATGTTACTCTTTAGTTAAAATACAGAAGACATTAGAAAAGAAAAAAAAGATGGAGAATATCCACAATGTTAACTCTATAAGCTCAGAGAGAAAATGAGAACAACATATTCACTAACTAGAAAAAGATCAGTAGAAGCAACAGGAAAATACAAAAAAGATATATTTTTCTTAAAGGGGTTAAGTGGAAAAAATCTACATTGTAACAATTCTACCTTTTCTGGTTCCTCTTCATCTTCCCAAGATTCTTTAACATCTTCCTCTTCTACATCTTCATCATCCCATTGGCTCTTTGGTTGAGTAGGTTTACTAACTGGCGGTGCCGGTTCAAAATCTTCTTCCTCTGAGAACAGGAAAATAAGAGAGTATTCATAATCCTTAATTCTTTTAGGAGAATAATCCTTTAAATTAGAATAGGTGAAAATTATAAAATCTAAAATTTCTATCTTAAAAAATGTGAGTACTCCAAACATATAAAACCTAAATTTCTAGGTTTGCTTGCTCAATCATGCAAAATCTCTCAACACAAAAAAAAATGAAAACAACTAGTAGCCAAGCACCTTGCAGTAAATGTAAACAAAGATTTTAGACAGCAACAAACTACAATACTTGTTACCTATAATAAAAAATGAGAGGTATTCTATACATGCTGATATATTTAGAGGACGAGGAGAGAGCATCAATTAAGCTGTAGGAGAATAAGATGTGATAACTCTGGATTAATGAAAGAGAGCGAGCAGGCCATCTCTTTACACACCCAGGTGGATTGACCAATAACTAGTTTCTAAACATGGTCAGATTAAAAACAAAAGGCATTTTGTTGAATTCACTAACATGACATAAACCCTGTATTATATTTTTAGTAGGAAACAAGGGAGATTTAAAAGGCATTCCACCGGCTGCAAAACAGTCTAACAAATATGGCAACGACCAAAGTTCAAAGAAAATATATAACAGATCATATCTAGGACAATTCTACTCAAAGTAAATGATATAATATTGTCTTATAGGGTGTGGTGCAGTTATTCACACGATTGACTCATTCCAACAAAAAGTTATACACAGTAGAACCTTTGGCAAAAAACAACAAAGCTCATGCAGACTAGAGTATAATTAATAAGAAGCTGAGCTTAATCATGATCAATGCAGCTCATTTTTGTACAGGACAGTTGTTCTTATAGTTATATGCATACCTGGATGACAACCACAAACGGAGTCATCCTTTCCCCTCTAAAAAAAAATCATGATCAATGCAACAATAGAGACTTGTATTTTTCTACCACAACAAAGTTGGTGCAGGAAACGCTACAGTCTCATGTAGCATAAACTGCATCCAAGTTGACTAAAGTAAAGTTAGCAACTAAACAAATAGACTAAGAAATCTTTGATGGCCTTTGAATAAAAGAATTTTAGATCATATACTAACAAATTTATAAGCATCTAGTTTAGGAAACCTTAGTTCAGAAACAATCAACAAAGAGAAGTTTTTTTTAGAAGGATCAACAAAGAGAAGTTGACTGACCCCAATCTGCCATTTATTCAATTAAAATTCCTCTGAATCGCCTTGATCAAATGGATGCATCAATTTGATCAAACTCCTGCAAGGAACAACAGAAAAGATAACCAAATAAAATATATAGGTGAAAATCTTAACTAATCATTGGTTAGAGAGGAAGCATGAGTGAAGCCTATTGTCTACAGCGTCACTGTTGGGACAGTATAATAATTTTCCTTAGTTCTGTGGTGGTTCATTTTAAAATCTTCATTATGCATTGTATTTATTGTTAACTTACTTGATGCTGTTTCACATATTTCCCTTTAAGGATCCCTCTGCATCTGATACTTGGAAGATTAAATAAGGCATAAGTACCAAAGAATATGATTCAGTACTAAGTTGTTCACTTTCAGAAAAAAAAAACACTAAGTTGCTATAAGACAATCCAATTCTAATGTAACTAAACTGGACCAACAACACCTAATGTACACTGTTCAGCTCTGTCCCTCAACAACAATCACATTATTGTGCATGAAAGTTGAATGTCAATTGAGATATACTAATTTTACCCATCAAGAGAAATTGCAGGTCCCAGGAAGCAACCTTTTTATTTAAGTCTTGTGATAATCTTCATAGATACTCAACTCATTCCTCTAAAAAAAATTAGATGCTCAACTCAAATAACAATTATTACTCCAACATTCTGAAATTTGAACTCATGATCTCATCAAGAAAGAAGTTCTCGCATCTAAAATAAAAGCTAGAGAACACTTCATTTCGTCAACTACTGCTGAATTTTTCATCTAGTTTCTTCCTTACACTCCTAGTTGTAATAAGCGTAAGAAATCTGCAAATGACCACTCCGCTCAGTGCAATAAGCAGCTAGATTCAAGTTACAAGCATCCAGAATGTTCAATTCGCAAAATCGATTGGCAATTATTCAAAAAAATTCCTCCCAAGAAACACTATTCAGCAAACTACCAAACGAACAAGCGACAAAAGTACCCATTTTTGTTTTTTGATAAAACAGACAAGGGATAGTACCTGGACGACGCACCCTTTGAAGTAGGAGTTCGTGCTCGTGCGCTCGTCGCCTCTAGTGTCGGGTCCGGCGCCGAGGATGCTAGCACCGTAGCGGAGGATAGACCTCGCTAAAACGGGGATCAACGGCGGCGGACGGCGGAGGTCTCGGCAGTGGTTTGCGATAGAAGGCGACCGAGGACTGAGGGAAGGGAAGGAGAAGAAAGCGGGAAGGTGAAATGGAAAGGCAAAGAAACGGAGCGATTAGGGTTTCTTAAATTTTATATTTATTTATTATCCATTTCTTTCTGTCATTAATGTGTACCATCAGATCTTATTCCCGATAAAATGTTGACGGTTTAATTGTTACATAATATATACACCTTTTTCTAGGAAAAAAAAGAAAGAAATTTAATTATCTATTAATAAAAATTCATGATACATCCGCGGACAAAATAGTTTAGAGATCCGGTTCCATCTTGTTAAGTTGGGAAATACTTTTTGCAGTTGAAGCTTATTGTCCAAATTTTTCTACGAACATTTGGACATCGGGATCAAGAACCAAATTTCGGAAGAGGCCACAATATAACCTTATCCTTTTTTTTTTATAGAAGAAGGAGACTTGGACGAGAGGGTGGAACAGATCACGTGTGTCCATCACGCGGAGCGTGTTGCGCAAGGTGACAGCATCTGCGGCTCTAGGTGGGCCACACCAATGCCCAATGATGGGCATTTTTCAAGAATCTCTCACGTATCACGTTGAACGTTAAATTACACTTTTGTTCATCCAGAAATAATAAATGGATCGTGCAATGTAAGAGTACAAACATGTCTTTTTATAAGAGTTAGAAAGAGATCTGTTATAATTCACAATCGCTCAACTATCTCTAACGTGTATGTCATGTCCATTAAAAATTCATGACAGCTCACATATAAACCAACAAATGCTCAACTTGTTATGCCTAGATCTGCATCACATATATTCAAGTTAACATATGTCTTGTTCCGTGGTAGCTAATTTTTATATACACTATATCTTTTAACATAAGAAAAATAGTTTGTCAATATATGTGAAAGTTTAATGCGGCTCATACCAGTTCTTTCGTTTACGGTCATGTTTTTTAATAATGAACTAGTTGCTTTGTTAAAATAGTAACCACTAATTCATTCCCTTAAAATATAGTCTGAACAGATGAATCATCTCTAAAAAATTCACACTATGATGACCAACTAATCAATTCATCATGTATTTAGATCGTTTTAGCATTGGTATAAATACAAGTACTACGGTGGAAACTCCTATTGAAAGAACGTATGTTTAGTTCTATTTAAAATGTACACCACACAAACTTAAGTTCAATCGTTACCTTTTAACGTCTAATTCGAGTTTTCGAATTGTTCACTCTTATATAGCGTCACATTTAGCCTTTATCTTTCTCTCTCTCTCTATCTTAATCATGCAACTTACTAAAATTCATGTTTAACATATTTTTATAATCATATCATGATTCACATATTTTATTCTCACTCGCTATCTTCGTAAGCGACGAAATAGTTTGTTCATACGAGGGAAACTCAAGCTTGATCGATATATTTTTTCATACACATAATAAAATTTTATAACAATAAATTTATCAAAAAAAGATAATCTTTTATTCATTAAAAAATTTGAGTACATCTTTACATTTATAATTTATGTAGTCATAAGACATTTACATGTCTAAAAAATGTCTCTCTGGATAATGGTTTGGTGAATTGATAAACAACCATTTTTGTGCGTTGATATGTATTCAATTGAGATCTCATCTTTGAGTTCTTGATCTCGTATAAATTTGTACTTTGTATCGATATATTTTTCTTTACAATGGTATTTCTCGTTCTTCATATAAATAATAGTTGCTTTATTGTCATAGTGAATGCTCATCTTCTTCATTGCATTCTCATAAATTCTCAAATCTTGAAGGATTCATTTAAGCCATAAAAGCCTCTTGTACTATCACTAAACAAGCCATGAATTTTGCCTCCGTTGATAGTGTCACACAATCTTATTTTTTACCATTTCAAGTAACAGTAGCATTGCTGAGCAAGAAAGTGTATCCAGAGGTGAATTTTCGTTCATCAACATCACCAGAATCCAACAAGTCATATACTTTCTCCGTGATAACATAGTGCAAGATCAACCTTGATGTATCTCATTCTCTTTATCGCCTTCCAATGTTGGCATCCAGGATTAGCCTGATATCGACTAACTAACCTCGTACAAAACATATGTCTGGCTGAGTACACATTATAACGTACACTAAGCCTGCCGACTACACTTGAATAGGGAACATTGACATTTTCTTTTGCTCCTCTATAGTTTTAGAGCATATATCCAGACTTAAACCTCACCTTTCGTGGTAGGAGTGTCAATGGGTTTGTAGTCATCCATACTAAAATATTCCAAAACTTTCTTTATATATGATATCATCGACAAAGCAATGAGTCTTTTAAAATGATCTCGTTAAATTTTCACATCCAATGTGTAGACTACTTCACCCATGTCCATCTCAAATTTAAAGAACAACCATTGCTTAATGGTAATGACAAAATCATTATTTCCAGATATCAGAATGTCATCCATATATAATGTTAGGATAGTAAAATTATTTTCGGACTTATAAATATACACACAATTACTTTCATCAATCATGTTAAAATCGTACAAAATGATTGATTATTGTAATTTAATATATTCTAAATGATTATTTGAGTTCATAAATGGACCAGTGTGGTATACAAATTTTGCGCTCTTCTTCTTTATAATGAAGCTTTGAAGTTGTTCAATGTAAATTTTCTAATTTAGTTATCCATTTGATATAATTATAAGTCTATATGTAAGACTGTAGTTAATATTAGGCAAATTGAACCAAACCTTATAACATGTGCAAAGATTTCTTCACCCACTATTCGGGTGAAATTTTTCTTCATTAGGCAAGTTTTATATGTCAATTAATTCATCCATGCCGCATTTAATTTTGAGAATCCACTTATTCTCAATTGCCTTACGATCAACCAACTCCTAAATTTGATTTTTTTCCGCATGGATACTAACTCTTTGTTTATTGTCTTAATCCATTCTTCCTTAGTAGGGGACGAAAGAGTCTTTTTAACATATTTGTGCTCAAGTTCATTTTCAGACTTATGCGCTTCATGTGGCCTATGTTCTAGCTCTTTGACGGAACATATTTTCTAGTAATCCATCGAAGAAAACTTTCAAATTCGTTAGTTGATGGTTACAAATCTCTTACTAAGATCAGTGGGATGGAGAAAACAAACTCCTCGATAAGTTTATCCCCTTGTTCGCCAACTCGGAATCTTCTTCTTCATTTAAAAGAAGTTCCTCATCTATCTTGCTCTGGTTATGGAAGTTATCTTTTATGAATGTCACATCTCTTTCACCTATGAATACATAGCTTTTAGAGGGTTCACATTATCTTATAAAGATACATTTCTATCCTCTTGAACCCAACTTCTCATACTTATGAAAGTTGTTAAACATAGGTTGCGCAACTCTAAGGGCGCAAATAACTAAGGTTAAGCTTTCGACCTATCCAAAGTTCATAGGGAGTGGCAACAATCAATTTTGATGGTACATAGCTTAAAATATTAGCAGCAGCTAAAGTGCATATTCCCAATAAGAAATTGGAGAATTAGTTTGCGCCATCATGGATTGCACCATATCAAATAAGGTATGATTTCGTCTTTCTACAATATCATTTTGTTACGGAGTTCGTGATACTGTTAGTGTCTAACTACACCTTTTTCATAACATAATTTTTTAATAAGCCAGAGAGATATTCACATCCACAATCGGTTCGCAAGGTTTTAGTCTTGCGATCAATTTGATTTTCTGTAATGTTCATGAATTATAGAAACAAGTTTTAGACGTATGAGAAATTAAGTATATAACATCGTAACGTGAATAATCATCTATAAAGGTGATAAAGTAAGAAAAATCGTGTCTTGTGTTAACATTCATCGGACCACATATGTTTGAATGAATTAATTGTAATGGTTATTCAACGTGTTTTCCCATACCATATGGTGTTCTTATTTTCTTGTCAGCTAGACATTTCTCACAATTTAGAAGATCAACTTTTGCGAGAGAGCTCAAGAAGTCTTCTCTAGCAAGTCTATTCATTCGATCTTGATCAATGTGTCTAAGTCTGACATGCCAAATATTGACACTTTCATTCACATCAATAAATAAATACATGCTATATTTAAAACATCAAAACTATTATTGAGAAAATCATTGGATATAAGAACATTGTCAAGACATATTGTCATATGTTTCATTTGGAAACTTATTACATAACAAAGTCTTGTCTAATGCTGATACAGAAAGTAAATTTTATCTAAAAGCTGGAGTATATAGAACGTCGTGAAGATAAAAAAAATGTGCTCGTTGCGAAGTTTTAAGTTGCATGTTCCAATGTCTTTAACTTCAACATTTTCGTTATTGCCAACATAGATCCATTTACTTTCCGCATTTATTCATGTCTACTTTGCCACAACATTTTTCACATTTGCGTCAGTGGCCTTGGACTTTCCTTTGTCCAACATGTCCGCTCTTTTTATTCGATTGAAACTTATGCGACATCTTTCTCTTGAGTTGGAATTAATTCATTGCTCACCATTTTCAGCAACTAATGCTTTAAATGATTAATTCATGGCTTCAAGGATGTCATCCTCCATCTCAATGTGGCGAGCAACTTGGTCAAATATTTTGACACTTTCATTGTGCATCAAGTAACAATGCATGTATTCTCAACTTTTAGGAAGAGAGCGGAACAAAGCTTACACTTGTTGCTCGTCATCAAGCACTTGTCCCACATTTTTTAGTTCACGTATTATGTTAGACATCTTTTGTATATGCTCCATCATCATATGATTTGGTTGCTTCCGATAAGAGTCAAATTTCATGATGAACCCATACTTATTGCAGAGCGTCGTCCACATTTCGAAGTCTGTCTTATAGACTTTGAATTCGCACAAGAGAAAATTTTTCATCGTGCTTAGAAATGTAATACGAGCAATATGATTCTTTTTGGATTATGCCTAATATGCTTCCATATATTTTGGCGTAGGGCATTATTTTCAAGTGCAGGTTCATTGACAACGTAATTTAGACCTCTTGTTCTTTTAAGAAATATTGGATCTTGCATTGCCAAATATCAGAATTATCGTTGTTTAACTTTTTATTCTTATTTAAGTCAGCAATGATTGTTTTGAAAGTCATGGTCTAATTTGGTCACAAATATGAGAGATTAGTGTTATGCATGTTATAATTTGTCTATAAAAACATAAATAACACAATAATAATACTCATAAAATAGTGATATTGAGAGGTTACTATACCCCCACACATCTCCCACTGTCTCCAAGAAATACTATCATTTATTATATTAACAATGCATCAAAATTAATCCAAGTGATTAAATTTTAAATTAACGCATAATTCAAAAATTTCTACTTTATACATTTTGAATAAGCTTGTAATTCAAAATCATCAAAATGCATTTTGTGTGCCACACAAAATTTTTTCTAATATGACCAGACAATCAAGATAGTGAGGGCTCTTCCCCCAAGCGGTGCTGATTATTTGTCTTTCGTCTTGGCAATATATCAGAAAAAATTATGCTATCACTTCCACACATCAACGCTATTTCTGGATATTGCGTCAACCATGCATTAGACCAGTTTCTCGGAATCTTTCTAGATATGCATTTTGGGTCACACATCACTCAACAAAAAAGACATTAATTATTGTGACAATATTTGAATCTCAAGGTGTCTTAATCCTACAAAAGAACTGCATATGTTTCATATATCATTTAATTACCTATAGGTTGTATAATTAGACCAATTAATTATTCTTTATTATATTCTTGCATGAAACATTGATTTCAACACATAGCCAAAAATAATATTGTCATACATGTTAATTGATTCTTACAACAACAACAACAAAGCTTTATCCCACTAGGTGGGGTTGGCTACATGGATCATACGACGTCATTCCGCTCTATTAGTAACCAAACCTTTCGGTATATTATTCATCAATAGATCTTGCTCTATTAGTTCGTCAAGTGTCCGTCTTGGCCTCCCTCTCCCTCTTTTAATCGGACTCCAGATTATTTGATTTACTCTTCTTACTGGCGCAACTAATGGTCTTCTCTGAATATGATCAAACTATCTCAAACGATTTTCTACCATTTTCTCACTAATAGGAGCAACTCCGACTCGTTCACGTATATGATCATTCATAATCTTATCTAATCTTGTATGGCCACACATCCATCTCAACATCCTCATTTCGGCTACCCCCACTTTACGTTCATGTTGTCTCTTCATAGTCCAACATTCACTATCATATAACACTGCCGGTCTTATAGCAGTACGATAGAATTTTTTTTTAACTTTATTAGATACTTTTCTATCACAAAGAACTCCAGTGGCTTTCCTCCACTTACACCAACCAGCTTGAATTCTATGATTAACATCGTCATCAATCTCACCATCTTGTCTTACAATTGATCCTAAATATTTTGTCACTTGAGGAATTATATCCTCCCCTAGCCTAACTTCCAAATCGTCTCTAAGTTATTTATTTGTGAAATTGCTATGCATATATTCTGTTTTATTCCTACTTAAACGAAAACCCTTTGACTCCAACGTATTTCTCCATATTTCCAATTTTGTATTAATCTCTTCTCTTGAATCCGCTAAAAGTACTATATCATCCGCAAATAGCATCCACTTAGGTACCTCCTCTGTGATACTCTCGGTTATAGCATCGATAACTAAGTTAAATAGATACGGGCTTAAAGCTGATCCTTGATGTAGGTCAATTCCTATAGGAAATTCATTTGTCTCACCTCCGGATGTCCTAACCCTAGTCAATGCCCCATCGTACATATCTTGTATTACCTTAATGTAGGTCACACTCACCCTCTTCTTTTGCAAGGCTTTCCAAAGTACATCCCTTGGTACTCGATCATACGCCTTCTCTAAGTCTAATTGATTCTTACAAAATGAATTAATTCAATATATTTAATTTCAATTCAATTTGAAATTTTAGATAAGTTACCATGCTTAACAAAATTGGATATACCAATTTTAAGTTCAAGTTCACAATTTTAACACAGTCAAAATTTTAGGAAGACAATTATTTACAATACATTTTAGACATACCAACTTTGAATTCAAATTCAAATTTTAAATTATTCAAATGTCTTCCATAATTTAATTTAACTCACAACAATAAATGTCATTATGACATACATAAATGACAATATTTATTTCCTGCGTGATAACATATTTATTAGATAATATTTGTAATTAGCATACAAATCTAACTATTGCACTAAATCAACAAATGATTTTATTTTAATAGTGTTAGATTTCATACATGATTTTAAAATTTACAAAAAACATTCCTATGGAAAATACATGTTTTCCCTATTTTTTGAAAATTTAAAATAGTTATTTTTTATTTTCTAATTATTTTATTATTCTGGCAAAAATCAAAAAAGAAAAGAAAATTTGTTTATTGGGTGCAACACTTTTTTACTCATACTGAGCCCTCCAATGGGCCTTGTGCTTGTGGGAACAATTTTCTATTTTTTCATTTTTCTACAACACATGTGAAAAAAATTCAAAACAATTGTAAAAATATTAAAATAAATTAGAAAAAATATACTATGACTTAGGTTCATCTATAATATATTTTGAGGACAAAGATCGCTTTGTCCCTTGGTTGTGGTCAGAAAATCGAGATGCGGGGATCCCAAAAATAATAATAATAAATACTTTTTTGGTGCAATTATGAGTTCGAAAAAAACAAAAAAACTCTGACACCAATGTTGGATTTATTACATACATAAATCATAAAAGTTGCATAATACCTCTTGCAACAGAGTGGACCGTTAAGGCTTTTTTCTATGAACACTTGGACGGGCGCACTTGTACCTCAAGATCGGGGAGCGAACGTAGGAGGAATGGAACATTTAGTTACAACACAAGTACCTCTAGATGAATCTAAATGAAAAGCACATCTTGGACCTTTGGTACTGATCCCTTTGTATTGGCGAGGGAGACTTGGACGAGGGGCAAGCGAAACACGTCTCACGAGTCCATCGTGCGCGCACAATCACACATGTGATGTGTATTGCATGCACGTCAAGTGTGCTTGCACGTCTTCGCAAGGGGGCCAGATGGGCCACACAAGTGACCACCAATGCTTAATGATGGACATTTCCCAACGAATTTAATGGGCGTCCACCCTCTTAAAATAGGGTGGACACCCCACCATATCTCGATGAGGAATCCATGGCTCCAATGCAAATGCACGGTTCAGGTCCCGATTCAATAGCACTAAGAGTGATCCAAAGGAGCGGTTCAGCAGTCGATGTGATCAAAATGCGTGTACTAGCCGGACGACGCCGACGTCCGTCCCCATGTTTGCGAGTCACCCCTCTCCATGGCGATGATGTCATCCATCCGCCCACCCCTCCCCTGTCGTATCGTTCCCCCTTGTCGGATCACCCAAACTCCTCCTCCGAAAGTCTGTATCTGTTAGTCGTCCCCTATTCTCCATCAACGACGATGGCATCCTCCCCCGCATTTGTTGATGTCGGCCCCTCCTCTTGAGTACGTCATCCGACTGGTACCCTATTTTGGGCAAAGCACAAGGCATGGGAAAATCAACATGCTGCGATGACCTCCCGTTGAACGGAGATCCCGACCATCGCCACCCTCCTCGAATGTTTGCCTTCGCTGCCATCCTCCTCAACCTCACCCACTCGCATCATCTTCAACATCGTTCGCCACCGCTCGCTGCTGCCCTCCTCGACCTTGCCTGCACATGCCATCTCTGACATTGTTCAATGCCACTCACCGCCATCCTCCTTGACATTGCTCGCCTCGACTTCATCAGTTCGCATCGTCCTCCTCGACATCGCTTGCCACCTCCCTCCTTGACTTCGTCATCTCGCACTGCCCTCCCTACCTCGCCGGATCATGTCTTTGACTTCGCCTTGACGCCGTCCTCAACCGGAAGTAGAATGTCGCCCACTCCCGCCTTCGACTTTGTCCTTCGTCTCGCTTGCTCACGCCGCCTTCGACTTTGTCCTTCGCCTCGCCTGCTCACGCCGCCTTAGACTTTGTCCTTCGCCTCGCCTGCTCACGCCGACTTCACCTTGCCTATTCACGCCGACTTCGATTGTCGACCACCATGGATCGCGATTGCATATTGTTGAATTGGGCCTTGGACCGTGCGTCCGTGACTTGCGCGCTATAATCATGGATTTCTCATCCAACGAATGAGAAGATAGGGTGGGGCACCCACCCTATTTTAAGAGGGTGGACACCTATTAAATACTTTCCCAACACATCCAAAAATGATCATTAGACTCATATTTTTCAAGAAATTTGCAGCTCAATTTGCCTCACTAAATGATACAATGAAAAATCTCAAAAGCTTCAACTTGTTACCATATTTCTTTCAGTATTATCAACAACTTCCATGGCAATGATATCAAGACTCCAAGATGACTCACAAGCCTCCAATGTAATAAGACTTTTCAGAGACCTTCGGTAATAGAAACTAAGCACCTAGTTCCCCAAACAACCCTTTACGACCTGGAGGTGGAATTAGGCCGCATTTACTGCAGTGGAATCAGGATCACATGACCCTGGTTTCACCTTTCTGGGCGGTGGTTCCATTTTTTTTGGTTTACATGACCTTTTCTATTTTATGATCTTTTTTCTTTTATCATTTTCTTTTTTACTTTTCTTATATAAAATAATTATAATGAAAAAATAATATAATATCATTTATTATTATTTTTTCATTAAAAATGATTTTTTATATTTAAATAATATATTTTTAACAAAAAAATAAAAAAAAATAATTTATACTTTTATTTTTCTAAAAGAAAATTATATTTTAAATTTATAATGCCTATTTTTTAGGATTTAATGTTTATCATATGCATCAAATGCGTATAATAAACATACGACCTTTGCCCACCGTCCGATTAGATCGGACGGTGGGCGTTGTGCGCGGCCTTTCTCTCCTATTCTCTCTCCACCCTCCACTCTCTCTTCTCTCTCCCCCGACCACGCCCGTCTCCGATCTTGCAGCGAGGCGACGGCAGCGGCGAGGAGCAAGCGGCGACGGCGACGGCAGGATGCGGGCAGCGAGGCGACGGCGACGGCGGGACGCGGGCGGCGAGGCGACGATGGCAAGGGCGATGGCAAGGCGCGGGCTACGACGAGGCAAGGGCGACGGCGAGGCACGATCTCTCCCCCTTTCTCCCCGATTTGGCGACGGCGGCGAGGCGAGAACGATGGGACGTGAGCGGCGAGGCGGCACGGGCGGCGAGGCGATGAAGGCGGCGAGACGCGAGACACGAGCGGCGAGCAACAAGACGATCTGATCTCTCTCCCTTTCTCTTCGATCCGGCGATGGTGAGGACGGCCGACGATGCGAGCCGGCCGATTGCGAGGGTATCCCCTTTCTCTCCGATCAACAGCGAGGGCGACAATCGCAGGCTGCAACTTCATGATCGGGGACTTCACCGACGATCACAGGCGACTTCGCCAACGTCCCCGCTGTCCTCTCGCGACCAGCGTCCCGCCGTCCTCTCGCGACCAGCATCCCCCCGTCAGCCTCCTCCTCTTCCTCCTCCTTCTCTTCCTCCCCGCCGGTCGTCTCCCTCACGGTCGGCGTCCTCGTCGACGAGGACTCTGAAGTGGCCCCTTCCTCCGGTGCATATCATACGCATTTGATGCGTATGATAAACATTAAATCCTTTTTTTTATTCAAATGCCTACTAAAATTAATCTATTACCTCTACTTTTTCTATCACATCAACTGATTAATTCCTCATTATTACGTTTTACTTCATTCAAACACACCTCAAACTCAAACTAATATCTCAATTTAACTATTCACTTGAAACTCGAAAAAAACCACTATTCCAATATTTAAACGGACCAACACAGTTGCATATATATATATATATATATATATATATATAATGGAGGTGTAACACTTTGTGTAACACCTCTCGATCTAAACCGTTCATTTTAGATCAACGACTTTGATTGATCTTGCATTCTCTCTCTAACTCTCTTTGGATGATTGTCGGCGAACTAACTTGGGTAGCGATCAGAGTCATGCGAACGACAACGACGATCAGGGCGGCGGTTATCAAATGATGCAGGAACGGTGCGATCGAGGGCGGGTGATCAGAGGAAGCAGGAAAGCCGATGGCGACGCAGACTCGATGACATGTGGGCTTGGATCGATGATGCGCGAGCTCAAATCAACAACAAGAATGCAAATCGGAGACGGGGACGTAGATTAGGGAAGGGGGCCAGCCAGTGGCAATTGGGGCAGCGATTGGAGGAGAGAAGAGAGGGAGCACAAAAAGGGGCATGCGTCGATGAACACGAAAAAGGGGGCATTGGCCCCCCTCTAGAGCTCGCCGGAGGGGACCGCATGCATCAGCTTTGAAGAAAGGAGGTCGAGGGTGGGTCGTCGGATCGAAAGAAGAGGGAAAGTCGAGGTCGGGGGCGGCGCTCACAGGGGGTTATCGTCGGTGGGTTGCTGGATCGAAAGAAGAGGGAAGGTCAGGGTTGGGGTTGGGGGAGGGCTCGCAAGGGATCGTCACCATTGGGTCTCCGGATCAAAAGAAGAAGGGAGGTCTTGTAGGGGATCTTTGGCGGTGACACTTGGAGAGGAGGAGGAGATGATCGACGATTGTGTGGCAGCAGAGAAGAGAGAGGGGAGGAGGAGGAGATGATCGACGATTGTGTGGCAGCAGAGAAGAGAGAGGGGAGGAGGCGGTGAGTCGACGCTAGTAGAGAAGAGACACGAGAGAGAAGATAGAGAGAGACATCGGCGATCGACACCATAGAACTGAAATGAAGGGCCAGATTTAGGTGTTACACCTTAATTAATCCTTATATATATATATATATATATATGTATATACACATATAGAGGATAATGGAGGTGTAGATCACAATTTGGCTTTAAGCCCGTTTCTTTCCTCTTCGACAACCACCGTGAACCTCGCCATTGTTTGGACGCTACTGCTTAGACTATTCGCCCGTTTCTACCGCGCTTGTGTCTCTAAGCGCTCTGAACTTACCATGCTCCAACCCCTAATATTCTAACTTTGGCTTCAACCTCCAGCCTATATCTCCATTCATATTTGTGAATAAGAAGAATGGGTCACTGAGGTTATGCAGGATGTTGAATAAAGAACAAATACCCCTGTCTAGAATTGATGATCTGTTTGATCAACTGTCCACGACATTAGTCTTCTCAAAAATTAATTTGAAAAGTGGATACCATCAGCTCAGAGTAGCTGATAAAGACATTGCAAAAATAGTTTTAGATTCAGGTATGATCATTATGAGTTTTTTGTTATACCTTTTGGACTAACAAATGCTCCTACAGTATCTATGGATTCGATGAACAAGATTTTCAAGCTTCATCTATATAGTTTTGTTATAGTGTTCGTGAATGACATCTCAATTTACTCATCAAGTCCAGAGGAACACCAGAAACATTTGAGAATAATTTTGGAGATGTTGAGGCAACACCAATTGTATGCCAAAATTTTCAAGTGTGAATACTGGTTGGAGCAAGTAATGTTTTTGGAACACATAGCGTCAAAAGAAGGGATCTCAATGAACCCAAGCAAAGTAGAGACTGTCATCAATTGAGATAGGCCAAAGACGATGATAGATATCAAGAGTTTCCTTGAATTAATCGGCTATTACAGGAGGTTTATCCAAGACTTCTAAAAAATTGTTGCTCCCATGACAAAGCTGATCAGGAAGAAAGAAAAGTTCAATTGAACTCAGCAATGTGAAGAGAGCTTCTGGAGTTGAAGAAAAGATTGACCACTGCACCAGTGCTAACAATTCTCACCGGAGTTGGAGGCTACACAGTGTACAATAATGTCAGTGGAAGTGGGTTGGGATGTGTGTTAATGCAGCATGGAAGGGTTGTGGCACTAAAGCCACATGAGAGGAACTATCTTACTCATGACTTAGAGTTGGCAGTAGTAGTGTTTGCTCTAAAGATATGGAGACACTACTTATATGAAAAAGAATTTAAAATTTTTACTGACCACAAAAAACTCAAATATTTAGAAGGAACCGAGTGGTTAGAATTCTTAAAGGACTACATGTTTGGTATTTTCTATCACTCGGGGAAAGATGCTATGGGAAGGATTAATGACATGTCTAAGAGTCTACAAGTGGACCATTATTGAAGAAAGTACTCAGGAAAAGTTGATGATGTATTGTGTCATTCAACTTGATTTAGTAGTAGAAATAGCACAAGCACAGAAAGAAAACCCATAATACAAAGATACGAAGGCTCTATGTGAGAAAGAACACCTAGACTACAAGGTGGAAGAGGGTGAAATCATCAAGTTTCAAGACAAGTTGTGGTACTAGAAGATAAAGAGCTCAATGAAGAAATTCTGACTGAATGCCACAAGTTAGAGTTTGCTATCCATGCTGAAATCACTAAAATGTTCAAGGACTTGCAAAGAAAATTTTGGTGGAGAGACATGAGAAGAGAAGTAGCAAAGTTTGTCTCTAAGTGCTTGATCTGTCAATAGGTCAAGATTGAGCACCAAAAGCCACCATGATTATTGAATCCGTTGCCCATACCACAGTGGAAGTAGGAGAAGATCATAATGGACTTCATTGTGGGACTCTCGAAGACACAGAAGGGTCACAATACCATCTGGATTATCGTTGACAAATTGACCAAATCAACTCACTTCTTACCATACAATGTAAGACAGTCAGTTGCAAGTATGATGAAACTGTATGTTGATGAAATTATCCGATTACATTATTCTTATTTTCTATTGTATCAGATAGAGACCCAAAATTCACTGCAAGATTCTGGAAAAAGTTGAAACATGCATTTGGTACACAGTTACACTACAACACTACATTTCACCCTCGGAATGATGGACAAAGTAAAAGGACAATTGAGACCTTGAAAGACATGCTTAGAGAATGTGCAATTAATTAACAAGGCAGTTGGGATGACCACCTCACTCTAGTTGAGTTTGCCTATAATAATAGTTACCACTCCACTACCAAGATGGCCTCATTTGAAACACTATATGGAAGACCTTGCATGTCTCCCACATATTGGAATGCAATTGGTGAAGGGAAGGCTACTAGGACATGAACTAGTAGAAAAGTATGTTGAAAAGGTATATTTGATCAAGGAAAGAATGGTGGCAGCTTAGAGCCATCAGAAAAGTTATGCAGACAAAAAGAGAAGAGAACAAATTTACCAAGTTGGTGATCATGTATTGTTGAAGGTATCTCCTACCAAAGGAGTCATGCGGTTTAGCAGGAAGGGAAAATTGACTCGTAAATATATCGGCCCATTTGAGATTATGAAAAAGTTGGGAGAAGGAGCATACAGGTTGGCATTGCCTCCTTCTTATACCAGGATCCACAATGTTTTTCATGTGTCAATATTTCGTAAGTACACATATGACAGCTCCCATGTGATGATAATTGAAGAGCTAACCATCAAGAAAGTCCCCGCATATGAAGAGTATCCTACAGAGATATTAGAATATGAAGAGCGTCATTTAAGAAACAAAGTAGTAAAGATGATGAAGATTGCATGGAAGCATCACAATGGAACCAAAGCGGCATGAGAATTAGAAGAAGAAATGAAAGAACAATTTCCAAAATTATTTAGTAAGTGTTCTATGTTATAGCTTAAAATTCAAAGACGAATTTTCTTTTAAGGGGGGGAGGGGGGGATTTAATATCCTGATTTTCCATCAAGGGTAATTTGAATTTTTTGTCCAAACCCTCGTGATTCCCCCTAGTATAAGGCATCTTTTCTCTTTCTTTCTCTCTTTAATCCACACCTTGGCGGTTAGAATTTGAGGAGGAAGAAAGAGGAGATTATGGAAAAAAAAA
This sequence comes from Pontederia crassipes, assembly GCA_030549335.1. Classification (NCBI taxonomy): domain Eukaryota; kingdom Viridiplantae; phylum Streptophyta; class Magnoliopsida; order Commelinales; family Pontederiaceae; genus Pontederia; species Pontederia crassipes. The sequence continues at coordinate 42,799,576 of CM060191.1, read as the reverse complement.
AAGAAGAGCAGGAAGATCCAAGATCAGGATATGTAAAGGGGATCCAAACCCCTCTCTCCTCTCTCAATAATTTTCATGATTGGATTAAGAATTTGAGGGCACCTTGTCCTCATCATGGATTTTGATTGAGAGTTTTCGCTCTAAATCTACACATGAATAGTATTCCATGATTGGATCTATGCTATATGCAAGGATTAGAATCAAATTTGTTATTAGGATTCATGTTATTTCTATTGTTCATGATTTGGGGATGAATCCTATATCTTAAAATTTGAATGTTTTTACATGTTTTTCATGACCTTCGGGTGAGAGAGGAACATTGTCTTCTAGGACTAACTAGCCTATTGAGAGGGCAATGACATAAATCTCAACTATCGAAAGATATAACCTAATGGAAAAGGCCATCGATCGAATGGAATGAAATGAAAGTCTAAAGAGTTATAAAGCAATACTGAGGAAAGTTATGAAATGACATCCCACGAAAGTGAAAGTCTAAAGGGTTATAAAGCAACCCTGAGGAAAGTTATGAAATAATGTCCCACGAAAGTGAAAGTCTGAAAGGGTTATAAAATGAGAGTTATGAAGGCAATGATTATGATAAATGTATCTTCCTTATATGCCTATGGGTTGAACGAATGATTATTATGAATCCATACTATAAGTATGCTGATGATTACATGTATTTTGTGCAATTACTTATGTGCATGATGATAGAATGATGTTAATGTTTGACATGTAGATCATATATTAAGACACGACATACAAATTGTTACTTCTTTTATATAAAGATGATGCATATCATGTAGTATCATATTTGGGATCATCATATTTCATAGCATAAAACTTTGATAGGATATCTATGATATGTAATAATAATGTTTAATCATGCTCCCCTATCATCATGACCAATCTTTTATGTATTCTTCTTTTCTTTTAAAGAAATAATAGTTTTGAAAGTTTTGAGTGAAATAAAAAAGTAAGTGATACTTTTATCATAATCTTTGTGCCTTCACCACTTGTCCTTTGCTTTGCATGTGAGGCACATCTGAAAAGTAATTATGTAATCTTTGGTACCCAAATTTCTTTGGGTCCTAATTTGTTAAACAATGTTCCTTTTAGAACTCAAATCATGCCATGTTGTGTTGATTTTCTCATTTTGTATTGATATGCATAATGCCCATAAAATCCACATGTAGAACATTTGATATGTGATTTTCTACCATGTAGATGATTGGATTTCCAATATGATTTTTCATGTCCAAAATGATTCTTAAGTTTATTTATCGTTACATGAGAAATAGTCTTATTTTGTGAGTTTTTCAAAATGTCATTTTCCTTTTTTACCTTTTCTAAAGAACATGCTAGTTTTACAATTTCACATGCATGCTGATTTTCAAAGTATCAATTTCATTTTTTAGTTTTTTTTTTCAAATAATATGCATTATTTTCCTCTTTTAATTTTTCAATTTCATGTATTAATGTTTCATTTTCCTCTTTAATTGAAAAATATCTTTTTATAAGAGAGGAGAGTTCTTTGTTCACATCTAAAGAAAGAATTTCTTCGGAAGAGTTTGATGAGTCATAATTTGAGTTTGAAGGATTAGAGATTACCTCATCGTCGTGTGTCATCAATCATATGTATGCTTTATCACTAGAAGAGCTTGATGAACTACTTGTTTCACTTAACTCTTCATATTTCTTTTTTTTTACCTTTCCGAAATTTTTCTTCTTTATGGTGTTTGTATGATTTTCTAGTTGGCTTGTCATTCTTGTCTTTCTTTTTAACCAACTTGAGATACTTATCTAATTTTCTTGAGTAGAGTGCGAGTTTTTTTTCATCCACTTCCAAATCACTTGAATCTTCTTCTATTATATTTGCCTTCAATGCCAATGTTTTCTTCTTGGGGACATTTTCTTCTTGATCTTCTTTGAATTGAGATCTCATAGGTTAAAGGTAAGTCAATAAGATCGTCAAACTCCAATTTGTTCAAATCTTTTTCTTCAATCAAGGTCCTCTTCGTATGCCATTTTGAGGAGAGAGACCTGAGATTTTTTTTTCACTTTTTGGGTGTTAGATCTTAGCTCGCCCAAGGAGGCTAAGCCATTTAAAATATCATTAAACGGAGCAATCATATTATTTATGAATTCATTTTCATGCATCTTGAAGGAATCATATTGATGATTCAAAATATTTAATCTAGATTCTTTGACATTATCCGTTCCTTCATAATTAGTAATGAATTTCTTTCAAATTTTGGTTGCATTTTTTCAATTAGAAATCCGATTGAAATCCGTTGAATCCAAAGCACAATAAAATATATTTTTGACTTTCCAATCAAGTTTTGAAAAAAATCTTTTTTTTCTTTAGTATTAGTAGGTAACTTTTCATTGACATAATAACATTTTTCAATTATGTCCCACATGTCGATATCAATAGAACAAATATATGCTTGAATTCTAATTTTTCAATATGCAAAATGTGATGCATCCAAAAGGGGAGGACGACTAATTGATTGCCTTCGGCAAAACTAATTCCACTTGATGCCATGGCTCTTGAAGATTGTTAAATTTTAAAATACGATGATTGAATCTTAAAACGATTAGATCTAAAGAAAATTAAATCTGAAAATAAGATGATTCAAAAATCCAAAACAAGAGCAACCCGCTCTGATACCAATTGTAGGATCCCAAAGGGCATCAAGAGGGAAGATGGGTGAATTGGTATTTAACCGAAAATATCGATTTCACGAAATTCGTAGCGGAAGCACAAGACCGATTCTTAAAACCTTTACAACACAATATGAACGGAGAGAGAGAGAGAAAATCAAACACAAATAGACGTGGTGGTTGTTGATGAGGTTCGGTCACACCTTGGCCTACGTCCCCGCTCCGACTTCTCGATTTCGAGACCGCCGGACATTCCACTTTCTTTGTTCCAAATGGGGCAAAGAAGAAAGCCCTTTACACCACCGTCTTTTATCCGCTTCGAGAGGCAAGGCAACCTCTCATCCTCGGAAGCTAATTTATTTCTCTCGCTCAAGATGTAAGATTTAGAACCTCTTTTACACATGAGCTCTCTCTAATTTTTCTGAAAAAAAAGTGTTTCTCTCTTTTATAATTCTATCTCACAAGAAGAGAAGAGAAGAAGAATGAGAAAGCTATAAAATGAAAACTTCAAGAAAATGATATCTCTTTGATAACTTGAAGTTTTTCTTCAATGAGTGAATGAGTGTCTTTGCCTCTGACTTTGGCACTCCTTTTATAATCTTCAATGTGTGAAAAATTCGTCCAGAAATCATTCCACAAATTTCTCCTTCAAATTTGACCATTATTGTTCATTTGACTCGGAGGCCGGTCGACCGCACTTCTGGACCGATCGACCAGTCTATGTGACTGTTGCGCGTTTTCTTCAACTTCTACGCTTGATTGGTCGACCGGTCCATCGACCGATATATCGACCGATATCGGCTCGACGTCATCCGGGGCAGGGTCAGTAGTTATCGGTCGACCGACATCTTCTGTTCGGTCGACCGGTATCTTCTCGACCGGCCTTCTTTGTATCGACCGGCAGGTTGACCGACCTACACTCTTTTGATCATAACTTTCTGTACGATTATCCAAATTAGATGATCTTAGAGTCTATGGAAAGCTAACGGAATCATAACTTTTCACTTTTATCCAAAACTAATTAGATCAGTGATAATTATTTAATCAAAATGTAGTGCATAAAGTTATCCATTTTTCTTTAAACTTTTTCAACATTTCAACTTTAATCATTCGAAATTTGTTTCATCAAAATATAATTTTATATGTCATTAAAACTTTGACCCAACACTAGCTCAGTTTAATGAGTTCATTAGACACCACATATCTGAGGCCCTTCCTCCAATGATCCAATTCGGGTCCGATGGGAGCCCCCTCCTCCCACCTAAGTGAAAATCAATTGCTCCTTTATCAAAGCCAAGGATGGAGGAGCCGAAGTTTTAATCCAATCAACTGATAGCTCTTTCTTGGCTGCAGGGCTTTATGTAGGAGCAATGCATCTATCTTACAATTAGAGGCTTATGGACTGCTGAAAGGAACTAGATGGTGCGAGATAAGAGGATTTAAGATGGCCATATTCGAAAGCGACTCACAAGTTTCGGTACAGTTCGCCCGCGAACAGGCCAACCCCCTTGGACAATCTGGCATTATATAAACAAGATATTACAAGCTTTGGAATTTTTTGATGTCTTTGAAATCAGCTTCTGAGAAGCTAATTGTGTGACTGATTTTCTAGCAAATTTTAAACGTTTGTTTTCATTGTAATAGATAATTTTCTTTCTCAAAAAGAAATTGCATTTCTTACTTTGATGACAAAATTTATATTAATGATTAATAAAATAAACATTGATATTTTAACAATAATATTATGATTATGATAATGATGATAATGAATTAATATTCATTAAAATAAAGAGCGCGTGCAATATTTGTACCTTAACTATATATAGTTATGGAAATAAAGAGCACTTTTAAATTCAGTATCATACTTGCCATCATCTTTGATACATTTGACCACGTGCAAATCTTTAAGTATAAGTCTGTGTTAAAAAAATATTATACATATATATGTATATTTTTATATTTCTCTCTATCAAATAAAAATATTAAATATTGTAACCTACATTAAAGGCAAGATTGAAATCATAATGATTAATAAAAGAATAGTTACTATATTATAGTAATAATGATAATAAATTAATATTAATAAAATTAAGTAATGTAATAAACTTAATAATGTCAACAATCTTATATTCTTATAAAGCTCATCGTTCATGGGCAGTTTCAAATGACTCTCCACTCAAGATTTTTATTTATCTTTATCTTATATTCTTATAAAGCTCATCATTCATGGGCAGTTTCAAATGACTCTCCACTCAAAGATTTTTATTTATCTTTATTCTCAATTTTTTTGTTATTTATCTTTTTTTCTCACATTTCTTATATTCTTATAAACCTCATTATAGCACCTCCACGGCAAGTGGTGCGACCCTTCAAATGACCATCTACTGCCCTGCATTTTTTGTTATAAGTTCGCCGACCTGACGGACGAGGAGTTCAAGGCCCTGCGCCATTGATTTATAAGATCCAAGTCTGCAAATACGAAAACGACGGGATTAACGTAAGTATGCAGACTCGACTATCGTGGTACCTTCAAGGTTGGAATGGAGAACAAAGGGTGCAGTTACTCCCCATCTATGCACACTCGACACCCATGATACCTTCGAGCTTGGAATGGAGAACAAGGGGCGCAGTTACTCCCCGTCTAAGATCAAGAACATTGTGGTACGTGTATAATACTGAATCGCCTAATGATGACAAATCTTAATTTGAACTATTCTCCGCTATATAATACGTGTTTATTGAACAAGGTGTTGTTGGGCGTTCAAGCGGAAGGGTTAGTCAAGCTCGGTACAGGCAAGTTCATATCTTTATCGGGGAGCAATAACTCGTGGATTTTAACATCGACACCACCAACCAATGATGCAGTCGAGGCGCCATGCAAGATGCTTTCGAGTTTCGAGTTCATCATCGCCAACGGCGCCTAGCTACCGAAGCCACCTACCCATACAGGGCATCCGAGGGTACCTGCACCGTCACCAAGCTGCCGTCGGCCACCATTAGCGGCAATGAGGCGATGCCTCCGAACAGTGAGTCGTTGCTCCTGAAGGCGGTGAGTGGCCAGCCAGCGGTTGCCGCTGACGATGGTGGCGGATCGGACTTTCGTTTCTATGCCAGCGGCATCTTCACGGGATACTGCGAACAGATCTGAATCATGCCGTGACGGTCGACTACGGGACGACGGCCCAGGGCATCAACTACTGGCTGCTGAAGAACTCCTGGGATGCGTCGTGGGGCGAGAATGGGTACATGAGGATGCTGCGGCACGTCCATGCAGCACAAGGGCTCCTGCACTCGCCATGGATGCATCTTATCTAAACAGATTAATGTAACTTGACCATTTATGAGCAATAATTAATTCGTACACAACAATTAGAATGCAAATCCACGTGAACCTTCTAATTAACTTAATCAATTATATGCAAAACTTAGAGCTTACTTTTTACCTCCCACTAATCCGCTGTTGTATTGCACTGGAGCGCTACAAAGTTGTAGTTTGTATCAATATGGTGATAATATATACTTTGCGGATTATAATATAACTATATTAATTGTATTCATTTTTTTATTTTTTAGGCACTAACATACATAGGGCAAAAGAAAAGTCAATGCGGAATGGTCTTTTAAAAAGAATTTGGGTCCACTTATAAAATTTCATATATCCCCAAAACTGTGTTCACTTTAGAAACATTTGTAAGTAATTGTGTCATAAACTCTCATGAATTTCAAATATCAAATAAACTACTTTTGTTTTTATTATATTTACAAAATAATACGAACTTTACATGGCTTTAATTAAATGCTATTTGTTAAAGTTGTTAGGATTTCTTATGAATTATTTATTTTAACACTTTATTAAATAATTTTGTTGATTTTTTATTAAATATTTTCTTCAAATTTTAAATATTTTTTTTATAAAATTTTAATTAATTAGTCTATATATATACCCATTATTGTTGCAAGCTAATACTTATCATTCCATGCAAATATTCCATGCACCAAGCACCTCTATCCTTTCTCCGTTATGACTAGCAAATATTCCATGCACCAAGCACCTATATCCTTTCTCCATTCTTCATTATCTTTTTTTCTACTTTTTTAAAAAAAAATATTTTAATATTTCTCTTTAACTTCATGCATTATGTAATTTAAATATATTAATTATAATAACTTAAGTCTATTAATTATTTCTTAATTTCAAAAGTCACATATTTTATATTTACTTAACTCCATTAATTAGTTTTTTTATTAAAATGAAGATTCACAATTATTTTGAATTTAAAAGATAATATGACCTTTGATTTATGTTAATCATCTGTCTACTAAATTTTAACATCATGATTAAATGTTCACATATTAAAATGTTGAATATTTTTATTTAATTATATTTACCTTTTATACTTATAATAATAAATGATATTATATAAATACATATTTAATTAATATGTATTAAATCTAACATCATGATTACATTTTTCATAAAATACAAGTTGAGTATTCATATTCTCTATAATTTTTTAATCATAAAAAAGTATTTTATCCTTCATCTATTAATTTTTTAAAATCATCACAATATAATTTTTGACATCAAACACCTTTATGCTTCATATATTTTTATTTTCTTTTTTATCCTATTTTAAAATTATTTCTCCATGGCTTCCTGCATAAATTTATTTAATGAAAAATATGATAACTTAAGTATATTAATTACTTTTAGTTAATTATGACAAGTGATAATGATTTTCGAATTTAAAAAGTTATATATCTTATATCTACTTAACTCCATTAAAGTGGATATGAAGAGTCATATTATTTTTTATTTTGAAATCACATATATTAATCTTATCGTGTAATCATTATTTATAATAGGATTTGAAAAACATCAATATCATGTTCTTATAAATATATGATATTATTTTACAACAAAATATTTATTATCGATAGCAAAATTGTAATATACTTTTTAGTGAATGTAAAATAATACTTATTCTAATGTTATGAAAGACATAATATTTTTAATCATCTTAAATATTTTAAAATATAAACTTAATTAATATTTGTTTTAATTCAAATCATAAGGTATTTATAGATATAATGTATGCTACAAAAAATAGTACATATATTATAAATTATAGTAAAAATATAAAATTATATTTTATTTATGTATTTAAACTTATTTATTAAAATATATTTAAATTGCGCGAAGCGGGATTGTGTTAAACTAGTTATCACATAATTTAAAGCTAACTTTATGTTGAAGACAACACATACAAGATCCTAATCGAACGGTGGTCACGATCGCCAAAGCGGGCGTGATAGTCGGGGCAGGCGACTGTGATCAGCAATGGCGATTGCCATCAGCAACGACGAAGGGGGGCGCGATGGCGACTAGGATCGGAGGAGGGGAGTGCGACGACGACTAGGATCGGCAGAGCGGGACACGACGACGACTGCAATCGACGGAGGACCGGGTGCAACAATGACTATGATCGGCGGAGGACGTAGAAGAGGACGAACAAAGAAGACGATGGCTTGAATCGTGCCAATGCCCTCGTGATTCTGACGGAGAATGCGATAAACGACGTGCCGGCACCCCATCTCGCCTGCGATCGATGCCCCGATCGATCTCCTCTCCTCTTTCCCTCCGTCGTCGTCGCCGAGCTTGCGTCTACGCGCCTCCTCTTCGGAACTGCACTGTCGTCCTCGATCTGCCTTCCTCGATCTATTGTCTGTCGCCCGCCATCCACCTCCATGTTGCCGCTCTCGCAAGTCGGTACCGCCGACACCCCCGATCGAGCCCTCCTACGAGCACCCGAGCCCCTGAGTCTGCCCCTCGCTCCCACATCCTCCAATCATCGCCTCACATTCTCGACGACTGCGAGGGCTGCCGACCCTCTCTACCCCCCTCGACCACTACCGGCTACAAGCGCGGAGAGCCAATCGCTGCGATCCGACGTCGTTGATTGTCCATGGTACCGGTCGTCCATGAAGCTCGATGACATCTACTGTCACTGTCCGATCTAATCGGATAGGGGAGCAGGCGTACGAGGGTCATACGCTTCACACGACGATCATTTATTAATTCTTACATCATATATTAATACAATAACAATAACAAAGCCTTATCCCACTAGGTGGGGTCGGCTACATGGATCATATATTAATACTAACAACTTTTTTTGTTGAAGTTAACACATATATAATCACTTACATCCATATTTATACATCTATTGAAAAGAAAATATAGAGATGCTAAGTAGAAGTGTCTCATTAAGCTATATAGCATTAAATTTATTTTCTAAATAAAATTTATAAAGAATGTTAGTTACGATAGATAAAAATAAATAAATAATTCCTATTCATGATTATATCATCATAACAATATTTTAACTATACTTGACAATATCTAAATAATTATTGAGTTGTTGAAATAGTCAAAATTAGATAATTTTTTCGCATAATATTTGAATAATTTTGAAGTTTTGATATGATATATAATAGGGTATAGTGGGTGTCCCCCCAACTGAAATGGGGGACACTCCCCCCATTTAAAGGCAGTCGTCTGATGCACATCGGACGGGCGCCGATGAAAAATGGGTTTTCTCATGGTGAACTGGGCGACGGCAGGCGGTTCACCATGAAAAAAACCCATTCGATGTCGTGGAGCGGTTCAGTCGTCGGTCGCGGAGTACAAAAGGGCGGGGTAAAAAATTTTTTACCCTTTTTACTCTCGCTTTCCAAATCTACTGCCGTCCCGAGATTCGTCGCGTCCGTCGAGATCTTCATGAGTGCGACTGCGTCCGTCGAGCACAGATCTGCGCGAGAGTGACCGTCGGCGAGATCTCCGGGTTCCACGACCGCGTCCGACTAAATCTGACGGCCGCCAACCAGATCTGCACCTCGGCGACCTCGCCCGCCCAGATCCACACGGAGCCGACGAGATCATCATAATTTACTATAAGATCATCAAAAGTCTGCTACCAAATAATTATTACTTTACTATAATATAATATTTTTTAAAAAAATTAGTTATGAAAGTGTGTAATTTTTTTTTTAAATTTAACATTTATAGCTATAAATATAGGAAACTTTCAAATTCAGTAACATACTCAATGTCTCATTAATACAAAATATAGGGATATATCTGTATAACAATAATAGCTATGTAACTAAAAATATCTCAAGACAAAATAAATGATATTTTTTAGATATAACTATAATAACTAATATATAAAACCATATATTTTGTTAAAATAAATATAATCTTAGTGTAAGAATAAATCTATTGTTATCCAAATAAAAAAATAAAATTTAACCTAAGGACATAAATTAGTTATGAAAATGTGTAATTTATTTATTTATTTTAATTTTAACATTTATAGCTATAAATATAGGAAACTTTCAAATTCAGTAACATACTCAATGTCTCGTTAATACAAAATATACGGATATATCTATGTAACATTAATAGCTATGTAACTAAAAATATCTCAAGACAAAATAAATGATATTTTTTAGATATAACTATAATAACTAATATATAAAACCATATATATTGTTAAAATAAATATAATCCTAGTGTAAAAATAAATCTACTGTTATCCAAATAAAAAAATAAAATTTAACCTAAGGACATAAAGTAGTTATGAAAATTTGTAATTTATTTATTTATTTTAAATTTAACATTTATAGCTATAAATATAGGAAACTTTCAAATTCAGTAACATACTCAATGTCTCGTTAATACAAAATATAGGGATATATCTATGTAACAATAATAGCTATGTAACTAAAAATATCTCAAGATAAAATAAATGATATTTTTAGATATAACTATAATAACTAATATATAAAACCATAGATATTGTTAAAATAAATATAATCATAATGTAAGAATAAACCAAATAAAAATTAGAATTTAACCTAAGGACATAAAACTAAATAAGTAATTCTCATATAATCATATATAAATAATTAAAAGTAAGCTATTTGTAACTATTATCAAAAACTTTGTTACAAGTATGTTTAAATTATTAATCTACTTTATCAATTAAAGGCATATCTAAATGGTTATAGATATGAAAATAAACATATTTTAATTTGATATATTTACTTATATTACTTTCTAGGGAGGGTTAAAAATAAAAGAAAGAAAAAGAAAAGTCAATAACATATAATTTTTTGTATATGATAAATTTTATTTTGTATCATCCCATTTTATTATTACAAATATAATTATGTTACTAGGTAATTTGTTTTATGAAATGTTAACTTATTAATGTATATATTTATAATTAAAATACAATTTTGTATCCGTACCATAATTTTTTTTAAAAATATTGTCATGCATGCACCCGTATGTATGCAACATACATGAAGACTTCTAGCCATCACATGAGTGCAAGCGACAAATAATCCTGTGATCCATGGCAATCCATTTTATTATTACAAATATTATTATGTTTAAAATTAAAAAGAAGGATAAAGGAAGTGGTCGCAGCCCCTACAACCTCATGTGAGGGTGGTGCTGCTCCCCGCCCATCCACCCAAAGAAGGTAAGGGCAAAAAGGTGGGTGGCCAACGGAGGGCAAGGGGCAAAAAATTAAATAGAAAATAGCCAAGTGATTTCATTGATCAAAGGAACATTAAATAGAAAAATATTCACTAGAACATAACACAAAACAAGGAGAAGTTTTCAATAGAAAAATATTCAATAGAAAATAACCAGGTAAAGTTTTCATTAATCAAAGAAGAATTTTAAATAGAAAAAATATTTAAAATAGCACAAAACAAGGAAAAATATTTATGCATAACTTTAATGGATAAGGGAAAGGAAAATCAAAATCAGCGTCATTAACTAGAAAACACTAAGATGGTTTATCCGTCCAAAGGCATCCTATCTATATTTATGTTCTCTGTTAACAAGAAAAGTTATGATCATAAAAAAAATCAAAAGATATATTGCTCATCTTCCTATTGATGCAAAACATTCAAATCAATCTAAAACATTGGAATGCAGGGCTTCTTTCAAAACAAGAGCATGCAACAAGATGGAGGAGAATAAAAGACCCCACCAAGTACAAGAGATCAGCGACACATTTCTCCATGTCATTTATATATGATATCAAAGACATGGTGTAAAACGAAGATGAAAACTTTTTATACATCACAGGTATTCATGCATTTACCTCCCCTCCTCGCTCTTGCCTTCATGATCGCTAGAAAATATCACAAAAGAAAGAAATTTTTATGCTTAGCGCTAAAGTTTAATATCGACGTGTGATGATCCCATCTGAGGAGCTTGTATGCTAAAATTGTTGTGAAACAATTATAATTTATTTTATGAAATGTTAATTTATTAATATATACATATGTATATATATATTTGTAATTAATATATATTTTCATGTCTGTATCTTACTCGTACTCGTACTGCGTACAAGTGCTGCACCCGTACCTACACAACATACATGAACACTTCTAGGCATCGCAAAAAATGATTATGTGATGCATGGCGACCAAATTTATTACTAAAATATTATTATGTTTAATTTTTTTTAAAAAAAAAGATAAAGGGAGTGGCTGCAGCCTAATACATCCTCACATGAGGGTGGTGCTGCCCCTCACCCATCCAAGCAAAGAAGGTAAAGGCAAAAAGGTCGATTGGCGTCATAAATGCAAAGAATGAAAATTAAATAGCAAATAACCAAGTGAAGTTTTCATTAATAAAAGAAGAACATTAAATAGAAAAATATTCACTAAAAAATAGCACAAAACAAAGCGAAATTTTTATGCTTAGCGCTAATAGATAAGGAAAAGAAAGAAAAAAAAAAGCCAGCATCACCAGCAATAACTAAGATGGTTTACCCATCCAAAATCATCCTATTTATATTTATGCTCTACTGAAAAGAAATCAACTTATGAAATGTTTAATATTTATATTTTCATATACATAATTTATTTTTTTAAAAAAATTCATGTACTGCACCGTACCTACACAATTTAGCATACATAACATGTAATAGTATATAGGAATTGAGCAGACTACCCTATCGTAACTATTAGCCGACTTTAATTTAAATAAATTTCATATCAACTATATTTCATATCAATTATACTAAATATATATATTTATTTAATAATATGACCTAGAACCGTATAGTTCTTTAATAATAATAATAATAATAATAATAATAATAATAATAATACCTAGAACCATATAGTTCATAGTTCTATAGTTCTTAATAATATATAATGACTAGTCTAATGACGATAATGACTAATTATTAAATTAGTAAATATGAGTACGTACATATATGAACACTTCCAAGCATCTCATCGCAAGCTACAAATGATCCCGTGATAATGGTGACCCATTTTATTACTACAAATACAATTTTTAAAAAATAAGCTAAAGGAGGTAGCCGCAGCCCCCTCCTACCCCACGTGAGCGTGATGATTCTCCCCAAGGGCAAAACGGTGGGCGGCCGTAAGAGGGTGAGGGATAAAAAGTAAACAGAAAATAGTCAAGTGAAGTTTTCATTGATCAAAGAAGAACATTAAATAGAAAAGTATTCACCATAAAATAGCACAGGAAGTCTTTTATGCGCTATGCTAATGGATAAGGGAAAGAAAAACCAAAACCAACGCCATTAACCAGCAATAACTAAGATGGTTTACCAATCCAAAGTCGATATCTATATTTATGCTTTCTATTTACAAAGAAAAATTATGAACATGAAGGAGAAAATAATCTGCAGATATATTGTGATCCTTCCTATTGATGCAAAACTTTCAAATCAATTTGAAACATTGGAATACAAAGCTTCTTTCAGCACAAGAGCATGGGATAAATTACACGAATCATCCCCCAACTTTAAATCAATTTCTAAATGGTCCCCCAATTTCAATATGTAACTAGAACGTCCCCCAACTTTTATTTTCTTGCACAATTAGTCCCTTGACCAGTGATAGTGACTTTTCCGGTTACCTTGCATAGGTGGTCGCCACGTAAATCATTTATCTTTCATCCACATCATTAAAAAGATAAAAATATAATAAAAATATAATAAACTAATATTAAAAATAAAAACAAAAAGGGGGCAGAGGATGCTCGTTAGTCAGAAAGGTGGGCGTCGGCCCCGCTCGCGTCTTCCTCGCCGTGCGGTGAGGAAGAAAGGGGGCCGACGCCCCCCTCTGCAACCTCTCCAACGTGCCCTCCTTTCTCCATCGCGGCCGGCGAAAGGGGAAAGGGCGGCCCTGCCCCCTCGCCTCTTCATCGCCACGCAGAGACAAAAAAAGAGGGGGGGGGGGGGGGGGGGGGCGACGCCCCGCTCTACGAGCTCGCAAAGGGGGGTGTAGCGCCCCTTTTCTGCTTAGCTAGTCGCGAGTCGACGAAGGGGGATGGCCGCCCCCCCGCGCAATGTCGATGGAGAGGGCAGGTGTCGACCCCTCGCCTGACGACGATGGAGAAGGAGAGGATAAATTACACGATTGGTCCCCCAACTTTGAGTCGCTTTCAAACTGGTCCCCCAACTTTAATTTGTAACCAGACCGTCCTCCATCTTTCATTTTCTTGCACGATTAGTCATCCTAACCGGTGATCACAGATTTCCCAGTTGCCTTGCATACGTGGCCGCCTTTCTCTCTCATCCACGTTAGTTTAAATCATCCACGTCATTATAAAAATTTTAAAAAATAATAAAAAAAGATGAGGTCGTCCACATCATTATAAAAATTTTAAAAAATATATAAAAAAAATGAGCTCATGCTTGCCATGCGAAAGAGAGAAGGAAGGAGGCGATCGCCCCCCTCTGGTCGAGCTTCGACGAGCACACGAGAGAGAGAGAGAGGGAGGGGAGCGATCCCCCCTCCCTCTGGTCCGATCACGCGCAGAGGGAGGGGGGCACGATCACCCTCCCTCTCTCTCCCACACGACGAGCACGAGTGGGAGAGAGAGGGCCCCCTCCCTCTGTTTCGAGTACGCGCAGAGGGAGCCCTCCCTCTGCTCCGAGCACGCGCAGAGGGAGCCCTCCCTCTCTCCCGCACGACAAGCACAAGCACGATCCGTCCCCCTCCCTCTGGTCTGAGCACGCGCACTCCCTCTCTCCCGCACGACGAACATGCGCGGGAAAGAGAGGGAAGGGGCGATCGCCCCCCCTCTAGCTCGCCGAAGCTCGACCAGAGGGGGGCGACTCTCTCCTGTTGTAGTTTTTTTTTAACTTTTTATAATGATGGGGACGGCCTCATTTTTTTTATTTTTTAAAATTTTTATAATGACATGGACGACTTAAACTGATGTGGATGAAAGAGAAAGGCGGCCACGTATGCAAGACAATAAAAAAACCTGTGATCACCGATCAAGAGGACTAATCGTGCAAGAAAATGAAAGATAAAAATCGTTCTAATTACATATTGAAGTTGGGGTACCAATTTGAAAGCGACTCAAAATTGAGGGACCAATCGTATAATTTACTCGAGAAGGGGACCGCCAGCTCCTTTTTGGTTTTTTTATTTTAAATTTTAATATTAGTTTATTATATATTTTTATTAACTCCGTCTATGTTTATAACTCCGGCTGTGTTTTATAGCCGGTTCCAAGCCCGGATAAAGGAGGAGGGTTGTGTTAGACCCCGACAGCCAGCGTAAAATCCTCATGAACATGGATCAACAAATAAGTTACTAATAGAGTGGAATGATTGATAATCCATGTAGCCAACCCCACCTAGTGGGATAAGGCTTTGTTGTTGTATATATTATGTTTTAATGATGTGGATGAAAGAGAAATGATTTACATAACGACCACGTACGCAAGATCACCCGAAAACTCACTATCACTGGTTAAGAGAACTAATCGTGTAGAAAATAAAAGTTGGAGGATGTGTTAGGTACAATTTGAAATTGGAGGACCATTTAAAAATCGACTCAAAGTCGAGGGACGATTCGTGTAATTTATCCCAAGAGAATGTAACAAGATAGAAAAGAATAAAAGACACACCACCATGCACAAGAGATCAACAACACATTTCTCTCTATCATTATATATGATATCGAAGACATGATAGAAAAATGAAGACAAAAAGTTCACAAGTGAAATGCAAAACTAAAGGATAGGTAAATATCACAGGTATTCATTCATTTACCTCCTCGCTCTTGACTTCATGATCACTAGTAAATAACACAAAAGGAGAAATGATATTGATGTGTGATGATCCTTTTGAGAAGCTTGTATGCTAAACTTGTGTTGTGAAACAATTATGCTATTGATTATAATTTGTTTTATGAAATGTTAAAACTTATTAACATATATATATATTGATATTTATAATTAATGTATATTTTCGTATCCGTACCTTACTTTTAAAAAAATGGACACCCCTACCTACGCAACATACATGAACGCTTCTAGGCATAGCACAAGTCACTGCAAGCGAAAAATGATCTCATAATACATGACGACCAATTTTATTACTACAAATATTATTGTATTTAATTTTTTAAAAAAAAGATAAAGGGAGTGGTCGCACCCCATACAACCAAGTGAAGGTAAGGGCAAAAAGTTTGGTGGTCGTCAGAGGTGCAAGGGATGAAAATTAAATATAAAATAACCAAGTGAAATTTTCATCCATCAAAGAAGAACATTAAATAGAAAAATATTTGCTAGAAAGTAACACAAAACAAGGAGAAACTTTTATACTTCACGCTAATGTATAAGGGAAAGAAAAATAATAAAGCCAGCATCATTAACCAACAATGGCTAAGATGATTTACTCATCCAACAACATCCTATTTATATTTATGCTCTTCTGTAAAGAAATCAACTTATGAAATGCCAACTTAATGTACATATTTATAATTAATATATATTTTTGTATCTGTACTTTAAATTTTTTAAAAATTGTCGTACCGCGTACTCGTAGTGGGTACCTTTATTGCACCCGTACCTACACAACATATAATGAACACTTCCACTTATCGCATGTGTCCCTGCTAGCGACAATTGATCATGTGATACATGGTGAGCCATTTTATTACTAAAATATTATTCTGTTTAAAATTTTTAAACAAAAAAGATAAAGGGTACCTCAGATGAAGGTGGTGATGCTCCCCACCCACCCACCCGAACAACGCAAGGGCAAAATGTTGGGTGGCTGTCAGAGGGTGAGGGATAAAAATTAAATGGAAAAATAACCAAGTGAAGTTTTCATTGATCAAAGAAGAACATAAAATAGAAAATAGTTAAAGAATAGTTAAAATAATGAAGGAGAAAATAATAATAGTGATCCTTCCTACCAATGCAAAACTTTTACATCAGTTGAAAACATTTTAACACAGTGCTTCTTTTATAACAAGAGAGTGAAATAATATGGAGGGAAAAAAAGCACACCTCCATGCACATTAGATCAACAACACATTTCTCCATACCCGCCAAATTTGGGTGGAAACATCGAAGACAAGATAGAAATACAAAAATAAAAGATTCACAAGAGGAATGCAAAACTAAAGGACAAATAAATATCATTCATATCCATGCATTTACCGGCCACTAGAAAATAACACAAAATAACGAGAAATCTTTATGCATAGTGCTAATGGATCAAGAAAAGGAAAAAAACCAATGACACTAACCAGCAAGAATAGGATGATTTACTCATATAGAAGCATCCTATATACTAGGAAAAGTTAAAATCATGAAGGAGAAAATAATCAGCAAAGCTATTGTTTTTTTAGAAGTTCAGCAGAGCTATTGTCATCCATCCTATTGATGCAAAACTTTTAAATTCGTCGAAAACATTGTAACACACGGCTTCTTTCAGAACAAAAGCATGAAACAAGATGGAGGAGAAAAGAAAGCACACCGCCATGCACAAGAGAACAACAATACATTTCTCCATGTCACCCTGTCTTGGGAGGAAGATATCATTAACAAGATAGAAAAACGAAGACGAGAAATTCCCAAGTGAAATGCAAAAACTAATAACAGATAAATATCACTCGTATTCATGCATTTACTTCCTTGCTCTTGTGTTCATGATCAATAGGAAATAACACAAAAGGAGAAACATTTATGCTTGGATAATGGATTAGGGAAAGAGAGCTAATGGATCAAGGAAAGAAGAAACAAAACCAATGTCATTAACCAGCAAGGACAAAGATGTTTTACTCGTGCAGAGACATCCTATCTATATTTGTGCTCTCTATCTACAAGGAAAATATTAGATCATGAAAGAGAAAATAATCAGCAGAGATATTGTGATCATCCCTATGGATGCAAAACTTTCAAATCAGTTGAAAACATTGGAACACAAGGATTCTTTCAAAACAAGAGCATGAAACAAGATGGAGGGAAATAAAAAACACATCGCCATGCTCACAAGATCAACAACACATTTCACCATGTCACCCTATCTTGGGTGGAAGATATTGAAGACGAGATAGAAAAATGAAGACAAAAAGTTCACAAGCGGAATGCAAAACTGAAGGACAGATAAATATCACTCATATTCATGCATTTACCTCTTGGTTCTTTCCTTCATGATCACTAAAAAATAACACAAAAGGAGGAGAAATCTATATGCTTAGCTCTAATGGATCAGGGAAAGAAAAAACAAAACCAGCATCATTAAGCAGCAAAGAGTAGTAATATGTTTACACATACATAGGCACCCTATCTATATTTATGCGCTCTATTTACAAGTAAAAGTTCAGATTATGAAGGAGAAAATAATCAGTAGAGATTGTGATCCTAACTATACATGCAAAACTTTCAAATTTGTTGAAAACATTGGGACAGACCGCTTCTTTCGTAACAAGCATGAAACAAGATGGTGGGGAATAAAAGCACACCTCCATGCACAATAGATCGACAACACATTTCTCCATGTCAGCATAGAAGATATCAAAGACAAAATAGAAAAATGACAGATAAATATCACTCGAAGTTCACAAGCGGAATGCAAAACTAAGGACACAAATTCATGCATTTACCTCCTCGCTCTTGCCTTTGAGCACCAGAGAATAACACAAAAGAAGGTTAAATCTTTATGCGTAGAAGATCAGGGAAACAAAAAACAACCAAATGGTCCAAATCATTAACCAGCCAGGACTAAGATGGTTTACCCATCCAAAAGCATCCAATCTATATTTATGCTCTTTAATTACAAGTAAAAGTTAAGATCATGAAGGAGAAAATAATCAGCAGAGATAATGTGAATACTACATGGCTTCTTTCATAAACTAGAGCATGAAACAATATGCAGGGGAATAAAAAGCACACCGCTGTGCACGAGATCAGCAACACATTTCTCCATATCAAAGACGATAGAAAACCAAAGACGAAAGTCCACAAGCGGAACGCAAAACTAAAGGATAGATAAATATCAATCGTATTCATGCATTTATCTACCTCTTGCCTTCATGGTCACTAGAAAATAACACAAAAGAAAAGAAATCTTTATGTATAGTGCTAAAGGATCAGGGAAAGAAAAAACAAAACCAGCATCATTATCCAACAAAGACTAGGATGATTTACCCATCCACAAACATCCTATCTATATTTATGCTCAGTATTTACAAGGAAAAGTTAAAATCATGAAGGAGAAAATAATCCTCAGAGATATTGTGATCCATCCTATAGAGCAAAACTTTCAAATTTGTTGAAAACATTGTAACATGGCTTCTTTCATAACAAGAGCATGAAACAAGATGGAGGGGAGAAAAAACACACCGCCAGCACAAGAGATCAACAACACATTTCTCCATGTCACACCATCTTGGGTTGAAGGTATCGTAGAAAAGATAAAAAACGAGAAGTTAGAAAAACGAAGACGAGAAGTTCACAAGTGGAATGTAAAACTAAAGGACAGATAAATATCACTAGTATTCATGCACTTACCTCCTCGCTCTTGACTTTATGATCACTAGAAAATAACACAAAAGGAGAAATCTTTATGCTTAGAGATAACGGATCAGGGAAAAAAAACGAAACCAGTGTCATTAACTAGCAAGGAATAAGATGGTTTACCCATCCAGAGGCATCCTATCAACATTTATGCTCTCTATTTACAAGGAAAAATTGAGATAATGAAGGAGGAAATAATCAATAGAGATATTTCTTATCGATGCAAAACTTTCAAATCAGTTGAAAACATTAGAACACAAGGCTTCTTTCATAACAAGGGCATGAAAAAAAACAAGAACATGAAACAAGATGGAGGGGAAAAAGTGCACCGCCATGCACAAGAGATCAAAAGCACAATTTTCCTTGTCAACATATCATAGGCGGAAGATATCAAAGACAAAATAGAAAAACAAAGACGAAAAATTCTCAAGTGGAACGCAAAACTAATGGACAGATAAATATCACTCTTATTCATGCATTTACCTCCTCGATGTGGCCTTCATAATCACTAAAAAATAATACAAAACAACAACAACAACAACAAAGCCTTATCCCACTAGGTGGAGTCGACTACATGGATCATACGACTTCGTTGATCCATGTTCATGAGATTCGACAGGGTTTTACGCTGGCTGTCGGGGCCTAACACAACCCTCCTCTTTTATCCGAGCTTGGGACCGGCTATAAAACATAGGCGGAGTTATGAATAATGCAAAAGAAGGAGAAATATTTATGAATAATGCTAATAGATCAGGAAAAGAAAAAACAGAACCAGCGTCATTAACCAGCAAGGACTAATATGATTCCCCATCCAAAGGCATCCTATCTATATTTATGCTCTCTATTTACAAGGAAAATTAAGATTATGAAGAAGAAAATAATCAGCAGAGATATAGTGTCCATCCTATTGATGCAAAACTTTCAAATCAATTCAAAACATTGGATCAGAGGGCTTCTTCCATACCAAGAGCATGAAACAAGGTGGAGGGGGAAAAAAGCACACTACCATGTACAAGATACAACACAAAAACGAAGACAAGAAGTTCACAAGCGGCATGCAAAACTAAAGGATAGATAAATATCACTCGTATTCATGCGTATACCTCCTCGCTATTTCCTTCATGACCAGTAGAAAATAACACAAAAGGAGAAATCTTTATGCTTAGCGCTAATGGATCACGAGAAAAACAAAACCAACGTTCAGCATGGACTAAGATGGTTTACCCATCCAGTGGCATCCTATCTATATTTATGCTCTCTATTTACATGGAAAAGTTAAGATCATGAAGGAGAAAACAATCAGCAAAGATATTGTGATCCTTCCTATCGATGCAAAAATTTCAAATCAATTGAAAACATTGGAACACAGAGCTTCTTTCATAACAAGAGCATGAAACAATATGGAGGGGAATAAAAAGCATGTTGCCATGCATAAGAAATCGACAACACATTTCTCCATGTCACTATAGAAGATATCGAAGACAATAAAGAAAAACGAAGATGAAAAGTTCACAAGGGGAATGCAAAACTAAAGGACAGATAAATAACACAAAAGAAGGAGTTTATGCATAGTGCTAATGGATCAGGAAAAAAGAAACAAAACCAACGTCATTAACCAGCGAGTACTAAGATGGTTTACCCATCCAGAGGCATCCTATTTATATTTATGCTCTCAATTTACAAGTAAAAGTCAAGATCATGAAGGAAAAAATTGGAACCAAGGAGATTGTGATCCTTCTTATCGATGCAAAACTTTCAAATCAGTGAAAACATTGGAACTAAGGAGTTTTTTATAACAAGAGCATGAAACAAGATGGAGAGGAATAAAAAGCATGACCACAATGAACAAGAGATCAACAACACATTTCTCACCTTAGAAGATATCGAGATAATCTTCTTGTGCTTAGAAGCAAACAAATTATTCTTGTCATAGAATACAGGATAGCAAGATCTTTTGCCAAAAGGTGACCTACAAGATTAAGATGCCAATGTGAATAAGTGAAAACATCTGAATTTACTTGTCATTGCTCAAGTTGACATAGTTATCCCAAGTGTTTCGGCAGAAAAGAGTGTATCGAGAGAGCTCTACACAACAACAACAACAACAACAAAGCCTTATCCCACTAGGTGGGGTCGGCTACATGGATCATACGACGCCATTCCGCTCTATTAGTAACCAAACCTTTCGGTATATTATTCACCAATAGATCTTGCTCTATTAATTCGCCAAGTGTCCGCCTTGGCCTCCCTCTCCCTCTTTTAATCGGACTCCAGATTATTTGATCTACTCTTCTTACTGGCGCATCTAATGGTCTTCTCTGAACATGACCAAACCATCTCAAACGATTCTCTACCATTTTCTCACTAATAGGAGCCACTCCGACTCGTTCACGTATATGGTCATTCCTAATCTTATCTAATCTTGTATGACCACACATCCATCTCAACATCCTCATTTCGGCTACCCCCACTTTACATTCATGTTGTCCCTTCATAGCCCAACATTCACTACCATATAACACTGCTGGCCTTATAGCAGTACGATAGAATTTTCCTTTAACTTTATTGGGTACTTTTCTATCACAAAGAACTCCAGTGGCTTTCCTCCACTTACACCAACCAGCTTGAATTCTATGATTAACGTCGTCATCAATCTCACCATCTTGTCTTACAATTGATCCTAAATATTTAAACTTTATCACTTGAGGAATTATATCCTCCCCTAACCTAACTTTCAAATCGTCTCTAAGTTGTTTATTTGTGAAATTGCTATGCATATATTCTATTTTATTCCTACTTAAACGAAAACCCTTTGACTCCAACGTATTTCTCCATATTTCCAATTTTGTATTAATCTCTTCTCTTGAATCCGCTAAAAGTACTATATCATCCGCAAATAGCATGCACTTAGGTACCTCCTCTGTGATACTCTCGGTTATAGCATCGATAACTAAGTTAAATAGATACGGGCTTAAAGCTGATCCTTGATGTAGGCCAATTCCTATAGGAAATTCATTTGTCTCACCTCCGGGTGTCCTAACCCTAGTCAATGCCCCATCGTACATATCTTGTATTACCTTAATGTAGGCAACATTCACCCTCTTCTTTTGCAAGGCTTTCCAAAGTACATCCCTTGGTACCCGATCATACGCCTTCTCTAAGTCAATGAAAGCCATATGTAAGTCTCTTCTCTTACTTCGATACTTCTCCATCATCCCCCTTAGTAAATAAATCGCCTCTGTAGTGGATCTTCCTGGCATGAACCCAAATTGTCTCTCAGAAATACTAGTCTCCATTCTCAATCTATGCTCAATCACTTTTTCCCATAATTTCATAGTGTGACTCATAAGTTTAATCCCTCTATAATTTGCACAATTCTGAATATCCCCTTTATTTTTGTAAATAGGAACTAATGTACTTAATCTCCAATCATCAGGCATCTTTTTCGACCATAAAATCTCATTAAATAGTTTACATAACCACAACACACATTTTTCTCCTAAACATTTCCAAACTTCAATCGGTATACCATCCGGTCCAACGGCTTTACCATTCTCCATTTTCTTAAGAGCTTCGCTAACCTCCGAGACTCTAATTCTACGATAAAATGACCTATTAAGCTCACATTCGCTAACTGTCAAGTCCTCCAAATCACAACGCGAACCTTCACATCCATCATTAAATAGCTTATAGAAATACTCTTCCCATCTGTTCTTAATATCTCCTTCAGTAACTAAAACCTTGCCAACTTCATTTTTTATGCATCTTACTTGATCCAAATCTCTCGACTCCTTCTCTTTGTTCCTTGCAATCTTGTAAATCCTTTGTTCACCCGCCTTTGTCCCTAACTCCTTATAAAACCCCTCGTATGCTTTAGCACGAGCATCACTAACTGCCTTCTTAGCCTCCCTTTTCGCCAAACGATACTTTTCCCAATTGTCAGAACTATTGTCCAAGAGTTCTACACAAAAGAATGCAAAATCACTGTTTATGATAATCATGCAAATGACGTTTGCAGTAGAATGTCCGAATAGAAAACTAAATGCATAACTGAAGAAGGTGGAGGCAACAGAACTTAAAGCCTATTTCAGAGTCCAAATAGAAAACTAAATGCATACCTGAAGAATAAGAACAACAGAACTTGCCAGGATCGCCCTTACAACAAAAATAGCAACGCCAGAATCTACCAAGCCTTCTTCTGTCAGGACAAATTTTCGAGCACCCCAATAACAAACCATGCTCTAGCAAGAACAAGGCACATTAAACGAAGCATACCCAATTGCAATTCAACTACGCCAGAATCTACCAAGCCTTCGTCTGTCAGGACAAATTTTCGAGCACCCCAATAACAAACCATGCTCTAGCAAGAACAAGGCAAATCAAAGGAACCATACCCAATTGCAATTCAACTACGCCAGAATCTACCAAGCCTTCTTCTGTCAGGACAAATTTTCGAGCACCCCAATAACAAACCATGCTCTAGCAAGAACAAGGCACATCAAACGAAGCATACCCAATTGCAATTCAACTATGATTATTAGAAGTGATAAGCTGATAGACGGCCCATTCAACAAAATAAAATAAAAAAAGAAAACAAGTGAAATTCAACAAATGACCCTACAAGGGAAGTAGCGTGACCATGAATTTATTAAACATGGAATTAAGTAACAATCATTTGGAAGAAAAAAAGTCAAAGCCTTTTTTGTCCTCTTTTCCTTTCTCATCTTTCAAGGGTTAAAGCTGGATGTTAGGACCTTAATAATACAATGAACACTTCTCAAAAAATAATAATAATCCAATGAGCAACCACAATAGTCGTAAGTATAACAACAACACAATACACTAAATATATTAAGCACAAAAACAAATACTAACATCTGGAAAGTAACAAGTTGACATGAGTCATGACTGGTAAAATTTCATACCAACATAAAAAAGAAAAAGAAAATTCCTGCAGCAGGGCATAACTTGCTGCACATTTACAAAGTCAGTGCATGGCAAATGAAACCTTTAAAAGGTAGACCTACAAATGAGCATTTAGTTCCCTGGTCAAAACAAGAAATCATCGATAAGAAATATTATGTATTCTGCATTTGCAATAAGCGATTTTTTTTCTTTTCTGAATAAGAGTAAGCAAGTAATTAATCAAGTCTCGATCATATAGATAGAATTAAAAGTACAGATAAATCTCACAGAAAAAGTAGAGAGAAAATTTCCTTATAAAATTTCAGAGAAACTAACATACAAGATTGTGTATGTCTTCAGCCATGCCTATCTCAACAAGAATTGTATGCAATAACCCAGATAGACAACATAAAAGAAATATTCCAATACCCACCAGCCAAAGGGAAACAACTATAGTACCACATTGAATGCCAGTGAAGATGAATGGAAAAAAATGTATTAGTAAATGTTAGAAGGTGAAAACTCGCAACAAAAGAGAAAGCAAAAATTTCAAGAGAACTCCTTCGTCCTGTAGGAAGTAGCTTCATACCTTGCAACATAAGAATTCAAATGCAAAAGAAAAAAATGCATAGGACTTTTGAGTATAACAGTTAATTACAATATTTTACCTTCTCTTTTGGCTTTTTGCTTTTTCTTTCAGTCTGAGAAATGGCTAAAGCAAGTGTTTGAAAAAAGTTACACTGATGTATTATCATTTAATATCATTCGTCTCTCAGCATTACATCTGCCTTATGAATTTCATTTAGCATCACCATATGACTATAGTTTAGCAAAACACATTACAAACTAATAACCAGAGTAGTAAAGTCAACTAGCCAAACATGAAAAGGAAGTTGTCTACATCAAATGTTTGAATATAGGAGAAGGATGTCGAATGGTATATCACCCTCTCTATGTCAATATCAACTAAGATGGACAATTTCTATTACATAATTTTGCATGTGTCCTAAATCATGGGTCAAGGATTGTAATCTCACTTGTCAAATGGCAGAAGCATAAAAAATGAATAAGACAGGTTCGAAAAGAAGCCACACTGGTGATTTAGCATAGGCATGCATATTATACAAATCCATGTTAATAGAATCACTAATAATGAACGTACAACATTTAATAATGCATTTGAGTTGCCTGATTTATGTCTATATTCTGTCAACTGACATAATGGAAAATTTGGCAAGTAACAACTTTTTTTTTTGAGAAGTAACTACAACTATGCAACAAAGAGACAAGTTGTGAGAGGAATACACCTCAGAGTTCAGGAATCACTCCAAGATGAAGATCTAGCCATAAATATGATTGCAAGCTACAAATACATGAGGCTTGATAAATAATTGAAGCATCCACAAGCTCACCGTAGTATAATATCACTGAAAGTGTGAGCCATCATCATCATAACCACTCCCAAGGCGAGAAAAATGACCTGATTTCACAGAAACTCTGCAAGAAAAGGCCTTATGAAGTAAGCAGGACTTGAAACAATTCGTAGTACTGAAGAATACTTAACAGATGTAGAGCGGATTAATTATTCACCTTCTTGGGTCGACACCTCCACGAGTAAGAATCCTACCTTCACAAGGCGAGATGCTGCGCGGCCATGAGTTTTTGGAGAGCTTCTCCAACTGTGCGGCGGGGCACATCCCCAACCTAATCGACGCATTCCTGACAAAATGAAGAAGATTTCATCAAATTCGTGCAAGAATGGGTTTAAAAAGACGGCGGAAGAATAAGCAATTGCATCTAATGTAGCATAAAGAAAAGAAAGAATTAGGGCTCACTTGTGAAAGCAGAGCTCCATTGTCTGCAGGCGGAAGAGGGCGTCGCCGTGTGCGACGGAGATGTGGACCTTGAGGGCATGGGCGTACTTGGACGGGCTGCGGAGGCGGGAGAGGCCGCGGAAACGGGGGCGGTCGCAGGTGAGGGGGCGATGCCAGGGCGAGCGCCGGGGGTTTCGTCGACCGCCACGCCCCCGAGGCTGCAGGCAGAACTTGGAAGGATGCGAGAGCACTGTCGACGTGAAGACAAATCCTGATCGCGGATCGGAGGGGAAAGGAGGAGAGCAGCTCAGAAGGTGTTTGCGAAGTTGTACCTGTGACGTCGCCGGCCGCGGCGGAGACAGAAGAAGGAACAAGACGCGAGGAGGAGGACGATGAGGATGGGGGCGAAGAGGTTGGCATGGATTTGAAACGTTTCTTGAGGTAGTTGGAACAACAATTTGAACTACATAGAGAGAGATGATGCATATATGATGCACCGAGTGTTATAATATAACAATACTTCTGCAGATACATGTAATTCTTTTATTTAATTATGATTATCATCTTATATTTTTTATTCCATTACAAAAAGAGGCTAAAAAGATATAAGTTCAAAAATGAAAAAAGTGAAGATAACTTCCACCTGTGAGAATTAACTTATAATATTTGTTGGTGCATTATTTAATTTTTAATTCGCCCTTAGCTTTTAATCCTCCAATCCTTTCATAAGTCAATTTTTTAACAAAAAAATCTAAATGAGAATTTGTAGAGAACATTATTATGCATAAAAACTACCTTCTTTAATTGCGACATTTATGAAGATATGAAAAGAAATTCTAGATTTATTTCTTCTTCACTTCCATTATTATCCACAGAATAAAACAAAATTAAAATAAATAAAGGTGCAGTTAACTTATATAATATTTGTTGGTGCATCATTGTAAGGTATTTCTTATTTAATTCGCCCTCAACTTTTAATCCTTCTGTCCTTGCTTAGAAGTTGATAAATCAAATTTTCGTAACTTGATAAATCAATTCCTTTAATAAAGAATTAAATTGAGAATTTGTGGAAAAAAAATATTATGCATAAAGAAACTGCTTATTCTTTAATTGCAGCATCTATAGAGATCTCGGCTTGTTTCTTCTTCACTTTCATTATTATCCATAGAACAAACCCAAAATAAATTAAGTGATCATCTTGACGTAACTTTAGTTAGTATAAAATAGGTCTCCTGAAAATATACTTTAACTTCAAACCAATCTTATTTTGTGCTATCATGCAATCGATCCAATGTACTCTATGTACTTTGCCTATTTGTCAGCAAGTTTCATAGCATCAATACTCTATGTCAATTGATTGAGTCTATTTTATGTGTTCATTCATGATTTTGACTCATTAAAAGTCATTGCTTTTATGTAAATAATATGATCTTTACAATCCTCTATATGGATGGATTAACACGAAAATCTTCCACTCATATAGTATATTTGATTGTGCAGGTTACGTCGATGGCTTCTTGTTGCATGATTATACTCGTGAAAATACTGGATTACTCGACTACTTTCAAAATAGCATACACAATCTCAACTCCCACTTCACGGTGTATTTCCAAAGTTAAATTCCGCCATTTCATAAAACTACTAAAGGATCATCATCCTCTTATACTTGCTCTTTTTCATTTTCTAAAAGGTTAGCATCTCGATTCTAAATGAGACCTCTATATAGGTGGAAGAATATATATATCCTTTGAACTATCATAATATCTAATAAAACATGTATATTATCATCCTCAAGTCCAACTTGTCTCCAAACTAGCTAGGAATTAATGTACTATTTTGCTTAAACTTAGGCTTCTTGCTATTGACAATTAATAGCATTAATTCTATGAAGAATTACTTTATATGTAACTCGTAGTTGTCTTTGCTCCAAACTCTTTAGTCATATCTCGGTGGGAAAACATACTTCTTATTGCATTAAAAAATTTTATTCTCACATCTATTGTGATGCATAAGCGATAGTAGTATCCTACATATCTCTTCTTGAATCCAATAATCATTATTTCTGAGAGGTGTATTTCCTCCTTTACAGTACTTTAACACTTATTGGCCCCCCCAAGTTTTTCTTCTTACCTATTTTACATCTTTGGAAAGTTTAAAAATTTTGATTTTTCTAATAGATAGACATAAGAGAATCGAAATAAGCATAAATGAATATTATCAAACATTCATTGTCTCTTTGTGCTGCAATATTCAATGATCTTCTAACTTATGTAACATCATTGTACTTGCCTATAATATTGTTCACTTTGGGCTTGCCTATAACATTCATTGTTTTCTCAAAATGCATCATACGAAGCTAAAGTCATGCTACCATATATAACCAACATATCTCTGTAATGACTTATTCATGTGATGATTATGCAAAGATGATGTTTGTAGAGCCTGTATGTGACAACTTATGTCATTTATTAAATAAAAAAATTAATATTTGGGCTAAACACCATTATAATTGTCATATTCTGAAACTCAGCCTACATTTTTTCATTTTTTTCTAAAATTTTTAAAATTGTAATGAAAATTTTTAAAGGAGATGTTTTCTTCCTAACCATACTTTTAAATAATACTTTCATAAAAACAAATAACAAAATAAAAGTATACAAACAAGCTTAAGCTTAATCTTGTAATCCTCGAAATTCGACCTCGCCATGTAGTGAAATCTTCTTTCGTGCGCTACTTTCTTCGATACTACTTTGACTCTTTCATTGATCTAGATGGTCAAGAAGAGTGACACATAAGTGAATGACTTTAAAATAAAATATTACAACAACTACATAAGTGTGGAAAGTAAATAAATAAAAGTACATCATTGCGTCCGAGCATGTCTTAGGCATATAAATTCCCATGTCATTACACAACTCGATAGGTCCCATACATGATATCAAATAAAAGGAAGACTTAATATAATCCTAGATAACCATGTGCACATGCTACCCGAGCTAAAATCACCACACACACATCAACCTGACTCGTAGGTAACTCATGTACCTACGGAATCACACAAAGGAGCAAACTCAATCATTAGCATAAAGCAAAATGTAAATTCATAATAGGTTATAAGGAAGATCCATCAGAATAGGCATTTAGTAAACATAATATAGAGAGAATAATAAATCAAAAGGGATCATCATGGTTCATGTCTTTTCATAATTAACATATTAATTAGTTTGAATGTTCATTTTGTGATATTTGTATATGGTAATTAATATTATGATTAAAGTATAATGATTACTTAATTATCGATAAACTTAACAAAATAATAATGTAAGGTTATTAGGAATAAATTGTAAAATTTCTAAATGACATAATATATGTTTAAATATTATTAACTAAGCTTAATTAGAGTTAAAATACTTAGTTATGATAAACGAATGTGATTGGCCAACACTCGAGTTTCAAGCAACTGAAGTAGACATGTGAACAACTACATGATGAGATATTTTTTTGAACCACCTTAGGATGTAATAAAATTCTGAAAAAAATATATAAGCAACCTATTTTTATCCTTTCACGGTTTAAACATTACCAGAGGTAAAATCCGAGCAAAATGGACTGGGGAAATTCGCGAACGTTTGTTGTTCAATATGAGTTCTTGATCTGAAATTGTCCTTCTGATTTAGAGGATCATTCCTTCATGGTTATCCAACATAAATTATGAAATTTTGTATGGTTGATCCATTCGGAGTTACTTTCCATATCCCCTAAAGGAGTTTTATAGAGAAAGTTACGAAATTAGATTCTCTAGTCACTCATCCTATCCCGAATTAGGTTCAATTTGTAAATTAGGGCACTGTTAGAATAGAGTGCATTAGGGTTTGAAATTTGAATATGATTAATTATTCCAAGGGTTCGGTGATAGGTGGAATCAACATATTTGGACATGTATCTCAGGAGAAATGAATTTTACATTTCATAGTGATTCTTCTGTCAGGTTCCAAGATATTGACAGATCACGGTCTGAATTAACTATTTTTGTTATAATATTATATGAGTTAAATTTTATAATTTTTATGACTAAATAATAAGGAAGTCTAGTTTTCAAGAAAACTATTATCTCGTTAAATAGGCAAATATGAAGAAACATATAAATTAATCTTTTAATGACACACGCTCTGCCATAACACAATCCTAGGTTAGATTGCCTTGGATTTTATGACTTACTCACTTGAAATTAGTTAATTATATTTGGGCATTGGAAACCTTAATAAGTCTAGTTTTTAATACCTTCAGAATCATAAGATTTACCCATGTGGTTAAAAAGTTATGAATTATTTATTAACAGACACTCAGTTTGAAATTTTGAGATAACACTTAGTTAAACTTTGGAGGATTTGAAAAGTCTCAAGTGTGAAATAGCCTATGAATATAAATATTTAAAGTTATATATTATATTAGAAGATATTATATAAATTTTAAGGTGCATAAACATTCATGCATCATGAGCATGCATTGCATATTACTTTGTTAGTGATTGAAAAATAAAAAGGTTTTATTGCTTGTAGGAAAACATCAAGGTACAAGTAAAATGGAAGAAATCTAATAAACATCCTTGAAAGGATAAAGTATTAAGGTGAGTGGGTAAATTTACAACATAGAAATTGTTATATGTTATTTATTTTATTTATGATATTAGATCAAGCAAAGATTATTATTATTATTATTGAAATATATCTTGAGCTATGAAAAGTATTTATGATATGTTTCAAGAATTTCATATGAGATGGAATAACCTTTTATATTAAAATGTTTTCAGGGAATAATGCTTGTGACGGTAAAATAAATTTTACTTGATAATGATATGTGATTTATGACATGTGTATTTTGATATTATTAAACTTCATGTGTTCATTAGTCATGCTGGTTGAAAAAGGTCTTTGAGATCGCATTCGATATACATGAAGTCTTTTGGGCGTATCTTTGCTTTTTGGGCCTGCTCTGCATGCACGTATTGATCCATTATATGCTCAGCATATCTGAGAATCATGATTGTGAAGCTCTATTTAACTAGATGACACACAATCATAGATGGACATGTATTGACTTATGTTTCGCTCTGCGTATTTAAGAGTCATGATTGTGAAGCTATGCTTAACTATATGATACACAATCACAGGGGAATACATATAGACCCATGTTTTGCTCTGTGTATCCGAGACTCATGATTATGAAGCTCTACTTAATTATATGACACATGATCATGGAGGAATACGTATTGACCCACGATGAGTATGTGCAATGACACATATGTGAAGTTTAGCTATGGATATAATGATATCTTGGATTACTTTTATTTATGTAAAAATTCATATAATTTGGCAACTTATGTTATATAAGTTATGCTTTAAATATTCTCATATGGAGAATTTGATTATTTAAATTTATATACACTTGTATTGTCCCTATCTTGTACTTTTATTTTACTCACTGAGCAAATGATTGTTGCTCACAGTACTATTTTAAAATTTTTAGATACTCGTAAGTTCTCGAGTTGAGTCGACTCGGAGATTATTTTTGCTGCATATAGAAGTGGTCGAACCACCGAAGCACGTTTATTTCCCTCTTCACTTTCGATATTGGAAGCATGTATGCAATAGATAATCCTAAATGTTATAATTAAGTTTGTGAAAAATGTTTTATAAGGTTATATAAAACTTGATCCCGTGGGGCGTTATATGTGAAATGATTTGTGAAACGTAATGACAATATGTGAATAACTTTGATGAGTATATATACATCTATTGTATGCTTTGATAAATAATACAAGATAAGTAAGGGGGGAGGTTTTTTCGATTTTATTTTTAGAATTTTTAAACATAATTAAGGGATACAATAATTGAGATTAGAACTTAGTCACAAATTTGGGTGAGACATAAATAACTAGAGCTATTTTAGTGTTTTTGATGAAATCAATGAAAAGCTACTTTTAGAGCTTTTAAGTGTTATAGATTTATATATTTTTTCTAATTTTATCCTTATGCAAGCTATGCATTATTTTTTCTCAACTTATCTTATTATTTTATTATTTTTATTTTATCACCATTCAACTCTATTTTTTTATATTCATGTTAAAGTAATTCTAATATATATTTATTTATTAACAACGGATAAAAATTAATTTAATAATTTTTTTTCCTGTGATGCATGCACTATATAAAATTTATTATAAACATAACTATTTATATATTTCAATAAAAATATTAATTGTGAAATTTTATTTACTTTATTTAATATATAAATTATTTGCTTATTATAATATAATATCATATGTACAATTACATTATTTTATATTTCTCTATTTATTGAACTGCTAAGTCTTATAAGTGCTTATTTATCAATATCTTATAATGAATATCTAAATGCTAGTCATCATCCTTTGTCCACTAGTCATTGATTAAATTGTTATTCGCTGTCAAACTGATATCTGCATTAATAATGCCAAATAAAATAGTTTGGTGAAATTTTAGAGGGAAATGTGAGCAGTGATATTTTACCCAAAACAAAAATTATCCATGAAATATTTCACATCCAGATAGAACAAATAATTTAATGAGAACGCGGGAATTAGGGCCCGTTTGGTTTAGCTGATACAGAATAACTGATAAGTTGAAGTGATGATAAGTATTTTATTGGCTAAAACTTATTTTTAAAAATAAACAGTTACACGTTTGAATAAAACTACTTATATTAATAACAACTAGTTAGTTATCTTACTAACTGACTTATTCTTTAGAAAAAAATAAGCATCCCTTCTCTTGTTTATTTTTTTTTAACTTATAAGTAGATTTTATATTTCGTTATCAGTCAAAATTTTAAGTTACTAAATGCTTAGATTTTTTTGAACTAACTTATAAGCGACTTATAAGCTTAGCCAAACAACCCCACTTATAATCCTACAAATAAAAAATTGAAAAATAGATATGCAATATAAATATTTAGATATGGGCCACTCTTATTGGTGCCATGTTAAAGACATATTAAAATGTGAATTTTGGTTTCTCATTAATTCTATTAGTATGCAATTCGTACAGTAAACGAAATTATTTAGATTTTATATTTTCATTTTAGACATTTTTAATATTTTGTGTGATAAGCCATTGTAACCATTAATCAAGTTAATAATTATTAAATTCTTGCAATGATTAGTAAGTTTAATTTGTACACTTGTATTTTCATGTTATTTTTATACTTCCACTTCTACTAATCAATTCAATTAAAGAATATTAGTATTAGTATATTATTTTTTAATTTTAGTTGTTTATTTGAGTCAGTACTTTTATGATAAAAGCATTATTATCCTTTTTATATATAGAAAATAAATGTTGGACAAAAAACTAAAAAAAATACATCTATATATTATTTATTTATTTAATGGATTATACTTTTTTGCAACTTATATTTACTTATTTGTTCCTGATTGCTTTTTACTTCTTTAAAAATGTTTTTTTATTAATATTTTATGACCTATTTTTAGTTATTAATTATATATTTAATTATTCTAGATAACTATCTTCTATAGATTTTTAACGAACTTATGTCAAGTTAAAATTATATGTTTATATCGCTTGGTGTATATTCGAATAAAAATCAGCATGGCTTATGGATCAAAACGGTTTGAAAATATAATTAATGTAAGTTATTTTTTTAATCGTCTGATTAATTACGAAACATTATGTCTACTGTGGGAGGCATGCATCTCTAATTAATACGTCAAAAATAAGGAATTCAAGGTTCAAGAAAAAGATTTGTGAGTAAGTTTGGTTTTATTCCTTCTTTCGTAGAAACAAATATTGACTCTGCAGTGTGTAGTATAAAGTGGCTTGCTCTCATAAATAGCTTTCTAATGCCATCTCTACGGGAAGACTTTCTTAAACAAGCATTCCTATTGGGATTTAACGGGCTGCTACCAACTTTTCTAGCCGTTGGATTGAGGTGGATACACGTGCGTACGGTTCAGCAAGGCTATTGTTTGCCGATTGAGCTCTCTCCGCACATGCATGGTTCAGTCGGTTCAACGAGGCAATTTGCCCTCCATAATCTTAGTGCCTATGCAGAGTTTGTGTTTGCCCTAACACGCGACTCGCAAAGACGCCATCTCCGGTTCTGCACGTGAAGATATCGTCGTGGAGTTGAAGACACCACAATGTCTGTAGATGGTGCTGCTCGCAAGTTGTGTATAGAACTAAGGTTGTAGATCGTGTGTGTGTAGCTTTTGCCTGCGGAGATGCAAAATCAACACTATCCACACCCTGCCGCTCGAGAAGATGTCGGCTTTGTTGTTCAAAGACGCGATCATGATTCGTTGCTTGCAAAGATGCTGGTGCTGCTCGTAAACTATTTTGCATGCTATCTGTTCGTTACCGAGCTCGCAAGCTGTTCGCTGAAGATGGTGCTCGCAAGGTGTTCATTGTCGTCGGTGTTCGCAAATTGTTCGTCACTAGTGCTCGTGAGCTATTCATTATCGCCAATGCTACAAACTGTGACGCCTCGTATACAACAACAACAAAAAAAAAGAAGGTGGGGAGATGAAACGAACGGTCAACTGTTCGTTTCACCTCCGGCCAACCAAAGGTCGGCCGGGGTGTATTAAAGGGAGGGGGGGGGGGGGGGGGGGGGGAGGGCTCCCTTGCGCCCCCTCACCCCCACTCTCTCGTTCTCTCTCTCTCACTCTCTTTGTACTCGTCTTTTTCTCCCTCTTGTCCGGCGACCGGCGTACGCGAGCGGCAGGACAGAGGCTAATCCTTCCAGGCGACGACGAACGTCCGACGATCGACGGACGACGAGCGGTGATCCGGCGAACCCGATTTCTGACGAAAAAGGTACCCTTAGCATTTTAATCCCATAGACGAAGAATTAAGAATCTATTGATGCGTATAGTTAATTCATTATAATCCTGAAGTTATTTCCTATTTTTTCTATTGATGTCGGCGTCAATCGACGGCCGGATGGTCGCCGAAATTCATGAAGAAATCCGGCGGCTCTATTTTACCGCAGAGATCGGTCGACCGATTTAATTAAACGGTCGACCGGTCCGCGTAATTATACATGCGTATTCTTCCTTATCGGTCGACCGGCCTCACCACGGCGGTCGACCGGTCTGACAGAGACCCATTGATCGCACTTAATCGAACCGATCCACTCCTAATCCTAATTACGACTCTGATCAGTTCACCTACACTAGCTAAGTCTGATTGTATAAAGATCGATTTCCAGTGGACCCCAAATCATAAATTTCATAGTAACTGAAGATAGTTAATGTAAAGACAAAAAAGCGGGATTGCTATGTGCCGCCCCTAAAGTTAAAGCAAAGTTCAGAGTTAAAGCAATGGGGAGATATGTAGTTAGCTGAGGGGACAGCGAAGCTACTGGCTTAGATGTCCATTATTCCTGAGATTTCAGGTGTTCTCTTACCGATATATCGAATTGAATGGTGATGCTATGGTCACACATCTTCCTTTAAAGATTAAAGTATTATGCCAGAGAGACAGGTAGCTAGTTGAGGAGACAGTGAACCTACAAGGTCTAGTAACAGACCATTGTTTCTGGATTGTAGGAATTCTTTCTCTTACCTTTCGAATTGGGTGAGACAGTAACACCCACCCTCTCTCCCGTTTACGGGCTTACTGGCATCAGTGAATCAAAGAGGCACATTTGACATCCCAACCTAATAAAGTCGAGCTCGCATAGGACAACCAACTCTAGGGATAATTTAGTAATGTAAAAGACATAGCACAACTCACAGCAAAGTAATGGAAAGTAAAGCAAAGCAGAGTATTGAAAAGCAAGACAATGTAAAGTAAAGCAATGTACAGCAGAGTAATGTAAAGTAAAGTACTGTAAAGTAAAGCAGAGTAATGTAAAGTAAAGAACAGAGTATTGATATGATTAAAAATTCATACATTGATTTCCTTATCATCACTAATCCTTATTTCGCGTCTATTGCTATGGTACTGGACGATCTTTCTCATGGGTATTCTATTCCTCTGCATCGGGATTTTGCAGGTGAGAATGCCAACTAATGAGGAGATGGAGGGTACAGAGCTTGGAGAACGCTGCACATGACTGAAGACTTGCTTCAAGCTTGCTTACTGCATATCTGCTTAATCGTTTTCTTCCGCACATAGAACTTTGCTATTAGTATTATTATTGTTATGTTTCCGCATAATTCTATAATATGAGACATCATGAACTTCCGCCTTAAAGTACTTCATTGTGACATTTCAATTATTCTTCCGCATTTAAGGTTCTCTGTTATGTTTATTATTATTTTATTGTACCACGTCAGCCGTTTTGTTGAATGGTCAAGGTCAATAGAGCAGTAGATAGTATAGCACCCTCGGAGTCAATCTGACCACCTACGTGGCGGGATGTGCGATTTTGGGGGCGTTACACAAACTGTCCGTCATCACTGGTGCTCACGAACTATTTGTCGATGCTTGTGAGCTGTTCATCATCGCCTATACTTGATGAACTATTTTGCTCGTGAGCTGTTCATTGTCACGGGTGCTCGTGAGCTGGTATGTACATTCCAAGACAACTGTTGGATGAAGAAGCATCATCCATTAGCATTTGACATTAGTGCTAGACATTAATCTTTGTTGGCCGAATTAGTGAGAAAGAAATTTTTCTTCGTGCAGTTTTGTAAGACAACTATTGTCGAATTAGTGTCCTAAGTGCACCATTGTTGTTGAAGATAAGATGCCCAGTTACCTTCTTGGTCATACGAAAAGAAGACAATTGTCCTGATCACACCAATTGGACAACCCACGGCAAGGTTGTGGTCATCTATTTTCTTGGCTGCATTAGATTTAATTTATAGGAGTTGATTGTGCCTTCTTGGTTGAATTGCGTTGTCCTATTACCTTCTTGGTCAAATTTGAATAACTCATTCTTATCTTTCATATATTTCAAGTGACATGGACATGAAAGATATGGAATTCATTCAAGAAGATGCTGATAATGAGGAAATTAATGAACATATTGAGGTCGAAGAAAGTAACGAGGAGTTGAATGTTTCTGAATCTCAATATTCAAATTATGTCAAATCAAGCTATTAAACCCATCAGTGGGCATGACATTTGACGCGAATGATGAAGCATATAAGTATTATAATATGTATGATAGATTAGTGGGGTTCTCTGTTAGAAAACATTCTTTACATAAGTCTGCCATCACAGGAAATATTATAAATAGAACTTTCGTTTGTTCTAAAGAAGGTCATAAATATGTGAAGCAAAGTCTTGAAAAAATATTCAAACAAAGAAGAGAATTTATGGATGATTGACTTGTTCATTTATATGTTGCTCAGAAAAAAGGAGGGCATGTGAGAGATAAGAAAATTTCACGAAAAACACACAGTCATCGTTTAATAACTCCTTCAAAAATTAAAATTTTATGTTTTAAAAAAGAATTCTCAGCAACCTCGAAAGAAGCTATTATAAACATATACAAATTTGGCATGAGTT
This sequence comes from Pontederia crassipes, assembly GCA_030549335.1. Classification (NCBI taxonomy): domain Eukaryota; kingdom Viridiplantae; phylum Streptophyta; class Magnoliopsida; order Commelinales; family Pontederiaceae; genus Pontederia; species Pontederia crassipes. The sequence continues at coordinate 42,761,774 of CM060191.1, read as the reverse complement.
TGTCAAGAATAGTTAAAGCACTTATATGGTCGGCGAGCCACTTATAACACTTCAAGATTGTATTGATCATCTGAGAACAAAAAGAAAAGAAAACTTCACGTCTGAATGCCTACATATAACATCTATTTAGAAATAAGGTTTGTGGCAATTCAGGTTCCTTGATGATTGTTCAATGAACAATTATTTAACTTTTGGTGATGTTATTATATTTGATACTATATATCGAATAAATAATTTAAGAATGTCATTTGCTCCATTCATTAGAATTAATCATTATATGAGATCATGCTTATTTCGTTGTGCTATACTTGCTAGTGAAATCAGAGAGACATTTACTTTGTTGTTCTCTAAATGGTTTGTATGAATGAATGAAAAGTATTCCACTTGCATAATTACTGATCAGGATATTGCCATGGGCAATACTATACGGAAGGTTTTTACAAACACTCATCGTATATTTTTCAATGGCATATTGCGAGAATGCAATGATTCATCTCTAAGATTTATATGCACGTGACACTTCTAAATAAGAATATAATAAGTGACTTTATGAACCTTCAAGTGTTGATGCATTTTGAAAAGGGTTGACTAGATTTGAAAAGAAAATTTCATATTCCAGATGGTCATTGGTTAGAAAGTATGTACAACAAGGGTAGCCATTGGATCTCATTGTACTTTAAAGACCTTTTCACTACAAGCATGCGTACTACACAAAAGGCAGAAAGCATCAATGCATTTTTTTATGGATTCATTAATGCAAATACATCACTCTCATATTTTGTCACAGAGCAACTCAAAGTTATCGTGGAATTCAAGAATGAGAAGATTTTCACACTACAAACTCTAGTCATGCATATCTTACCAATAATCCATTAGAAAATGAAGTAGAAATAGTCTACATACATTGTGTGCTTTGCAAGTATCAAGAAGAATACAAGAACCTTCAATTTATATGCTGATAAGATTTATAAGGGTGCCAAAAGATCATTCTACTTATTATATCTAGTAGGAGTGTGGATGCGGATAAGAATATTGTGGAGTTTAGTTATGAAGAAGAAATTTCTATAAAATGTTTTTGAAATTATTTTGTTTCCATATTTTATCAATTCTCCACAAAAGATGTGTGAGATATTTACTTGAGCAATATATATTTCATCGTTGGACAATAAATACGAGGTATGCAAATGTGTGTGTAGTATATGACAAAGTATCCTACAATGATGACTTGATAACTCCATTTTAAAAATTGGCTTGGCAAAGTAATCTGTGAGAAGTAGAAGAAGTGAGTTTACTCTCCAATAGCTATTTATAATTTGGGGATCCAATGAAAAATGATGTTATAAGTAAATTTATGACATTTCACATGACAAATACACCTATTGACACAAGTGAACTAAGCACTAGTGAGATGCATATAAGTCAAGCAAGCTCTGTCAACATACAAGAATCTTGTTGGAGATAAAACACCAAGGATTGATGAACAATGAAAATAACGAAAGAAAGAGAAGATGAACACAGAGATTTAACATGGTAAAACTCTTTTGATCAATGTGAACAAGAGAGAAACATCCACGGGTAAAGGAGGCCGTCGCTAGAAGAATTTCACTATGAGCCAAAAGAGAGTACATCATATAAAATCCTAACCCTCATATATAAATGTCCCCCCCCCCCCCCCCCCGCACACCCTATGAGAACTAGTGGAGGGCTACGGGCATGGGCCTAGCAGCCCAAACCCTCCGTTTCCGCCACAGATCCTCTTTTTTTTTTTCTCATTTTTTTCTTTCATAATTTTGGGTACAAAATATATAATTCAAGACACGTGAACAAATCTGCACATTGACTTGAATTTTACAAAACTCTCACTCAACATGCTATCCTTTGCCGAATGGCCCACATGAGCCTAGCTTGATCTTTGCATAATGCCTGTCAAGTCTGAACAATAGTCGAACTTGGCAACAGGTAAGCTGTTTGTCATCATATCTGCTAGATTGTCATGTGTGCTACTCTTCTGAACTTGAACATCTTGCTTTTCCACAATATCACAAACAAAATGATATTTCACATCAATATGCTTTGTCCTTTCATGATACATTTTATCTTTTGTAAGATATATTGCACTCTGACTATCACAATATATGACAGTAGCTTCCTCTTTCATAGTGACCTCTCCAACTAATTCTCTCAACCAGATAGCTTCTTTTACATCTTCAGCGATGACCATGTATTCAGCTTCAGTGGTGGATAATGTTACTGTATCCTGCAAAATAGCTTTCCAACTCACAGCACAATTAGTAATAGTAAAGACATAATTAGTTAATAATCTTCTTCTATCAAGATCTCCTACAAAATCTGAATCAACATAGTCAATCAGTCCAACTGAATTTCTACCAAATTACAAAGATACATCAGAAGTACCTCTTAAATATCTCAGTATATACTTAACAGCTTCTCAGTGCTTCTTTCCTGAATTAGACATATATCTACTTACAACACTGACAGCATGAAATATATCTGGATGAGTGCAAACTATTGCATACATAATGCTACCAACTGCACTATAATAGGAAACTTTTGACATATACATTTTATCTTCATCAGATTGTGGTGAATATGAAGCTGAGAATTTAAAGTGTGCAGCAATCAGTGTACTAACCGCATTAGCATTCTGCATTCCAAAACGCTCCAAAATTTTTTCAATATATTTCTGCTAAGACAAAAATAGTCTTCCTACGCTTTTATCTCTAGAAATTTCCATTTTCAAAATCTTCTTTGCTGCTCCAAGATCCTTCATTTCAAATTCAGAACTTAACTTATTTTTTAAAATATTAATTTCATATATGTCTTTCGCTACAATTAATATATCATCAACATTGAGCAACAAATAAATAAATGAACTATCAGTAAGTTGATTCAAATAGACACAACTATCATACTTGCTTCTAGCAAAACCAATACTCAACATGAATGAATCAAACCTTTTATACCACTACCGAGGAGATTATTTAAGTCCATACAAGAAATTTTTCAGATGGCAAACTTGATATTCTCTACCATCAACATGAAAATCCTCTGGCTGCTCCATATATATATCTTCTTCTAGATCGCCATGTAAGAATGCAGTCTTAACATCTAACTGCTCAAGTTCAAGATTCTGCAAAGCAACAATAAGCAAAGTACGAATAGAAATATGTTTCACAACTAGAGAGAACACATCATAAAAATCAAAACCCTCCACTTGATTGCAATCTTTTATCACCAATCTTGCTTTATACTTTGTCTCTTCATTATTAATTCCTTCTTTCTTCTTGAACACCCATTTGCAGCTAACAATCTTATTATTCATTGGTTATTTTTCAAGATCTCAAGTGCCATTTTTCTGTAGAGATTTCATCTCCTCCTGCATTGTTATTAATCACTTATTGCAATGATGACTTCAAATAGTTTCAGAATAAGAGAAAGGATCAGGTAACTCAATATCTTCAGCAACACTTAATGCATAAGCCACCAGTTCTCCAAACTCGAGCCTTTGAGGTGCTTTTATTTTTCTTCTTAGTCTATCACGAGCTAGCATGTATTGTTGCTGAGCTTGAGGTGATGTACAAACTTCAGGAGTATAAGTAGCATCATTCTTTTCATCAGAAGAATTTGAAAGTTCTAACTCCACCTTCTCCAAAGTTTTTTGTTTTTCTGTATCATTAATAATAGACAATTTTTTTCTCGAGTGAAGCATCACAGATTCATCAAAAGTAACATCTCTACTGATAATCTTGATTTCAGGACACCATAATCTATAACCTTTCACACCAGATTTATAACCAAGAAATATGCACTTCCTAGCTCTAGGTTCAAGCTTTCCATCATTAGCATGTGCATAAGCAGGACAACCGAAAACTCTTAAATGTGAGTAATTAGGAGGATTACCTGACCACACTTCTTTAGAAATTTTTAAGTCTAAGGATCGATGAGAAGACCGATTCACTAAGTGAGATGCCAGGTTGATGTTTCTGTCCAAAACTCCTTGCCAAGTCCTGCATTTGACAGCATACATCAAGCTCTCTCTAGTAGAATTATGCTCATTCTTTCTGCGATTCCATTCTGCTGTGGAGTTCTCATAACTGTGTGATGTCTTGCAATGTCTTCTTTGTCACAAAATTCATTGAACTTAGAATTACATAATTCTAATCCATTGCCAGTCCTCAATCTCTTCACAACTTTTTCATATTGCTTCTCTAGTAGAGTATTCCATGACTTGAATGTTTCAAATACATCATCTTTATGCTTCAGAAAATAAACCTAAACTTTTCTAGAGAAGTCATCAATAAATGTCAGCAAATACATATTTCCTCCTTTTGAAAAAACTTGAGAGGGACCCCATAAATCTGAATGGATGTAATCAAGAGTTTCCTTCGTCTTATGAATGACTAAATCAAAACTAACTCTCTTCTCCTTTCCGAATATACAATGCTCACACAACTCTAATTTTCCAACTTTTGCACCAGGAAAAAGACATCTGTTGCTGAGAACTTGCATGCCCTTCTCACTCATATGGCTCAAACGCATGTCATAACTTTGTGCAATCTTCCTCTTAGGTAGATGAGACTACTGATGAACCTATCACCGATAAACCTTGGAGAACATACAAGCTAATAATTTTGAGGCCTTTCATCAACACAAGAGCATCACGGGAAATCTTCATTCCATTAGACTCAATAACAATTTTGCAACCATTTGAGTCTAAGGCACCGAGAGAAATAAGATTCTTCTTCAGATCAGGAACATATTTGACTTCAGATAATGTTCTAACAATCCCATTATGCATCTTAATCTGAATGGACCAAATACCAACAGTCTCACAGGCAGCATTATTGCCCATAAGAATAACTCCACTTTCAACAGATTTGTACGTGGAGAACCAATCTCGATTGGGACACATATGGTATGAGCATCCAGAATCGAGAATCCATTCACTTGATGATCTGGGTTTGTTTGATGTCGTTACCAACAGAACATCTTCATTCTCACTTTCTGCTACACTGACAACTACAACTTCAGCCTTTTGATTTCCTTTCTCGTTGCTCTCGTTAATCCTTTTATTCTTATTCTGTAATTTGTAACACTCTGCTTTGATATGACCCTTCTTCTTACAATAATTGTAGACTTTATCTCTATTCTTTGACTTGGATCTGGATCTATTTTGATTTTGATTTCTCGTCTGATGTCTGCCTCTTGCGATCAGACCTGAGGCTTGATCATCAGATTTGCTGCTTGATTCCAATTCGTTATCCAACTTTTCTTTGCTCAGCAGTTTGCCCTTAACATCTTCAAATGTGAGTTTGTCCCTACCGTAGATCATGGTCTCTTTAAAGATTTTATATGAAGATGGCAAAGAAGAAAGAAGTAATAGCGCCTGATCTTCATCATCAACCTTCGCATCTACGTTCTTCAAATAATTGATTAGGGCGATGAACTCACTGATATGCGATTTGATCAACGTACCTTCAGCCATACGAAGGGTGTACAACCGCTGCTTTAACACAAGTCGATTCGCTAGGGTTTTCGTCAGATACAGAGTTTCCAACTTCGTCCAGAGACCAGCCGCCATCTTCTCTGCGAGAACTTCCTGAAGAACATCGTTCGTCAGGCACAACTGAATCGCAGACATGGCCTTCTCGTCGAGTTCCTCCTAAGCGAATGCCTCCATGGCATCAGGCTTTTGTCCCGACAGCGCCTTCTTCAATCCGTTCTGAATCAGGATGGCAAGCATCCGAACTTTCCACAGACTGAAATTTGTGTTCCCGTCGAACTTCTCGATGTCGAACTTCATTGTAGTCATCTTCGCGGAAAAAAATTCGGCTCTGATACCAATTTGTTGGAGATAAAACACTGAGGATCGATGAACAATGAAAACAATGAAAGAAAGAGAAGATTAATACAGAGATTTAACGTGGTAAAACCTTCTTGATTAATGTGAACAAGAGAGAAACATCCATGGGCAAAGGAGGCCGCCGCCAAAAAAATTTCACTATGAGCCAAAAGAGAGTACATCATATAAAACCCTAACCCTCATATATAAAGGTCTCCCCCCTCCCCCCCCCCCCCCCCCCCCCCCCCCCCCGCACCCCCACAAGAATCAGTAGCGGGCTATGGTCTTGGGCCTAGCGGCCCAGCCCTCCGCTTCCGCCACATATCCTCATTTTTCCATTTTTTCATTCTTTTTTCTTTCATAATTTTGGGTACAAGGTATATAATTCAAGACACGTCAACAAATCTCAATTCATCATTCGTGACCGCTTTGTGTAAAAATGAAAGGTAGACCAAGAAATGTATCAAGCCCATTTATTACCTGTGTATCTTGATTTAAAAGATGCATCCATCCATTTGACGTACTGAGTTTGTTGCTGCAAAATAAAAGGTACGAAACATATCATAGTGCAATAAATGTTAAAATATCAAAGTACAAAAATGTTATAAAATATCAAATCAATGTACAAAAAAATGTCAAACTCATTGCGTAAATCGGCAACCATAAAACCTTCGACCCGATTTTTCATGAGTCCAAGATATTTGTATCACCGCTTCTTCTTGACAATAACATTTTGGTAGTGTCATACTAGAAAAGAATACGATAATGAAGATGGCAATTCCGATGATAATTAAGATCCCAACTTAAGATGATAATTAAGATCACAATTCAGATGATAATTAAGATGACAATTACATGAGTGCAAACTTAAACATGTACATGATTGCCATTACAACAAACTTGGGTAATTCATCTCAAGTTAGAAGATGACGAACCTTTACTTGTTGTGCGATGGAGTAACACCATCCCTAAAAAAATTAGAGAACAAACATGTGGCGAACCTTTACCTTGTAGCGAAATGGGTCGACGACCACATGGAGAGGACGGCAAAATAGCTCGACAACCATGAGGAAACAACGACGAAATGACGCATCGCCTGCTACCACGTGGAAGACAAGTGAGCAAAGAATAAAGAGAAACTTCAAAGACTAGGAGGAAAAAGAAGTGAGCGAGAAGTACTTGCTATCACACGTTGATCGAAGAGAGAAGACAACGAGGTCGATTGAAGAAAGCAGCGTCGACTGCTCATGAAGACGCGTCAGTCGATCGAAGAAACCGGCGTTGACTGCTCGCGAAGACGTGCCAATCGATCAAAGAGAGAAGACGCACGCCGAGGTATCACGAAACGTCGATCGATCGAAGAGAGAAGATGAAGAAATTTTATGGCAAAAGTTGCACGAAGAGAGAAGACGCGGGCTAAAGGAAATTTTTAGTGCCGATCGAGTAGGGATGAACTAGTGACGGAGATTCGATAAGGATGGTTTCGTCGTTGGATGGCGCAGACCTCAATTCACCATTGCGCCTCAATCCAACGGCCAGAAAAGTTGGTAGGCGGGATGCGAGCATCCCCATTATATGCTTCCTATTAATTAAATATGGCTTCTTCCTTGTAGAAGATAGTTATTCATTCACCTTGCATTCTAATCTTAGGCAGCGTTTGGCAAAGGAACCGGTTCTTGGTTCCACCTGATTCTGTCAAACGCTCACCCAGAATCCGTTTCCAATATTGGAATCGAAAACTAGAAGCAAGCCACGTGACCTGGTTCCAGTGGTCCCCATTTCATCTTTTTAGTGGAACCAGGTCACTAGAACTGGGAACTTATTATTTCATTAAAACTTTTAATAAAATAAAGGATTGATATATTATTTATTACTTATTATTTCATTAAAAATTTTAATATTTCATTAATTATAATTAATTTTAAAAATGATATTTATATTTATATAATATATTTTAAAATTTTTATAACTTTTTTATTTTATACTTTTATTTTAATTAATAATAAAATTATAGTTTATAGTTATAATAATCACTTTTAATTTAAAATTCATAAAAAAATTCATCTATCATATCAACTCCATCGTCATTAGATTCAACTTCATTCAAACACACATTGAACTAATATAACAATTCAACTATTCACTATTCACCGAGAACTTAGGAACAATTTTATTTTCAAACGCAACCTTTGTATGCATATTTGTGATGTAGGGTCTATCAATCCTCCTAGTTAAATGTGATATACCTGTATCATGATTTCTCTTTCCTACTTTGCCATGATATTCTTTATTTTTCCCAAAGACAAAAAAAGTTTTTTTGTCAAATGTCTAATTACATTTTTCTTGTTGCCATCTAATTAGATTTTGTCTTCATGTAGAAACATTGTCAAACTTCGGTTGAGTCTTCTTCCCTTTTTTTTTTTTCCCTGTAGTCCTAGTGGCAATACTTCTAAATATACGCGTTAAATAGTATATACGTGCATTACAACTTACAAGCATCAATAAATCTCTTTAAAATGGTTAAGGGTCCAGATCAAGGGGTGTCGGAATTTGATTGTTTTTTAGTTGCTTTTTTTATCCCTTTCTTACTGGATTCCAATCTTCTACTATACCGTAAATAATGCAATTTGCAAACTAAAATTTTAGGATTAAACTTGTTTGTCCATATTTTTGTTTAGTACATATAAATAATTGTGGAGACTTCCTCTGTCTTCTGAGATGTCAGAACCTTTACTTTTAACTTAACGCTGTGCATGATTCCACAGTTAGCGTTAAAAATTAACACGACATATGTAGCGTGGCATAAGGACATGCACAGTTTGGGCTCCTAATTTGGACCTACATATGGCATGAGCACATGAACACAACCTGTTAATCTTTCAGTAAGAAGTCTCATCTCGTCGTTATCGCAAACCACCATTATTATTAGACTATAGATGTAGAATGTACTCATGCAATCATGAAGGAGCACCGTGCCCGACATTTACTATTATAAATATTCCAACATCTTCAAACTGTCAGGGGCTGTGAACATCCAATTTAAATGCTTTAGAACAACGCCTGAAGCTTTAAGATTTTGTTTCCAATCGAGGGCTTATATATGTAGATCGATGGATACTACTTCATCCGTGACCCTCGATCGAACATGATTTATTTCATTGGGGTTTTGAAATAGTTGAGACTTTTATTCTCTCCTTTTTCAAGGGGGCAAGTCATATTATAAAAATAATAAAAATAACATCAAATATTTATAATAATGAATTGTAAGACACCAAATTTTTATAAAAATTTAAACTTTTATTTAATTTTGTGTCGGACTTTTAGACGCCCGAAACCCAGAACGGGCACTTGATGTCGCGACGAGTTAGCATCTCAATCGACACACAATTGAAACTATTTCGGACATCCGGGTGTGCAACGGACAGAAGGGCCGGGAGATCAGTTTTGATTCCCTCCTTCGTTTCTCCATATTAACTCGTGAAATTCGTTGGGATCTCAAAAGGCATGAAACCTCCACTCTAATGCCCACAAAACCCCCTATTAATGTTCAGCTACCCATTCTATTATTCCTCTCCTCTCTCATCCGAGCTTCTCCAATTATGTGCTATTCTTCATTTGGTCTCAGCTAGCGGACAGAAGGACAAGTTCGGCAAATTCGTTTGATGCAGGTGACGCGGGAGCAGGAAAGAGGAATGACTAAAATTTCATCCCTTAAAGATCCAAATCCAAAATAGTCAAAAGGTATTTCTTCATGATCTAGATCATAGGGATGTTTCAGAAGGATTATGCATGTTTTAAGGGCTGTTTTAGGGCTAGAGTTCATGCTATAATAGGAAGACATCATGCCATATCCTCTGATAGTTAATCTAAATGCATGTTGATTATGAACATCTTATTTTGAAAGTCTTTTAGATGGATGACCATAGATTCGATTTCCATGCTATGTTTGCCATGTTGATTAATCTTGATGCATGTTGGAGTGGTTAAGGAAAGAATTATTCCATGTTGCAGATCTTAAAATCTTTCTGCAATAGGCTATGACATAAGTCTAGAGTTTGTTCATATTTCGATATGTGGAGAAATGTATGATTTTCGATATGTTTATGACATGATATAACTTCTGAATCGAGTATGTTAGTAGAGTAATGTTAGCATATGTTAGATGTATGAAAAACTTGATTGAAAACTTGAGGATTTTTGCAATGACATGCAGCTCTACTGATTGAACTGGGCGATCGAAACCTCTTTCGAACGTCCAAATCACCTCGGTCGAGTATAGAGACTATCAAATCGGACGTTCGAAACTAAATTGAACAACCAATTTGGTCCAAAATGAAAGTTTGAAACCCTTTCAGATGATCGAACGAGAAAAATATTGAGACGTGAAAATGGTGACAATAACCAGTCGGTCGACCGATCTCAACTATTCATGCCGAAAAAACTTTTGATGGTCGACGGATGAACTATCTCCGATCGACTGAGGAAGATGTGCATGGTTCTAGTAGACGATCGGTCCGGTTTCAACCGACCAAAACTCTCGATCGAAAGTCCGAGAACCTCCTTATGTTATGACGGATGATCGAACATCTTTAGATCGTCTGATTTGAGCATGGCCTTCGAACAACCGAAAGATGAACTCTAAACGGGCGACCAAATCATTTTCGATCGATCGATGATTACAGATCAAACAAACATCTGACCCTCTTTCGGATGACCGCTAAATGAATCTCCAACGGGCGAGCGCTCAACCTTTTGGGCATTCGATTTGTGGATAGAGGAATACGATCTTAATTAAACTTCATGATCCGACAAGTCCTATCCACTTGATTGGTATTTACCTATATGAATATAAAAGATGATATGGAGCCACCTTTGCTCTTTGCGACCTTGATTGATCCAACTGATCAAAAGATAGGTCCATTATTAAAAGACGAAAGATGAGGGTTACTGTTGTCCCAATGGACATTCTCCACCTACAAATGTTTCTTCCTTGAGCGAGATCATCTTTCACGACGAGGCATTTGCATAGCATTGATCCGCCACCGGTCCATCATAGTCTACATAGCTACGCACTTGTGTGTTTGTAATGTTATTTCAAAAGTGGAGAGCTCTTCCAACCCATGGAGAAGATAAAAAGATTATGTACGGCTAAAAATGAATGGAATGACTTTTTCTATCAACATGAATATGAATATGAACTATGAACGTGAACTATGATTATGAATATGAAATGGAATGAAAGGATATGAAACCATGATGACCTCTTGATTTATTGTCATACCTCCATCTTATTGATTATTTTATGCTTATTCTGATGAATTATCTTATGACCTCTACGAATTCACACTTAGCTTTGAGCTAATGGTAAAGCTTGCTCCTCTGTGTGATCTTCATAGGTACATGATATGGATGCGAGTCTAGTTGATATGTATGCAGCAGCTATAACTCGGGTGGTGCGTGCACATGATTATCGTAGAGTCTAGATGAAGTCTCTTTCCCTTTATTGATCGTGTTGTATTTGAGACTTGTACTTGGCATGGACTTTATGTGCCATAAATGATGTGCTTCCACATTTTCCTTAGTCAAGTGTTGTAATATTTTATTCTTAGTCTTTCACTTACGTGTCATGATTCTTGATCATATGGATCAACAAAATAGTCAAACAAGTACTGAAAAAAGTAGCGCACAAAAGGAGACTTCGTCACGTAGTGGAGTCAAATTTTGGAGCGTTACACGAATAATATAGAGTGCAATGACATTTAACTTAATCGTGGGAAATACACATCGGGTCATCCCTAGATATCTCGTATAATAAATTTTTGTGAGGAAGTTGTAATTAGATCGCCCGAATTGTGGCCAAGCAATGCTTGAAATTATATTTTAAAAGAATCAACTCTCAAGATTTTTGGTAGTCTGAATATGGGAAATAGTGCTTGTAGTCCAATCTAAGTTGACACTCGTGAACTGCAGGTGGCACAACTCGACTAACCCGCCCAGGCATATGAGAGTGACCCGGCTCAAAAGAAAGAGAAAGGTGAGAGGTAGGGGCTCCGCAGGCAATCAAACATACCTAAAAAGAGAAAGAGGGGAACCTAGCGGCTGATCACTCTTCGATCTGGAGCTTGCTTCTTTTCGTCAAGCCAAGCGAATGATCTTTGCTTCATGGGAACAACAAAAACTACCATCTCGCTCGGTGCTACCTTTTTTCTTACCAAGGGATGGGGAGTATAATAACTTATTTAATGGATGTTTATATATATATATATATATATATATAGGGTTATTTTCATAAACCTCTCCTAAACTATCATGATTTTTTCACTTTAGTTCTTCTGTCTACTTCTGCTATATTTTTCGTTACTTTTAATTTTTTTTATTTATGAAAATACTAAATTTCCCCTTTTTCCATAACACCAAATAATAAATATAAAAAAGAAAAAATAAGGGGAGGGTAATTTAGTCTTTTCATAAATGATAATTTTTTTATTTATTACTTTAATCCTTTCGATAATTTTTTTATATTTATTATTTCATATTTTTCTAGAGGGGGGAATAATTTAATCTTTTCATAAATAGAAAAAAAGTAAAAGTAATGGAAAATATTATAAAACTAGACGGAATGACTTTTAAAGATATAAAAAAATAAGTTCATAGTTTGAGGTTAAATGCAGAAAATCACGATAATTTAGAGAAGATTTATGGAAATAATCTTATAATATATATTGTTATAGTTATAATTATAAACCACATAATTAGTTATAATAGATATCTAAAATTTCCATTTTGAATCTTCTAATTAACACTAATAAATTTATTATCAAATATTACAAAATAATGGACATATATCCTAAATAATGATTAACAATGAATTTATTCTTTTTCTACATAAAAAATATAAAAAAGGTATTATAAATTTGTTTCTAGATGTTTTTGAAAAGTGACATAATATCTATGATGTTTGAAAGTTATTTTATTAAAATTGTAAATATTATATTATTTTATTATATTTTAGATTGGCCTAGTTCGAGGCCAAGAAATCAAGGTCACACTAGCTTAAGTGGAACACATGCACTATAACAACGCAGCTCTTTTTTTACCTAATTTGACTTTTTTAAATTTTGTTTCTAACAAATTTTTTCGTAAAATTTTTAATGTATACTTTTATTTTTATTAATAATAAAATTATATTTAATATTTATAATAATTATTTATAACTTAAACATCCATTAAAAATTAATCTATCATATCTATTTTTTTCTATTACATTAATCCACTCCGTTTAAACATATAATTATTGACTAAAAAAGAGAAATTATGATTAGATTAACAAACGCAGCGTAGAATAAAAGGTGACAGATGCACCATATTTATTGAGTTCAGCATCAACACAACAACAACAACAACAAAGCCTTATCCCACTAGGTAGGGTCGGCTACATGGATCATACGACGCCATTCCGCTCTATTAGTAACCAAACCTTTCGGTATATTATTCACCAATAGATCTTGCTCTATTAGATCTTGCTCTATTGAGTTCAGCATCATTGCAGTAAAATGGGAGGAGGGGAGGCTACGGAATATATCTGTCTGAGTCCTGTTATCAACAACTTGTTATAGAACATTACAACTTTGCACAATGTGTTAGACCTCATTAATCTCTCTCTCTCTCTATCTATCTATCTATCTATCTATCTATCTATCTATCTATATATATATATATATATATATATATATATATATAGCATATCATGATAAAATCTTAACTCTCATATGTATTATACATGCAATATCTTATATTTCTTTGTTGATATGCCTTGAATTATGTATGATGTATTCAAAATTACAAAATTATGAAAGAAAAAAATGAAAAAAATTAAGGATCTGTGACGAAAGTAGAGAACTTGATCTTTATATACGAGGGTTAGGATTTATCATACTCTCTCTATTGCTTATAGTGGAATTTCTTCTGATGACTGCATTTTTTATTCGTGGATGTTTCTCTCTTCAGTACAAGAAAAATCACTATTTCCGACGGCTGTAACGTGGATGTTTCTCTCTTAAGACAAGAAAAATCACTATTTTCGACGGCTACAGCCGTTGAAAATCAGGCAAAATCCGTTGAAAATGTAACTTTCCCACGGATTTTTCAATGAAAATGAACCATTAGATATTTGCTCGTCGCAAACATTTTCCGACGACTCTATTACAATCGTCAGAAATTTTCACGGCCGAAACCGTCAGAAATATTTACCGCTGCTTGGACCGTGAGAACATTCCCATGGTTTGAACTATGGGAAACATTTCCTAGAACCGTGGGAAACATTCCCACAATTGATGCGATGGGAAGTTCCCAAACATTTCCTACGGCCTGAGCTGTGGGAATTTCCCACGGCACGAACCGTGGGATAGTTACCCACGACACGGCCTGTGGGAACTTCCCATGGTTTGAGCCGTTGGAGGCACGGCGATGATTGTCGAAATTTTTTTCAAATATTAAAATAAAAACTCTCGCCAGCCGTCGCGAGGCGAGCGGATCAGGCTGCCTCACGCTAGAACCGACGGCAGACCAAGCCGCCAGCGCACCAGAACGGCCGCCTCACGCCAAAACCGGCCGCCAAGTGGCCTGATCCGTGGGGGCTGCGAGGCGACCGGATCAAGTCGTCAGTGGCCCGATTCGACTGCGAGGCAGCCGATCTGGCTGCCAACAGCCAACTCGCCCGACGGCCCGATCCCCTGAGAGAGAGAGAAGGAGAGGGAAGAAGGGAGGGCCACGAGAGAGAGGAAAGGAGGGAGGGCCGCACCGGTTGCCGAAAGGAGGAAGATGGCCGATCACGAGGGAGTTGGCTGCGATGAGGGAGAGAGAGAGAAGAGAGGAGAGAGGGAATGAAGTAGAGAGAGGGAGGGTGCATAAACAGAGAGGGAAAAGCGGGAATAGAAAAAATGGATGAGTTTGGCGAGATTTTTTATTTTTTGACGGAAACTGTTCTAATGATTCGAACAGTGAGAATTTGGGAAACTTTTCCCACGATCAAAACCTTGGCAAATTCCCGTGGCTCGAGCCGTGGGAACTTCCCATGGCTCAAACCGTGGGAAAAATTTCCCACGGCTGTAGCCGTGGGAAATTCCCACTGTTCGAATCGTGGGAAAAATTTCTCACGGTTGGAGCCATGGGAAAAAAAATTCAGTTGTAGGGAAAATTTCGCATGGCTTAGAAAAAATTTCCTACGGTTCGAGCCGTGGAAAATATTTCCCACAGTCTGAACCGTCGAAAATACCAACGTAAGCTAATCCATCGTAAAATTCCTCGCAAATTGCGAAGGATTTCTAACCGTCAAAAATTATCCTCGGAAATACGTCATTTTCTTGTAGTGCTTGTTCACACTAAAATCTTTGTGTTCATCTTTTTTCTTATTCGTTGTCTTGATTTCATGTGCAATAATTTCAACATTTTTGTTGTATACAATTATATGGATATACAAGTTTTTAATCCGTATTGTAATAGTGTTTGTGTGTAAAATGGTCAAAGTCTAAGAAGTTTTTTAACATTTTGCCAGTGCACTATAAACCAGGACTAGTATTCAATGAAAAAGAAGACGAAAACTCATCTCTTGTGTAATATCCTGATTTTTCATCAAGGGTATTTTGGATTTTTTTGTTCAAACCCTAATGATTTTCTCCTATATAAGGCCTCTTTTCTCTCTCTCTTTCTCTCTTGAATCCACACCTTGGCGGCTAGGGCTTGAGGAAGAAGAATGAGGAGATCAAGGAGAAGGAAGAAGAGAAAGATCCAAGATCAATGTATGTAAAGGGGATTCAAATCCCTATTTTATCTCTCAATGATTTTCATGATTGGATTGAGAGTTTGAGGGCACTTTGTCTTCATGATGGATTTTGATTGAGGATTTTCGCTCTAGATCTATACATAAATAGGATTCTATGATTAGATTTATGCCGTGTGCAAGAATTAGAATCAGATTTGTTATTAGGGTTCATGTTTTTTCTATTGTTCATGATTTGGGGATAAACCCTATATCTGAAAATTTGAACATTTTTATATGTTTTTCATGCCCCTTTTGATCTTAGAAATATGCTTAGGAAACGTATATGTATTGATTCATAATATTGTATATCGATTTCCCAAATTTTTTTATGAAAAATCGTGAAAAAGTCGAGAGGTGGCGCAGTATTCCAACATTCGGTCACAGCCGTGACACGCATGTCACGCCCGTGACAGAAAGGTGGAAAACGGCTAACGCATGCCCTTTGGCACGACCGGCCATGTCAGAGTAGGCACGGCTGTGATAGAGAGAACAGATTTTTCGAACTTCTGTCACGACTATGATGGCCTGTATCACGGCCGTGACAGTGACAAAAATCTACTATACTATATTATATGTTATTTTTAAGGTATTAATAGTATGTATTGATGATTGTATATGAACCTAGATACACTTATATGCATGTTTCCCATGTAAATAGGTTAAAACATGAAGATTGAGTGATGTGAATGATTGTTGATTGCAAATTATAATGAACCCAGTTGTGGATGATGTTCCATGTCGTCCCTCTATGGCCCTTTATCGAATAATTATCCGGAATAATCGTTACACACATCGACAATGGTGTGTCATTTCGATGTCGCCCTTGGCACATCAGCAATGGTGTATCATTCCGATGTCACCCACAGGTGAGAGTTTAGAATGATCGTTACATGCATCAGCAACGATGTGTGCATTCTGATGTCACTTTCGGGTAAGAAGGGAGCATTGTCTCCTAGGCATATTGAAATGACAACGACATAAGTCTCAACTATCAAAAGATATAACCTAATAGAAAAAGGATAATGATCGATTGAATGGAATGAAGTCTCACGAAAGTGGAAGTCCTTTATAAAGCAATTCTGAGGAAAGTTATGGAATGATGTCCCACGAAAGTGGAAGTCCAAAGGGTTATGAAGCAACCCTGAAAAAAGTTAAAAGGATTATGAAGTGATACTTAAGAAAGTTATGGAGGCAATAGTTATGGTAAGTGTACTTCATTTATGCGCCTATGAATTGAAGTGACAAAAGATTGTACACTGATCTAGGAGTTAGAGTCAAGTGTTGAGTATGATAGACACATTTTAAAATGTTTCCTCTGATGACATTTGATTATGATTTTAGATGTTTTAATTGCATTTAGTGATGTGTTCTAACAATACTTTGATGTTTTCATGAAAATTTTCCCATTAATTGAAGAGTTCTTTTATCTTATTTAATAGTTTTAAGATAGAAAATCATATTTTAGTATGATTATGTAATGGCGAACAGGTTATCGAATGACCAAATTGTCATTGGTAATTTGAGGGTGAAATTTGGGATGTTACATCTTGTTTCTCTGGTAAATTTGTGGATTACCTAACAGGTGCATGCAATTCAATACAATTTGGATTAATTTACAGCTAACCAGGTAACTGCATGGTATTTACTTTGTGGAAAATAGAAAGACAGTTTTTCTGAATGCAAACAAGAGAACAACTGGTAGATGCCTTACTCAAATTTGGCATGTCACTGAACACCGACTTCCAGGTCTGCACTTGTTCATCTCATAATAAAAGTTTGACAGAATCTTGATTATATCCCCTTCGAGATCCACACAGCCATGTCGAAGAAAAAAAAAATCAGACTGCTCCATCTGTAAATAGTGATGATCGTGCAGCAGTCGGCATCATGATACAGGTATGGAGACTTGGTGGTGGAGCAGGGAATGAGAAATGTTGCCTGGCGCTGCTTGGTTTTTTACTAATGGCATCAGGGACTGTACAATATCTGTCATGAGAGGGCGGTACTCAGCTTCTGCCTGAACACAAACAGCGGCGATCGCGGCAACCTGTTGCCATGGGAGGACGGTATTACAACAGCGCAAGCAGGAGATGGAAGCAGGAACTATGACGTGTATGCACAAAATGGAGTCAACCTGAACGAGTTCTTTCTTAGAGTAGTGCCCCTGGAGTGCTGGATCCACCATCTCCACTACTTTGTCGCTGTTGGTAAGTCTTGGAAGCGCCTACAAATGTCGGAGACAGGTTGAGAGGGTCAAACTTAGCATTAAACTGTCTATTATGTACTAGTATCATAGTTCAGAGCTCAATCAAAACATTGCAGGCTCATTATTGCAGAATTAAGCACTAGTTGTTGTTTTCGGAGAAACTTGCGATTTCCACAACTATAGTTGGATTACAATTAGTCTCATTCAGTTAGGCGTGCAGCAAAGCAAGCAATCCAAAGGCTACTGATACCAACCCATGAAACCAGAAAACGCTCTCCAGGAGGCCTTGTGGTGTCCACTGGCACTCGACCGGTCAGAAGCTGGAGCAGCACCACGCCGTAGCTATAAACATCTGATTTCGTCGTCAACTTGCCGGTCGAGGCATATCTGCGTTGCCAAAATCGAATTCACCATCAGACAGCATCATGCCATGCCAATCAAATTATAGGGATGGAAGAGAATCGAGCTTGAAGGGCTCACTCTGGTGCAACGTATCCGCTAGTCCCGAGTACTCGAGTAAGGACCTGACCGTTGATCTTTTCAGAGCCGACCTTGGCCATGCCGAAATCGGAGACCTTGGCTCTGTAGTTGTGATCCAACAGGATATTGCTGCATTTGAAATCCCTGTGGATAACAGCTGGGACAGTGCGTTCATGGAGGAACTCAAGGCCCCTGGCGCAGTCGAGGGCAATCCTCAACCTCCTCCCCCAGTCAAGGGGCCTGTAATTTTGGTTCTTGAAGGTCGCATGGAGATGGTGCTGCAGGCTGCCGCAGGACATGTACTCGAATACAAGGAGCCGATGGTGCTGATCAGCACAGTATCCGAGTAGCCCAACCAAATATGCCGAATGCAGACGGCTAAGAAGGTCAACCTGCAAGAATATTGTCTATTATCTGCAAGTCTGCAACAAACATTTTTTTTACTCGGCAAAAATCCATCCAAAGAGTGTTGATTCATAACGGGAAAGAAGATGCAAACGAAAGGAACTTAAGAAGTGCACGGCCTTTCAAACAGATGGCACATAATTTCAAAAAACTGTGAACAGACTAAACCAGGTTGCTTTAACCTTTCTATCATCCCAGCAAAAGCTTTAAGTCCTAGCCATCTTTCCTGCATGTTTTAGACAATTGCAGGACAGCTTAACTGCATTACTTTTTTTGGTTTTCACTTTTTAGAATGACTGCTCATAGATGAACAACTCTACCATGTCGTAGCAAGATATATTAAAATGGCAGTTGGAATGAAATGAGAGGACTGGTTCCTAGGACTAGCAATAATGCAAATATTATCACCATGTCGCTGGGCAACAATGTCATGAAGCTACATTTCACTGCTTAAAGAAACATTTCGCTATACAAAATGCAGCAGTTCCATTGTGCCTAATTTTTTATGAGTGAGAAAATCATATCAATCCGCAACAAGAGAAGGGGATGTGACGAAGATTTACCTCTAATCTGAACTCCCTCTCTCCTTGTTTCCCTTCCCTGTGCAGCAGCTTGATGGCTGCCACAGTCCCGTCGCTAAGAGTTCCCCTGTAGACCAACCCAAAGCCTCCATGCCCAATAACATTGTCCTCATCGAATCCATTTGTGGCCAGCTCAAGCTCCTTGTACGTGAACACCTGCCCTCTTCTGTTCTTACCTTGTAGTTGGCACCCCAGCGTGCTTCCGGAGATGCAGCTGCTGACATCTTTACTCAATGGAAACAACAAACAAGCAAAGTTCAACAAGTAAAGCCAAAGATCTCATTCTCATCAACTCATTACATGCAACAGGGCGAGCAGCCTACCTGAACCGTATCCTATTGCGTTGGAGTTGCTGGTAACGCTCCTTTGGTCAAGGTTGTTCTTTCTGAAGCTGGCATCACAGCTCTTGACGCTACCTGCAGGCTTCCTAGTCTTTGCTCTGCACAGCATTACCAGAAGAGAGAAGGCAACAAGAGCCACCACAGCAAACACAAAGATGGGCAAGGCAATTAAGATAATGGTGCTCGGAGTAAAGAATCCCTGGTGGTCATCGTGTCCAGGTCCATGATTGTGATGATGCACCAATGCTGATGGTGGCGACGGCGGCGGCGGCGGTGGTGGTGGTGGAGGAGGAGGAGGAGGAGGAGAATAAACTGGATATAGATCATCCATAACATAAGCTTGAGTTTCACTTGCAAGAGCTGGTGGGATAGTTGCAGGAAGGATGAGGTTTTGGCTTGCTGCAGTCAGCTGCTGTGAGTTAGCTAGTTACCGGACGGAGTGAGGTTAGCTGAAGTGTTAAGAGTGTATCAGGGGTCAACTGTGCAAAGTTTCCATAAGGAGCCAAGGTTCCATCACATGCGCACTGCGGCCATACTTTCTGCTACGAGGGCTGGGGCGCTGCCCTCCACCTCCCCTCATCTCGTGAACTTTTGCTTATTTGGACTACTCGGATCCACCACTTTGTCCCTTGTTCTGGAACTGTAGGATTGTTTTTATGTGGCTCTTGTCTCCAGCTAATCATCGAACTGTTTCCATCATTGTGTAAAAATTATGCCTTCGCTCGTTTTGATCAGGTTGCAGTGACCTGACGATGGCACAGCTTGTCCCGGTAGGACCTTCACATATTATATTAACATCGTCTTACAAAAAAATCAAGCCACATATATATATATATATATATATACATTGCAGTCCGTCCAATTAACATCTCTTCGAACTGGCAATTTTTTCTCATGAAAAAAACTGATTTTTCCCGGCCACGTCCCTATGTTCGAGCAGTGGTAGGGCGAGCGCAAGAGGCGCGAGCGGCAGTGGAGGTCAGGCGAGAAGCGGCCAGGCAAGCATCGGAGGGACGAGCAATGACGGTCCGGCGGACGTTGGAGGAGGATGAATGATGGAGGAGGACGAGCGGCGGTGATTAGGCGAGCAACGACAAATAGTGGTCAAGCGAGCAGCGGTCAAGCAAGTGTCGGAGGGGCGAGCAGCGGCGTAAATCCCTCATTGCTCTAGCGGAGCTTGTGATCTCTTGATCCTCCGATCGAGCAGTGGCAGGGCGAGCGGCGCAAATCAGGCAAGCAACAGTCAGATGAGAGTCGGAGGGGTGAGCAAAGACGGTCAGTGGGCATCGGAGGGGCAAACAACGAAGAAGGGAGAGAGGCTGTGGTCCGACGAGAAGCGGCAAGGCGATCGGCAATCAGGAGAGCGTCGGAGGGGCGAGCAATTTCAAACCCCTCATTGCCCTAGCGGAGCTCACAATCTCATGATCATCCATCGAGCAGTGGCAGGGTGAGCGGTAGAGGGCAAGCGGCAGCATAGGTCGGGCGACCAGTGGTCAGGCGAGAGTCGAAGGGGCGAGCGTCGGAGGGGAAACCGCAATGGTGGTCAGACGAGCAATAGCAGGGCGAGCGACGGTCAGACGAGCATCCAGAGGGGCGAGTAACGACGTCAGATCCCTCATTGCCTTAGCAGAGCTCGTGATCTTATGATCCTCCGTTCGAGCAGTGGCAGGGTGAGCGGAAGAGGGTCGAGCGGTGGCGGAGGTCAGGCGAGCAATGGCAGGACGAGCAACGGTCGGGTGAGAGTTGGAGGGGCAAGCAGTGGCAGGGCGAACGACGGTTAGGCGAGCATCAGAGGGGTGAGCAGCGATGTCAGATCATTGCCCTAGCGGAGCTTCTGAACTCATGATCCTCCGTTCGAGCAATGGCAAGCAGAGTGATAGAGGGGCAAGCAGCGATAGATCCCTCATTGCCCTAGTGGAGCTCGCAATCTCATGATCCTCCGTTCAAGTAGCCGCAGGGCGAGCGGTGGCGAATGTCAGGTGAGCAGCAACAGGGTGAGTAGCGGTGGTTAGGCGGGCCATCGGAGGGGTAAACGATGGTGGAGAGCGAGCAACAGTGGTCAGGTGAGCAGCAGCAGGAGAGCAATGGTCAGGCGAGCAACGATGTCAAAACCCTTGCGACCATAGTGGAGCTCGTGATCTCATGATCATCCGTTTGAGGAGCAGCAGAGGGGCGAGCGACAGTGGAGGTCAGGTGAGTAGCGGTCAGTCAAACGTCAAAGGGGCGAGCAGCGGCAGCAGGCGAGCATCAAAGGGGCGAGTGACGTTAGAACGTGCGATGTAAGTGGGACAGTCGGGACGAATGGGATCGTCCCGACCTTCATTTTGTTCATATATATATATATATATATATATATATATATATAAGCGAAAACAATGATGTGTCATGTTATTAAATAATTTATCCTAATCATTTGAGCATTATCACATGAATTAGTCCTGGAACAGAAGTGATGTAACACCCCAAAATTTGACCCCGCCTCGTGGCGAAATCTCTTTTCGGTTGTTACTTTTTTTCGGTCCTTCTTGGCTCTTTCACGGTCAAGAAAAGTGACATGTAAGTGGAAGACTTAATAAATAAAATATTATAACAAATGAATATAAGAAATGCTAAATCTAGAATAAAAGATAAGAGTACATCAAAATGTCTCAACACAAGACATATAAAGTCCATGCTATATACAATTCAATAGGTCCCATAATAGTGCGAAAACACCTTGATGAAATAAGGGGAAATAAACTCCTTCTAGACTCTACGATAATCATGTCCACACGCCATCAAACTGTAATCGTTGCACACACATCAACTAGCTCGCAATCATCATCAAGTACCTGCAGAGATCACACATGGGAGCAAGTTCGTATATGTCATAAGATAGTTCTATTAGAATAAGCATGAAATAAATATATAAGTCAGATATGAGAAAAGATCATAATGAGGAACCAATAACAATGTTGTGATAATAATTCATGCATTTTCATTTCATTTCTTTTTCATATCCATGTTTGTGTTCATTGTTCATATTTATGATTCATTTTCATGGTTCATATTCATATTCATGTTCATGGTTCATATTCATATTCATGTTCATAAGGACAAAGTCCTTTCATTCATCTTTTGGCCATTGACGTTCGTTCATCTTGTCCATAAACTAGAAGAGCTCTCCACTTTTAGAGAATACCATTGCAGACACACAAATGTGTAGCTATCTAGATCATGATGGGCCGATCAATGCCACGGCCAACTCCGTCGGGCAAGATGATTTCACGCAAGACGAAAATATCTATAAGAAGAAACTCTCATCTACATAGGCAAATGGTAACATACCATTTTATCTTATAATTCATGAGCATCTCTTTCAATCACGTGAATTGATTAAGGTTGTGGGAAGCAAAAGTGACTCTTCATCATCTTTAGGTTTATATTATTCAATATCAATCAGGTGGACAAAACTTAGCAAATCATGAGATTTAGATTAAAGTCGACATCTTTCTATCCACAAATCGAACGCCTAAAAATTGAGTGGTCGTCTGATTTGTACCATTCCCGGTCAGCGTGTTATATGTCTCATGCACCCTTCCCTCCTTAGGGAACTCAACACCCTCGTTGAGTGATCGCACCCCACCATGCACAGAGACTCATGCAGAGTGGCTCTGATACCATATGTAACATTCTCGGTCAGCGTATGATATTATCCGCTTTAGGTCTAATCCCGCACGGTTTTCTCAAAATGCGTCACCTGGTATTAGAGTAGCATAGCAACTCACCTCTATACTTGGTAGGATATTGTCCGCTTGTCATCACCCTAGGCTCACGATTTTCTAATGCGTCACACATGAACAAGGTCATGTTCCCATATATACCCAATATATCTCTCGTGACTTATGCATGCGTGACTAATTCAAGGCATGCCTCATGCACCCTTCCCTCCTTAGAGGACTCAACGTCCTCATTGATTGATCGCACCCCACCATACATAGAGGCCCACGCGGAGTGGTTCTGATATCATATATAACATTCTCGGTCAGCATGTAATATTGTTTGTTTTGGGCTTAAGCCCACACGATTTTCTTAAAACGCGTCACACCTGGCGAAGTACATATTCCTATATATACCCAGCATCTCTCCCGTGACTTATGCATGTGGGACTAATTCAAGGCATGCTTCATCCAGGTGCATGAGACATATCTTGGATTAGTCCTACATGCATAAGTCAGGGAGAGATGCTGAGTATATATGGTAGCATGTCCTTGACTTAGTGTGACACGTTAGAAAATCGTGAGCCTAGGGTGGAGGCAGAGCGGACAGTATCACGCTGAGTATAGAGGTGAGCCACTCTAGGTGACGCGTTTTGAGAAAATGTGTGGGCTAGGCCCAAAGCGGACAATATCATATGGTGACCGAGAATGTTACATATAGTATCAGAGTCACTCCGCGTGAGTATCTATGCATGGTGGGTGCGATCATTCAACAAGGGCATTGAGTCCCCTAAAGGGGGAAGGGTGCATGAGGTATGCCTTGGATTAGTCTCACATGCATAAGTCATAAGAGAGATGTTGGGTATATATGATAGCATATCCTTGGCTTGGTGTGACGCGTTAGAAAACGATGAGCTTAGGATGGGGGCAGAGCGGACAGTATCACACTGAGTATAGAGGTGAGCCACTGCGCTACTATAATATCAAGTGACGCGTTTTGAGAAAATCATACGGGCTTAGGCCCAAAGCGGATAATATCACACGTTGACCGAGAATGTTACATGATTTATGTTGCTTTAGCGGTCGTCCATTTTTTCTATGTTCATCAGTCGATCGAAAAGATTGTGGTCGTTCGTTCTGAGTTCCATTCGAGAGAGGTTTAGTCGTCCATTATCACATGAGTCTCTCGAACTTCCGATCATGAGTTTTGGTCGATCGAAAGTGAATCGATCGTCCGCTGGGAACAGTTTCTCTTCCTCCTCGGTCTGTTGGATTTCTCTATCGACCATCGAAAGTTCTTCCGAAAAGAGAATCCAAATTGGTCGGCCGAAAATGTTTCGATCGATCGGCTGGTTATCGTCGCCATATCCGAGTCTCGATATTTTTCTAGTTTGGTCATCCTAAAGAGCTTCGGACTTCCGTTCTGGTCCATATCAGTCGTCCGATCGAGTTTTAGACGTCCAATATGGCATGTCTCTATGCTCTGCCGAGCTGAATCGGACGTTCGAAAAGGTTTCGATCATTCGCTTCAGTTTGACAGAGCCACAGGTCATTGTGGATCCTTATGTTTTCATACAAGTTATCAATCCAAGCAAAGATCTAACACTACTTAACAAAATGCTTATCATATAGCATGATTCAAATGCATATTTAATCATAATCTTTCATTCTAAACGTAACATTCATATCATCTCTCTCATATAACATAATCACTCGATTTTTCTTATCTTCGTGCATGAAACGATTCTCAATCTATCTTAGTTTCAAACAATATAAACTATTAACTTAAAGACATGATATAATTTGTCAAATGACAATATGAGTTATTAGATTCACATATCACATGCAAATCATTTGGCATGGTTCAGAATTTCAAAGAGAAAAAGAGACCCATGTATCTAAAACATCATGAGACTTAATCTACCCTTGTTAGCATAAATCTTAACCACGAATCCGTTCTTATAGCATTCATAATCCTTTTGAATTATCTCATGACCCAGATCTAAAAAACACACTTATTTTGATGTCGTTTGGTTCTTTTCTTCGTCGGCTCGTGCTTTAGTTGCTTCCTCTTCATCTTCCTACGTCGCTTGCACCTGAGGGACCTGTCGAAGTTGTGCCACTATCCTCTGAACACAAATGGTAGAAAGAACCGTTTCAAATAAAAGGTGGAGAAAGAAGACAAATGAACTAAAAGAAAAGAGGAAATGAAGTGAAACTTTTATTATCATAAAACCATGGGTTTCGCTCACATTAAATTCCACGAAGTCATGGATAACAGATGAGTTAATGTGTGTAACGAAGGAGAAAATCATCATCGATTTTTCTGCGTCCGTTGTATGTTAGATAATAATAAAAGTTTTAAATTTAAGAAAATTTTGATGTGTTACAAGTGAGAAAAAAATATTTTAACAACCACAATTTTTTTCGGTACCACTAAATAATGCCCTAAAGGCCTGATGTTGCTACATTGCTACAGACGAGATGAGTTTCTCTTTTCCGTGATTTTTTTTCTTTTTTTGGAATTACGAGGCCATCCGTGTCAACTGTCAACTGCAGAAACTTGAGATGGTGGATGATGTATTGGTAACGAATAGTGCTTGTTTCTGGTTCACCTCGTGCTGTCAGAAATGATAAGGACGTATATATATATATATATATATATATATATATATATATATATATATATATATATATATATATATGCCTCTTAATGGGATATTGGTTTCAATTGACAATTGTCTATTAAATCTGTGGTAAAACAAACCCTGAGGAATAAATAGCATGAAGGTTACTCAACGTTAAATTAGGATAGAAATATTATTAATTTTGAGATAATAAATATTATTAAACTTTCACTCATTTTCCTTAAATTTAAAGACTGTTAAAAATACCCATCGAAAGTTACACTCTTAAACAACATTTAGGTGTCGTTTGAATGCCAAATATTTAATCCTGCAGCAAAATTTTTTAACCCACAGGGATAAGTGGATTATCAGCCGATCTGTATTCTAACAATCGCCTGACAAATTTATTAATTTGGCCCTATTCCGATAAATATCTACTTAATCCAACACTTAACCCCCTACCCAACGAGGCCTTAGAGATTACACGGTTGACACATGATTATCTATAAACTCAAATCACGAGTGGGTAAAAAAGAAGACGCCCATAAACACACCCTAAAAGAAGGTTGAAGTTAAGACCACATTCTCGAAAATTGAGGGGCTATACAAGTTCTTTCCTCTTACATTTCTATAAATAGTTGAACCTGGTAGCAAGAAGAAATGTTCTCTACTTGGCAGCATTAGAAATTAGTTGCAGCAAATACAAAGGGGCGAGTCTGCGGACATAGTCTGCAAAACACAGTCCAGCAAAACAGAAACAAAAGCGTGCAACAACGTTCAACAATTAATGATGAAAATTAAATTTGAAATACTGGAGAAATAAAATCTTGGATTGACTTGCAAGTTGAAATACTGCCCAGATAATGAAATCATCAAAACAGAAAGAAAAAGAACTGGAAAATCACAACCTTTACGAGATAATATATTTATATATCTACTAGAAAAAGAAAACACTAGAGACTTTTGTATTTAAATATTCAATAAAATCAGTAATCAAATAGTTTAATGAGACAAAAATCTGAACATCCAATATTCAATAAATCATTTATCATATAGTTTAGTCTAAACATCCAATATGATCAACATGTTACTCAAAATTATTACTCAAGTCTTCGAACGTTTTGGGGTTTAAAACGATACTGCACTTTCACCATTTCAGGAAATAAAGCAGTAAAGCATGTAGCCCACATCATCATTCTTTGGCTTGCGGTGAGATGGTTGATTGGTGACCATTGGATACGATCTTGTGCAGCAGAAACTAATCCAAGGGAGAAGGTGATGACCAAAAGTTTCCATATGATGCATGAAAATCTCGTCCTCCAGTATAATGTTAAACCATTACTATCGAAAGCTCTAATTACTGTGAAGAATTGCCCATATTTAATATTTTGCTACATAGAATAAATACCTCATAAATACAAAAAGAATATGATTAACGACCGAATGAGGATAACAGCTAACTTTACACGGAAAGAGGATGAAGTTATGCCTTCTCTTCCCATAACAAGAGGTATGTCTGAAGCAAAAGCTAAATCCGAGACTTGACACGCCTGCCATTTGCATCACTGCCGTCAAGTGCGTCATTAGCATACGCACAAGATATGACTGCATTTTCACCAATTCTAGCAACATACTGTAGGAGTTCAGTCAGAATAGAGGGACAACTGACCTTCAAGTATTCAAAACCGTCAGTTTGCATCACAGCTGCAAAATCCATCAGCACAGACAACATAAAAAATAGAATCAGTAACAAAGACTACAAAATGCAATTTAGTGAATCAAATATAACTTAGGGAACACTAGATACAATGTTTGGGGAAGCCAACCAAGTTGTAAACTTTGAGCCATACATCTTAACTAATGAATCATTTCAAACCCTAGTGTAGCTATAAAGTCAGTATATTTTAGATGATCTTGAAAGAGTAAATAACATCATGAAAGCTGAGATTTTCAATGAGGCAAGAAAAAAGTCTCATTCGTAAGAAAGAATAAACTATGCAATTTATACGGATTTTTCTAAGAAAAAAGTACACTTCATAAATAATTACAGAAAAAAACAAAGGGAGATATCAAGTATGATTATAGAAAAATGATGAAAAAAATTATAATGATGATAAGAATATTCATGAAGGTAATGAGAAATCAAGGTGTGGGCTCTTGTCAACTGTTTTGAATGCCTTTCTTTTGTCTGCGATCTCGACTGGGGTGGGTTACAAGAGCAATCACGTTCAACAATGCATGGAATACAGAGGTCATCTTTCATATAGAGTGGTGTTTTGCTGTCTTTTTGTTCATGGCCTGGAAGTCTATTGGCCTTTCTATCAAACTTTTTGTAATCTCTACGACTATTAATTGAACTTTTGGATGACTACCATCTTGCTAGTCGTCCTTTCTCGTTTCAAAAATGAGAAGAAAAAAAAGAAACGCTACCCAAGACTTTTTTTTTTTTGAAGACTTGAAAACAATTCCATGGAAATTCTTCAATAAAATCAACAAGAAAATGGCAGATAAACATCCAAAAACAAGAAAAGGGCATGTAATATTACTGATTCAATGACAAACGAAATCATAAATGAGATCTAGTCAATTTAACCTGAAAGCTAAACTTGCTACTATCAAACAGTTGGGACCTTCTACATGCTTATGATTACAAATATCTGCCTCTCCTATTAGTCTAGACAATCTTTATTCTAATAATACCCTTCAAAGGATTCTTTCCTATAATAAGCCACTATACGAACATTTGTAAAATCAATGCTCACACCTTGTACCATCGAATAGAGCCTCCCAGAAATCCTATGTTTCTCAATCAAACATTTAAATTTAACAAGAAATGTATCAACCATCCTAATATGTACAAAAGGGGTTTTGGATACTCGTTACGTCCTTATATTCATGATGAATCAACGCTGTCGACCATTTGTGTTTCAATTATTCTAATAATACCCCTCAGAAGGATTCCTTCCAATATTCAGCCAGTATACGGATTTGTAAAATCAATGCTCACACCTTGTACCACCGAATAGAGCCTCCCAGAAATTTCCTATGTTTATCAATCAAACATTTAAATTTAACAAGAAATGTATCAGTCATCCTAATATGTACAAAAGGGGTTTTGGATAGTCTCGATATGTCCTTACATTCACGATGAATCAACGCTGTGGTAGCTCTCCTTTACACATATGTACATCAACCATTTGCGTTTCAATTATTCTAATAATACCCTTCAGAAGGATTCCTTTCTATAATAAGCCACTATACGAACATTTGTAAAATCAATGCTCACACCTTGTACCATCGAATAGAGCCTCCCAGGAATTTCCTATGTTTCTCAATCAACAACAACAACAAAGCCTTATCCCACTAGGTGGGGTCGGCTATTTAAATTTAACAAGAAATGTATCAGCCATCCTAATATGCACAAAGGGGTTTTGGATAGTCTCGTTACGTCCTTGTATTCGTGGTGAATCAACGCTGTCGTAGCTCTCCTGTACACACTTGTACATTAACCATTTGCATGTCAATTATTCTAATAATACCCTTCAGAAGGATTCATTCCTAATAATAGGCCACTATACGAACATTTGTAAAATCAATGCTCACACCTTGTACCATCGATTAGAGCCTCCCAGGAATTTCCTATGTTTCTCAATCAAACATTTAAATTCAACAAGAAATGTATCAGCAATCCTAATATGTACAAAAGGGGTTTTGGATAGTCTCGATATGTCCTTACATTCATGATGAATCAACGCTGTGGTAGCTCTCCTTTACACACATGTACATCAACCATTTGCATTTCAATTATTCTAATAATACTCTTTAAAAGGCTTCATTCCTATAATAAGCCACTATACAAACATTTGTAAAATCAATGCTCACACCTTGTACCATCGAATAGAGCCTCCCAGAAATCCTATGTTTCTCAATCAAACATTTAAATTTAACAAGAAATGTATCAGCCATCCTAATATGTACAAAAGGGGTTTTGGATAGTCTCGTACGTCTTTATATTCAAGATGAATCACCACTGTCGTAGCTCTCCTTTACACGTTTGTACATCTCACATTGCATTTCAATACGTAGCAGATGACTATCCAACTTTATAGACATCCTTTCTTCTTTTAATATTAAAGTAAAAATATGATTCCGCTTGTATAAATTAGGAAAATAGTGGATAGATACAATTCATGATGTTTCACTAGTCCGTTTTTCCAAAATCAATTTTGTTATAATTGTAGGTTAGTAACTCTTCAAGTTGTAAATACACTGATGGTTTCCAACTTTGTTATGCAACTTTAGTTTTATCCACTCCATATGAGAGACTACTTTATGATGGAGCTTTGTCGTTTCTAAAAGAAGGATATTAATTGTGATTGTGTTCAAGATCCTTACAATTCTACTATTAGTAACATTTACTCCCTCTAAAACACATTTATTCATATCCCCTTTTTGCATCCATAATATCCCTCTCAAGATGCATCATATTTGTTGGTTCTAACATTTAAATTTATTTCACAAATTTTGTCAATATACCTGTTTCTGGAAATAATTCTACTTGTTTTATATAGGCCAATAATCTTTGGATATGATAGACGGCGATATATGTCCATTTATTTTAGTGATCCCTTCAATCCTCGAAAATGCTTGATGGTGGCATCTTATATACTTTATAAGCCCAAACAAGGGTAAATTACACGAATGGTCCCCCAACTTTGAGTCGATTTCCAACTGGTCCCCCAACTTCAATTTATAACCAGAACGTCCCTCATCTTTTATTTTTTTGCACGATTAGTCCTCTTGACCGGTGATAGTGGGTTTCCCGGTTGCCTTGCATACGTGGCCGACACGTCAGTCGTTTCTCTCTCATTCACGTCATTTAAGTCATCCACGTTATTTAACGCTCCAAACCAGGTAAATTACACGGATCGTCCCCCAACTTCGAATCGATTTCTAAATAGTCACCCAACTTTGATATTATTACACGATTCATCCACTTGACCGGCAGTCTCCCGATTATCTTGTGACAACAACAACAACAACAAAGCCTTATCCCACTAGGTGGGGTCGGCTACATGGATCATACGACGCCATTCCGCTCTATTAGTAACCAACCTTTCGGTATATTATTCACCAATAGATCTTGCTCTATTAGTTCGCCAAGTGTCCGCCTTGGCCTCCCTCTCCCTCTTTTAATCGGACTCCATATTATTTGATCTACTCTTCTTACTGGCGCATCTAATGGTCTTCTCTGAACATGACCAAACCATCTCAAACGATTCTCTACCATTTTCTCACTAATAGGAACCACTCCGACTCGTTCACGTATATGGTCATTCCTAATCTTATCTAATCTTGTATTACCACACATCCATCTCAACATCCTCATTTCGGCTACCCCCACTTTACATTCATGTTGTCCCTTCATAGCCCAACATTCACTACCATATAACACTGCCGGTCTTATAGCAGTACGATAGAATTTTCCTTTAACTTTATTGGGTACTTTTCTATCACAAAGAACTCCAGTGGCTTTCCTCCACTTACACTAACCATCTTGAATTCTATGATTAACATCGTCATCAATCTCACCATCTTGTCTTACAATTGATCCTAAATATTTAAACTTTGTCACTTGAGGAATTATATCCTCCCCTAGCCTAACTTCCAAATCGTCTCTAAGTTGTTTATTTGTGAAATTGCTATGCATATATTCTATTTTATTCCTACTTAAACGAAAATCCTTTGACTCCAACGTATTTCTCCGTATTTCCCGATTATCTTGTGACGTGGTATAATAAAATATAATAAAAAAATTTAACTAGCTAACATCACACAATAAAAATATTATAAAAATTTAAGGACGCGGACGAACTGACAGAGGGGGAGTATCGGCCCCCCTCTCTAAGCTCGCCCTTTGGCGAGTTGGCATAGGGGGCGCCGACCCCCCTCTCCAAGCTCGTCCACTAGCGAGCTTCGCACAAGGGGCGTCAACGCCCCCTCGCAAGCTCGTCGATGACTCTAAACGACTCAAAGTTGAGCGCCGACGAACTCGCGAGGGGGCGTTAGCGCTCCTTGTGCGAAGCTCGCTAGTGGGCGAGCTTGGAGAGGGGGGCCGGCGCCCCTATGCCAGCTCGCCAAAGGACGAGCTTGGAGAGGGGGGCCGACACCCCTCCTCTGTCAGTTGTTCGCGCCCTTAAATTTTTATAATATTTTTTTATTGCGTGATGTCAGCTAGTTAAAATTTTTTATTATATTTTATTATGTCACGTCGCAATAATCGGGAGACTGTTTCTTACTGGTCAAGTGGATGAATCGTGTAATAATATCAAAGTTGGGGGACTATTTAGAAATCGATTCAAAGTTGGGGGACGATCCGTGTAATTTACCTGGTTTGGAGCGTTAAATGACGTGGATGACTTAAATGACGTGGATGAGAGAGAAACGGCTGACTTGTCGGCCACGTATGCAAGGCAATCGGAAAACCCACTATCACCGGTCAAGAGGACTAATCGTGCAAGAAAATAAAAGATGAGGGACGTTCTGGTTATAAATTGAAGTTGGGGGACCAATTGGAAATCGACTCAAAGTTGGGGGACCATTCGTGTAATTTACCCGCCCAAACAAGTTTGCAGGTGACTGCCTTAAGAAGAATCGGAACATATCCCACAACTTCCATTGTTAAAATACAGATTGATCACTTCAAGAGAAGAAAGAAGAGAGCATCGAGGGAAAAAGAGACCATGACGCTGAAGAAACTTGTAGGCACACTAAGAAAAGTGAGGAACAAACAACAGAGAGAAATTACTTCATAGTTATATATATATATATACATATATATATACCTGGATGACAACCACATAACTCAGTGGTCATCCTTTTTCTTCTAGAAAAAGTAACAGAGAGAAATTACACAAACAGCATGGCAAACAAAAGTAACAGAACTGAAATGCGATGACAAGAAAATGCAATAATGCATCATGATATGTTGTGTATCCAGAGGTATGTGACTAGACCAGCCTTAAATATCTCACAAAAAAAAAAAACTGGTCAAGCATTAGATATCTTGTTTTTAAAACACAATTCAAGAAAATGGTATTTGTGGAGATTTTTTTTCTTTTTTTCTCTTTTTGAAAGGCCTGAAAAACTTTTTTTTTTTGCATGAACATCCACAAGTAACTTTTCTAGTTAATCTCTGAATTCAAAGAGACCATGACGCTGATGAAAATTGAGGAACAAACAACAGAGAAATTACACAAAGATCATGGCAAATAAATGTAACAGACCTAAAATGTGAGGACAAGAAAATGCAGTAATGCATCATGATATGTTTGTGTATCCAGAGGTATGTGACTAGACCAGCCTTAAATATCTTGACAAAAAAAAACTGGTGATGCATTAAATATCTTGTTTAAAACACAATTCAAGAAAATGGTATATTTGGATTTTTTTTTTTTCTTCTCTTTTTGAAGGGTTGAATTTTTTTTTTCTTTTGCATGAACAGCCATGAGTAACTCTTCTAGCTAACCTGTAGCATCGAATTCAGAAACTATATTTTTTCTCATAAGATGACAAAATAGTAATAATAATGACAACACAATTGCAGAAGGTAAAAGAACATACCATTTTCCTTAATACATAAAATAATATTAATGACAATATAGCATTTGAATGTGAACATAAGTCATAATATGTTTTATGATTTAAACATTCTTACCCCTCAGATTCTCTGGCAATGCTATAAATTTCAGGCAAACAGCTTTAAGCTGAGAACAATGGTGCTGCTCAGCTAAAGCTAATGTTGTTGCCACTGTATTTATTGCCACACTATCACACAACTTCACTTCACAGAGTAACTTGAGCCTATCCAAGGCATACCGATCAGCAGCAGCAAGCAAATGTTGAGCCATCAAAGTGGAAGCAGATTTTCCATTCAGACCAGTAAACTCTTCCAGATCAGGCAGGCTATCCCAGTATATGAAATGCAGTAAAGCCTGAAAAAAGATAGTAGAAAAGTTTGCTCAGTGGTTTATCTAGAAGGAAAAAAACAGTTCACTGCATTGGCATTTATGTTAACGGAACCTTCGAAAGAGGCATTAAAGTAGTTGGAATTTAGAATACGAATTTCCTATTGATACCTCCTAGAAGCATGCCATCAATAGCACAAGCATAACACAATTAAATTCTTTCAGTTGTTTAGACCAATGGCTGTTAGCAATTGATTCATGACTCGTTCACAAAAGAAACTAATACACAATGAAGTTAATTTAAATTAATTATCTGTTAATATTCACTTTTTATGGATAATACCTTCCTTTTTATTCTTTAATGAAGCAAAGTGATCAAATTACATTAGTGAAACTTGTACAAGTTCATGCATCTTTAATGTAACTTCAAAAATGAAGGTATGGTACAACTTCAAAAATAAGATTTTCATACATTGTGAAAGGCATTGTACAAGTTAATGAAACTAAATATAACACAGGTTAATACACAATGACTTCCACAATGTATGAAAATCTTCTGTGTCTAAATTTGCAACTTCAAAAAGGAAAAATTAATTGCAGACCGACCAGCAAGTCCAGCATAATATATCCTTATTCTTGATAAGAAATCTAGAAAACACATCAGGATAATCAATCTTGGAATGTTAGATAAGTGAGAAGATAACTTCTGGGAATTAGAATCATCAATTAGACCCTTCAAAAAAAAGAGAATCATCAGTTAGAACGAACATTTTAGTAAAACCGTGGAACATAGCTAAAACATACAACCACAAAGAAAAAGCAATAAGTATAGATCCTAGAAAATAACAAGCAAAATTGAGAATAGATCAAAAGGTGAACCTTAAAAATTGGAGCTTCCATATCTTCCACCTTTAAGCATGGCATGCTGCTGTCCTTCATTGGACCAAGAAGTTGTGCTCTGAATACAGGAGATCTAGCTGCTAGAACTAACTTGTGGGCGGGAAAAATCTCCCCATCAACTTCAAAATTGACATCAACTCCCTGTTTATTTTCAAGAAGCTGGCCAAAATGTTGTGAGATGTTAGAAGGTGGGATGGGTATAGTGTAGATCTTGGGCCCTTCAGTGTGTGATCTAACAACACCAACAGTACAATTGACCAACAGGCAATCATCTCTGAGATAATCAGATGTCTCCAAAGCAGCACGTCTGTAAAACCGTTTATAACCCCTGCATGAACAAGCATAGCATTAATTTCAGTTAGGCAAGAGCAAGAATGATACCTGTACTTTATGCAATAAGGAAATGATAACTGGATAGCAATATTGCGTTCATGAGAAATATTTTCATCATGTTGGCTTTTTGAATGTAAGATAACACTAATACTGCTATACAAGTCTTCGTAGATTAAGACAGTATAATTTCCAGAGATGCTTGGTTTAAATATGATTTTAACGAAAGCAATCTTTATAGGATTTCAAAGAAAAATCTATGCTTCAATAAATCTAAGCCAAGTGCAACACTCACTATTTATAACAAACCCATAAATAAAACCTCAAATTAAAAGGGATACGAAAAACACAAATTACTTTGATCCTTGCCAATAAAAGGAACGCCAAAGAAAGACAAGTGCCCCAAGTACCCATAAATGAGACAGAGTAATAAAACAAAGAATCCTAACCGTTGTTAAACATCATTTTTGCTTACAGCAGTGGTCTTGAAAGAATATCCTCTGGAAAATTTTGATTTACACCTCTAGGAAAACATTTACAGGTTAATACAGAAAACTGATCGCTTAGCAAAGATAGTCTAAATAACCACCAAACTACTTTAACTGAAGTCTAAACTTCTCTATAACACAATATTAGAACTCATGGAATGAGCAGGTACGTGTTTGATCAATTTATTCAGGAAGAGAACATCTTAATTGACAGATTAAAATTTTACTCATTAGCAGTAGGCTAACACCCACAAGTAAATATGTCACTAGTTGGAGTCAGCCTTCAATGCAAAGTTCAAAACTTAGAAAGTACCTAACTAGGAACAAGTCAGCCATAAGTAGTATAAGAACCAGATCTTTCTTCTAACTTTGTTCATTAAAACACAAGATTCTTGAAATGGTATAGCCATAATATTCAATCCACTACTTGATTATCTCAAGATTAGTTTAATCACCATAGCATCTTCCAATATTTGGATTGTCGACATAAATTTTCCATCATACGTTAAAATTAGTGTTTTAATTGGCATGCCCAACATGAATTGAAAAGAGGAATTGGCAATGAAAACCTATCTAATATTGTGTTTGAATGTTAGTACGATTGTTAGTCATCTGCGATAGAGAGGAATGACTACCTCTTTGCCTAGTCATCCAATTCAACCTAAAAAAAGTATTAATCATCCATCAAATGAGTGGATATTTTTAAAAAAATGCAATCCGTAAAAAAACAAAAAATAAATGCACGCCTAAATTACGGAGACATGTCTTCCAAACATTAAATTGGTGCATTAAATTGACCAAGATGTGTTGTTCCTCTGCAATTACTACACATCCAGAGACATTATTTGATCTTGCATAATACAAACATATATTTGCTCGATTGCTCCAAAGACTCATGAATAAATATAGTCATCAGCTGGTAAAATTAAAGGTAAAGACTCATGTGCCCATGGAAGACTCAATCAATTATCTTAAACAACCATATCATGCAGACATAGCAACAAAGGAACAGCATTTTAAGCATCTCGGAATTCTCATGCACGGAGACTCACCACATGCTCCCACGGTACTTGAGCGTATAGGGCCCTCCCTCCAGCACCCTGCCGAAGTGGGTATGCACCTTATGATGCTCCTTGCCGCTCTGATCGAGCAGGGTTAGCTCAAAGAGCGCCCGGACATCGGTGCCCTCGCTGGCGAGAGCGACGAAGAGGGAGACGTAGGTTTCCCCTTCCTCCGGGCTCTTGCCGTCAGGATAGAAATAGATCGCCCAGTCGTAGCCACCGACGGAGAATGTCTCAGAGGAGGCATACTTGCCGACGCCCATTCCCTTGAGGAGGGAGTACCCGGTGATCTTGAAGTGGTGAGAGCCGTTCACCGTGTCCGTGATCGAGGTGGAGGAGGTCTCCGTGGGCGGTTGCGGCGGCACGGCCAAAGAGGTGGCGATGCCGGAGAACGACGACGGGCGCAAGGAGGTGCCGTCCTTGCAATCTCTACTACCAACGCCCATTGCAGAGATGAGATGAGGAACGAATCGATCGACCGATCGCCCAAGGGAAGAACTGAGGACGAATTCGAGAACGGATCGATCGATTGATGGGTCGATCGAGGGTTTAGGGGGAGCAATCGAGAGATTCCAGGGGGGGTTTGGGGGATCGGAGGCTTGGAATTCGCGAAAAGGGGAGGAGAGGTATCGTGCGGAAAGAGAACGGTAGGTAAATTTATATGGACATATGGATTATGAGCATTAACTACGCCATTACAACGATCTTATTTAATGCACAAGATTAACATACATACACTCCTTATGACAAAGGATTAGTTTTCTTTTAGATTCTAGTTTTTGGGTATCCGTTCCCATATACTTTAAAGATGATACAAAAAAAAAAACATAAAATAAAAATATGTAATTAATTAAATATATAATTCATCAAAATATCTAATAATTTAGCTTTACATAATAGTAAAATAAAAATATATATTTGAGGATCCATATAAAAGACCGTCAAATCATTAATGCATCTGCAAAGTCTTGGCGCAATTATTGTGCATATATTATTTTTATGATTCCCATATTAAGAATCATATAAATGAATGAGAAACTAGATAAGTTATACCTAATATGTATATGGCATCAAAATTGTCCCAAAAAAAAATATTCATGACATCATTTAAAAAAAATATATCATCAAAATGCTTAATGTTGAAAATACTTAGTCAGTGCTTGGATGACAACTTTTTTATTCGGCATTTCATGACGTGTCCATAAGCAAAAACTTTTTTTCTTTCTTTTCTTTTAACTTTTAATTATTTCTCTATAATAAAATTATAAAAAATACATTAATTACCTTAATTGATGTAAACAGTATATTAATTAACTAGATTAATATAAATAGTATATGAATTATATTTATTGCATTGTAATATTAATTAAATAAATTAATGTTATAGTATTATAATAGAATCTTATTAATTAAAATGTTCAACTTCTTTTTAAAAAATATATACTATATTTGGATATCAAAATTTATGTAAATTTTAAATATATATAATATTTTTATTTAATATAATTTTATATCTCATAAAATAATACTTTTTATTCAAGCACCTACTAAAACTTATCTATCAAATCATTTTTTTAAATTTTTATTATTATATTTTTCATCCAAACACTCGTTAATTTTTTTTCATCTAATTAATTAATTCTCAAAAACTAAACGAGAATTTAAAGTTTCCATCCGAACTGAGCCTTAATGAAACAAGAAGAGGACAACAAATCATATGAAGATTTATAATGTGACACTAAATGGAGTAAATGTTGAAGAAAAATAAAAAGTTTTAGAACCTTTCATTTAGTAATAAATTTAAAGTAAAAGTATGCGAAGTCATCATTTATAGTCATTTATGAAATAATGAGATAACCGTAGTTGTGACATTTTATGTCATTAATGATCATAAAAAAACATATCTTTACTGAATGATATTATCTATGGGAAAAAACAAAAAACAAAAAAATGAATTAAATTAATTTACTTGATTTGAGATAATATGTGCACTTGTCTATTTATATACAAAGCAAAATTGAGATAAAGTTACTTTTTATGAAAAATATTACATGCCATTGCATAAGTTTTCAATTTCTATCTACATAAC
This sequence comes from Pontederia crassipes, assembly GCA_030549335.1. NCBI lineage: Eukaryota > Viridiplantae > Streptophyta > Magnoliopsida > Commelinales > Pontederiaceae > Pontederia > Pontederia crassipes. Next base: position 42,722,918 of record CM060191.1, on the reverse strand, counting down.
ATTTTTTTGCCTAACTTTTTTTGTACTAAAAAATATTAATCACAAATATTGTGAACTGTGTAGCATCAAAATATAATTAGATAAGATATAAAGCATGTACTTCCATGATCTTCCTTTTTTACAAAACTAGAAATATGAAAAGAATATATATTTGAAATATATATATATATATATATATATGAAGATAAATATTTCACTCACCACAAACCTATACTCCCCCTTACAACGTAGATATTAAAAATAGGCTTAATTATAAGGTACTTTGCAAATAATTTTATTTTCACTAGATACACAACACCGTAAAAAGACTTTACTTTGGATAACTATATTATTTCTTTACTCTTTTTCAAAGATAACCAAGGCATCATATTTCTCACATAATTCTTTTTTGACTCATAAAAAGTTTGTAAGTTAAGATATGTGAGAGACAAATATTTGCTATTCTTGTGACTTCTTCTCTCCCTTATCTAGAACACACATATTTCATCATACATTTTTCCCCTTTTGTCTAATAAAAATGTGATTTTCTAAAGCATCAAGCATGTTTTTTTTGTTTATTTGCCCATTTTGTTATGTTTTTTTTCCCAATCATATATCTATTTTGTCACGGAAAAATAATATGCAAATGAATATGTGATAATCAATAATTTACGCTTTTCAAATTCATTCATCTCCTAGAATTATATATTTATTCATTCAATTGTTCCTTTTTCGTAGTTCAACACAAAATATAAATTAATACATACAGAAATGATATATACGTTCCTAAATTCACGCATAACCTTTTTTTTAAAGAAATAGAAATGATAAACAAATAATTTTCATTCTTTATAAGCATTACAATAGAATTGATAAAATGAAATCAAATTTAATCATAAACTGGACAACAATGTCATGAGATTCTATAATTTAACACATGTATTGTGATACATATAAATGATTTTAAAGTTAAGCATCAAAATGTCATTCAATAACTCAATTTGATTTAACAGATAAGTATAACACAAAAATCATAACTCACAAATAATACTTCTTATGCATTGATTTCCATTTGCATCTATATGATTAATCAACATATTCAAATATAGGACATAAAAAAACATAAGATGCATACACGATTAAAATGATTTTATTATGCATCATGATATAGCAAAAAAAAATCAAGCATGTATATCATAAGATAGCACAGAAATTCATATTTCAAAGTATGTCTTTATCATAATGCTATCATCAGAGCAAAAGATGTCAACTAATTGTCAGGTACTATCATATTAATTTTTAACTCATCTTTTTTCACGTAGCATAAAAACATTATTTTTTCCATTTCAAAAGAGAATAGTTAAATATTATCTCAAAATAACTATCAAACTGTCACTCAAAATGTTAATATAGTTGTATGAAAAATAAAACAAATGAATTCATAGACTCTTATAGCATTAATAATCATCTCAGTTTGTCTAAATGCAAATTATAAAAAATTTGTACAAATTTGCACTTTTCTTTTTTATTGCAACCAATTTTCAAACAAGATTCACAAAATAACTTTTCTTAAAAAAAGTTGGTCCTAACTTTTAGTTATTAGTATTTTTAAATCCTTATTTTCTAAATGCTTATAGTCCAATCATATAATCAAACATTAAAATAATTAAACATAAATTCAACTAGATTAAAGGAAAAGTAATTCTAGGTTCAAAGACGGTTGATGATATCAGCCCAAGTGTTAATAAAACTTGGACCGAGAGTTTTGGGCATAAAAATTTGGATGATTTAACATTTAAGACCATGACAAAAACCATTCAGGATTATGATCCAGATGAATAATTATATAAATAAATATCACAATGAACTTTTTAAATTGCTCTCGTTCTAAATGAACATAAATTTAAATATCACAACAAACTTCTGTCTTTCAGTCGTCTCTATCTCTCCTTAAGTGGGATTTAACTTCAAATGTATAACTTCTAAATTTCCTGAATCATCATCTTGTTTAAGTAACCACTTCTTCAATGGCCTTCTCAAATGTGTGAATGCTGAAAAGTCTTCAAATTCCTGTACCAAGATCTCAGTTGACAAATTATGATATTCCTTAGAAGGATATTTCATTGCCTTTTGCAAACTGAATTCTATTATAGCCTACTCTGTTCGAAAAGAAAATTGTTCAGTTTTCAAATCCATATTGGTCATTTCAAATTTCTTGTGTTTCTTTACTGCTATAGCTTCTTGTTGATCAGTGAGTAATGGCATTAGTGAGACTTTGAAATTTTGGTTATCCTTTCCAAAAAGATTGTAGCTAACTTCAACTTCATGACACTTCTTGTCTTTTGATGCTCCTTTATCTCTGATTGTAAGATTTGGAGATTCTTTAATTGGTAGCATCTATCTATGGAAGAAAGTGCATAAAGTGAAACCTCAATTGGACAACTAGAGGTATATCTAAGAACCTCACATCTAAGAGTAGGTGAGAGTGTTTTCATCTCTAATTTGAGTGCACTAAATAACTCATTTTCAGGGATAGTCAATAAGTTAATTGAGTTGTTATGCTCATCGGAGGTGAAGGTACTTGTAACTTGTGGATAATCTGAAAAGAAACTGATGAGTGTATTTGAATTTAAGTTTTCCAAAATCTCTTCTTCATTGGATAGGTCATTTAGAAGTGGATCTTCGATGCAATTCCCCACTTGTATCATTGAAGTGGCCTCATTAGTCATTTCTGCAACTTCATCTTGTCTCTTGACTTGTGCTTTAAGTGTGACAACTCTCTTTTTAGCTTCAGCTTGTGTAATGCTCAAGGTTGAATGTGAAATTGCAGACTTGATACTATTTGATGAAGTCTCTTCCTGGTTGCTTGCTTTAGCTTCAACTATAGATGGTTCATCACTTTTTTTCTTTAAAATCAACTTTTTCTCTTGATGCATCTCTTTCTCGATTCTCATCTTCATTTCTTGAAATTCTTTCTTCAGAGGAGCAGGTTGGGTTTGCAAAATTTTTGGATCAGACTGTTGAAAAATTTGAGCCTCCAGGACTTGAGATTCGACTTGTAGAGCATCCACTGCCATAGATAGTTGCTTCAGGATTGCATTTTGCTTTTGTTGTTACTTCAAGAAGTTCTCCAATTTAATCTGAAGATCTGATTTCCATATGGGTTGAGTAGGCATTTGCTGATTTGTTGAAATATCCATGGCTGCAAGCTGAAATTCTGAAACTTGATCTTGACTTTGATGATAAGATGACTGATTTTGTAAATCTTGTTCAAGATTCCAGTAACTTGAACACTTCTGACCATGTGAGATAGACATGTAAGCATTGGTAGACTGTTGAACAGAAGGTACTTCATTGCGGTAAACTTGTGATGATCCTTCAACATTGAAACTAAATTTTTGAATAGACTTATATATGATATCTTCAACTTTGAAACATACTTCATCCCAATTTTCATTGATTGACATTCCACTTGATTGATAATAGTTCTTAGGCCAAATCGACCAACTCATATCCGTCTTATACTTAATCCTCAAAGTGCTAACTGATTTCTTCTCAATTTGACATGATAGCGAGTTAATGGTATGATATAGGCAGTGAAAGTATATGGTAAGTAAAAACTAAGACAAATATAAATAAAAACTAATCTAGAGAAATGAAAGTAAAGAGAAAAAAAGAGCTAAAATGTAAATGGACAAGAATATGATTATAAACAATGTGGTGATATTAAACATTGATATCAGATTCAAATCATACAAAGTAAAATCTAGAAATAAATTCAAAAACTCTTCCCGGCAACGACGCCAAAAATTTATTGTTGAGAAATTTGTATAAGTATGGGAAGTAGTATTAGCACGCTAAATGCGGGTATGTAAAGATCAAGTTCCTTTCTGCAGAAATGTAAACAAGTTTTAAATTTATAATCCCAACTACATTTCTCACATTGCAAGTATACAATCGTCATCGATGTATAGATCGGGGTCGAACCACAGAGAGAGAAGTTGTATTTGTTTTTAGACTTATGTAACAATGAAAGAAGAGAATATGATTTTGATAGTAAAAGAAGTAAGCTAAGATTGCTGAAATCAATATTGCTGGAATGTAATAATTTCGTGATTTTTGTCTTATGTATTTTTTTAGCTTTTTGGATAAATGATAAAAATAGAACTATGAATTTAAAACTAAGTCAGATGATGTTAAGTATCAAGACTAGGGAATTTTCTTTAGGGATGAATGGTGATTAGCTATGCCTTAGACATTCAGTTCAATTAGATGCAAACAAATCAGCAAGTCATGCAAATGGATCCTAGTACTATCGTATTGAGGATCGCAGATTCAAGAACATATATGACTACTCCCTGAGCTCTCCTTTCTCGACTTGAGCTCAGTCTCTCCTATCTCATTGACTAGTTTTCCTGATACAACTAGCTAACCTCTCGGCTCACTGCTAAACTGTCTCATAAATACCCTTCTCAGAGGTCTCATTGTAGAATTAGGATAAATCAGACATGATGAAGGGAGATGGAAGATTAGAAACAAATCACCAAAACATCAAATGTAGGTTCCCATCACTCTCGTGGTAGGGACGTTCTAGTTTCTCCTCCATGAGTTCCACTTCTCGGTTTATCTCAAGTTGGAGTGACTTTACTGTTAATTACTCCACTATGACCAGCTAGCCTCTCAGCTCATCACTGGATTGTTTACAACATATGCCCTCTTTCGAAAGTCTATTGCATGAGGAATAATCAACTATCTAACAAGTAGAATAAGCATTATAGATCGAGAAAACATGCATCCAATTTATAAGTGACGTAGCCAAAGACTTCGATCTCATAAAGAAATATCCTCCAGCCTTGATGGCTGATTAATTATACATAACAATGGAGATCACAACACAAAACATCATCATCCTAACATTAAACATTGTTCAATAGAGAAAACTAAAGAAATGACAATTGAAAAAAAGTAGGAAAAGCAAAAAAATGTAGCAAATAGCACTAGGATTAGAGCTCTAGCTTCCCCTCTCGGCTCAGCTAGTCTTCTTCTCCAAAGTGGCTTCTCCTCTTCCTGGTTGGCCTCCTCTATGCCCTTGGGCTGTTCTCACATTGCCTCTCTAATGTTGCTTCTCGTTCATTGTTGGCCAACTTTTTTCTGGAGACATTCTTTTTCTTTTATATTCTGGCATCATTTATGTCCACCATTTGATCTTTGACACATATCCCTTTTGCAACATCATCCTTTTGTTCAGCCATTAGATGTGTAACACTTGTCCAGTCCGATACACCACATTCTGTCTTTGATTTCTCTCTTTTTCCTTTAGGAGGCAGGTGGATGTGTGACACCTGTCCTAGTGCTTTCATCTCTTTCTGCACCTCTATTCTATTCCTTGCGCACGTCAGGTGGCAGCTATCATTTTCTTTATCTAGCTCAGCTTCTGGTCTTAGCAGCACCAGATACTCCCATGTAGGGACTCTTTTAACTTAGCTACCGGATACCCCCATGTGACGTGCGGGTACAAAGACAAAAGTTTATAAATTTAGAAGATTTTATCTATGTTTTCAACAAAAGAGCGAAGATGACATGGAGATTTCATATAACAAGCAAAATGTTAAAAATGTAGATTTTATGTTATTTAATTTCAGTATAAATCAAGAAAATCATGCTTCGACTCTAACAATAATTAGTAAGAAATCAATGTCATCACCTACCAAGTATTTCACATATTTAGAAACTGAATAAAAATAGTTTGTATTCCCCATCCAATCAAGAAATGCACAAATAATTTTTAGGTCTCTATTAAATTACCAACAAATCTTTAAAATGATTTTAGTCTCTAAATTAAATTTCAATGTCTTTACTTATTTTGCAATGGTTACAAATATACAAGAAAAACAACCGTAATAATATGCTCATTGAACTCTAATTCAATCAAAGTTCATATATTTGTTTGTTATAGTCATTCTCCAATTGGAAAAGCTGCCCTCCAAACATAGGCGTATGTTGCGTAGGCGCACGGTATTCTTAGTAAAAGGAGAAAGAATAGTTCGACATCAGTTGGCAAAAATGTAGCTTATGAGATTTCGGACATTCTCGAGCATGCCAATTTCATAGAAGACAGATGTAATTTGTAAAATTGAATATTAGGTTTAAAAAATTTTAGTCCGATGTACCTTGCAGATCTTTCCTCTTCCATTTGTTTTCGCTATAATTCTAGCAGGTGATAACAACTGATCATATTGTCAAGGAAGAAATCATACCTTAACGATGCCTATTGACCTATCTGCCCAAGTAAGCTAAGCTTTCTTCATCAATGTCAAGTTCTTCAATCTGGGCTCAAATTATCAATATCTACTCCATACAAGCATGTACAAAAAGAAGGGTCATAATCAAACAATGCAAATAAGTAGAAACTTTTCATCGGACAGAACTTGTATCATTTGGGACCATATGTTTCAATCCTTATGATAACCAGACGATCAAGCAAATCTACAGTTTCCCATGTGGACTGGGCATGTCTGTTCCTCTGGACATGAGTATGAAAAGAACATAGTCAAACTTAGAAACATAATATAAACACATAAGTGACAAAGATACTCTAAAAGTGTAAGGTCACACAGTAATATAGATAAAAAGTTACATTGCATGCGTAGAGAATGAGAACGTTGAAGAAGTAGCAGTGGATAAAGAGGAGAGCAATGGATAAAGAGTGGTCCTCTCACTGCGCCTCCACATCACTTCTTCTTGGTTGGGTTCTGCACTAAAAGTTGCAGCTTCCGCCTCTGCATCACTTGTCTCCCTCAATCCATTTTGGTGTCGAACAAATAACTCGAAGAAGCACATAGGTTAAATGCTAAGCTCTCTTATCTATGATATTATGAGTTTATGATATCACTGCATATTCTAAAAGAAAAAAAATAAATGAGGGAAAAGATGTAAAAAATGAGAAAAAAGAGAACTACCAATGATGATCAAACAACAATTTGTAACTTCCTATTAAGATGCTATGACTTTTCACCTTCAAATTCTATCGTTGGAATAACAAAGATTAGATATAATTGCTAATAGATTATTGAAGTTAGAATATGTCATTGGAATTGAAATGTCAAGAGATTATGAGATATTAAATAACGAATCATAATGATTAAAAATTTAAAAAAATTAAGAGAAAAGATAAATATGAATGAAAGCTCTACAACATTTTGAAAGCTTTTAGCTTTATATAAATATATGAAGGGTCTCATGTTAGGATTATATACAACATTAAACTCGAAATGTCATTATTATTAATATATTTTGAAAATATTATTTTCCTTACTTTAAAAGCATAATGCACCAAAAATTTAAGAAATCACAAATATTAAGATTTTAACTAGTAAATGCAATCATCATAATCAAATAGGTATGCTTAGCATTTTTTTTAAATAGACATGTTTAGCCATTATGAACAATATATATTTTCAATCTTGAATGATCAAAATAATTCAAAATGTTAATCCAATAAATAATTATGATATCTATATATATATATATATATTATATTTATGAACATATGATCATTAGGAAGATGAGATGTATCATATTTACATCATCTATCTATACTATATTAAAAGCAAAGAAGTTTGCAAGGAGAAGATGACACTTGGCATAAATACATGTTGACAAGTGTCCATAAAAAATATTAATTATAAATTCAAATATAGGTTAGTTTTACAAAATACTGTCACTAATAAACTAATATAAATATCATTAATTAATTTAATGATAAAGAAGATAAATGATATCTACATAATTTTGCAATATATCATTTGCATGATATGTCAATTAGCATTTTACAGTAAATTCGTCAACTTTTTTTCTATTTTTAGAAATTTTAAAAATATTTATTTATTAGTATAAAAGTAATTAATATATATATAGTGATGTAGTGTAATTGTCTTATGGAGTACCACATGCCCTATAACTAATTACTTATAATTAATTCAAATATTTATTTGCATGTCCATACGATATTAATTTATGATTAGTTATTTTAAATGATTAATTATCAGACTTAGTTAGTTGGTTCCAATAAGTTAGTAATTATATAATTTTATTAGATTAGTGGATACAATTATCTATAATCATCTAATAGAAAAATGGTATTTAATCATTAATAAAATAGTAATTATCATTGGTTACAAGATATTAATAATTATATAATTTTATTAGATAGTGGACAATTCTAATAGATAATTGTAGATGCCTACTACAATTATATGTGTATATATATATATATATATATATATAATGCTTGTGAGAATTAAAGTTTAGTTATGAAGTTGTTATTTTATTTGAAACATAAGCATTGAGGTGTAGAGAAGCATTCAGTTATGACAATTGTTATGCATACACCGGTATTGAAAAACAAAAATATAAAGAATTTTTTCTAATCACCCACACCCAATTAACTACCCCATTCAGTTGTCCACCTCAACCCACGACCACTTCCAAGATTTGTTTGCTTTAAAAGGATTGGAGTTTCAAGGGAGTACATGTAGGTGCATGTTCGAGATTATTTGTTTGGTCTTCCTGCTTCCGGATAGGTTACTTGAAAAACATTACTTTATTTTTCACTTGCAATAAGGCAACACCATATATGTTTCATATATTGAAATTATGTTTTAATATTGATAACATTTTCTTTGTTTGTTGCAGCAAATACGACAAGTTTCAATGTGACTCCATCAAAATGATCTTATAATATCATTGGAAGGTATGCTTTACCCTCTCCGTATCATTGTATTTCTTATAATATATTTTTGTGCTAAATTAATGACAACATAATACGTAGTTAATTTGTATTGATACAAACTTATTTTTTCTTTCTTACCATTTCTACATTTGTCAAATATTTCTTCAAGAGAGAACACCTTCAGCCTTAAAATTCCATTTATACAATGTCTCTCTACAAATTAATGAACTACTTCATTTATTAGTATATTTAATTATTAATTGTTCAATTTAATCTATGAGATATTTGTTTTTGGTGATTTATTAATGCCAATTTTTAATTTGTCTTTGTGGCATTATATGTTAATTAAAATTTTTGCATGTAAGAAGGATTAGAAATGTAAAAGTTGAAGTTTTTTATGAAGACGATAGATGGGTAAGTTGATATTTAAAATGACAAAAAAAAAGAAGAATGAGTAGGTAATTATTGGTGGATGGGTAAGTTGATATTTAAAATGACAGAGGGGTAAGTTATCATGGGTTCAATGACACATTTATGAGATATATGTGGCCTTCTTTTTACAATTATGTATAACAGCTAATTCTTGCTA